>VXBC01010419.1:9781-27514 GCA_013399945.1 Ploceus nigricollis | reverse complement strand
TTTTGCATTTTTTTATTTTCTTCTCAGACTGAAAGCTAAGAAGTCAGAGAAAAGGGGGGGGGGGGAAAATTCATCTCAGGCAGTTATTTCCCTCTATGCATTCATAACTTGAACTAAATAAAAACAGTGTTGGTTAAGTAGAAGGATTTACAGTTCAAATGACAGATATTATAGAATGCAAAACTGCTTAAATATTCATACCTATGAGAAAAGGGATCTTAATCTACAGTTAATTCTATGAATACTTATTGTCAAAGTAAATTGTCTTCAATGTCAATTAAAAAAAAGGTTTCCTATTTCTAGTATCTCTCTTTTGCCCACTACAGCCCAGCAATGCTCAATGAAAATATCTATTGATGAAGAGCTTATAAAATGGAAATGAAATACTACAAAACTAAACAGTAGAAGTAATTTCTTCTCTGTGGTGAAAGACACTCCTCACCTTTGGAAAGCTTGGCCACTAAGGTGTAAGGCGGAGTCTTAAGGCTCAGGTGAGGAATTTCCAAGACTTTAATCAGTTACATCCTTTTTGCTGTGCCTGGTGTGTCTGAATCTCTGCTACAGGAATTGAAGCCCCCCTGTCACAGTGCCAGTTCTGATCCTGGTGGTGGAATGCCATTCCCTCTGATCCTGCACAGAGTTTGGTTCCCTGCTACCCCCTGGCTTGTGACAGCCTGGGAGGCAGTGGCATGAACCAACCTGGTGTGCCATGGCAGCAAAAGCACAGCCCCCAGTGAGAATGCAAAAGCTCCAGGACAGCTCAAAATCAGAGCAGCTGTGGAAAAAGTCGTGGCAAATCATCTGCCAGATGTAGTGAGATCCAGCCTCTTTCCCCAGAGTGAAGATTTATGGCTGGGAACAGTAGGAAAACCTCTTTGTCAGAGAAAACCCTCTCCAGGCAGCGTTCTCCACCACTTGATGAATGTCTCCTGCCAGTCCTGAGTATCCTCAGCTCCTACCAGATTGAACAGAGTACTGTAGCATCAATAAATAAATATGACAGCAAAAAGATGCAACTAAGTTGTTATATTTCCAAAACTGCACAAACTCAGATTATCTTCCATTGCACTCATCTTTCACTGCCACCCTGAACCTTGCATTTCCTGCTGAAAGCATTTTATCTGTGTTTCTTTCATTGCATTGCTTTCACACTTTTCCTTCAGACTACTTTCTTATCACCTGATCTCTGGCTTTCTTTGTGTATAAATATTGGAATTCAAGCTTGCTTTAAATCAGCAATAACAATTGCAATGAAATCTTTACATCTCAGTGATGACTTTGGGATTCTGAAATGAATTTCCCATGAAGACCTCCCATAATCAATAAGTGAATTTCACATTCTTAGCTTGGGTTTTATACTTTTTCTCATTTGGATGCAGCGTCTGTTTTAATAAGTAAAGCACCAACCACAGGAAAAAAAAAAACCAAAATGCAAACTTTTGGAAGCATTTCCTGCATTTCTGCGTTTACTACAGTGAACAGCTCTGGAAAGGGTAAAATGACAAGGCTGGAAGAGCCTCTGGCTAAGAGAGAAAAAAATCACCTGCATGTGCAGCCCAAAGGGAAGAAGTGCTTCAAGATGTCTGCTATTGTTGTGGTGCAATCCAGAAAAATCTTCAGATGTTTAATGGACCTTAAACTCATATTTATGAACTTGAGAAACAAGCCTTCTCAGGGAAGGGAACCCAAAAACCATGCAGTGGAAAGTTGCATTCTTCTGTACCTACATCTCATTTTACTGTTGAAGTCATGTCATTATAGCTCACATGGATTATTTTGTCAACCTGAAAGTGTTTCTTGTGTAATGTTCCAGAACTGAAAGATAAAGGCTTTTTCCTTACTTTACTATTCCTACTATTTAGCTACAGCCATATGAGTCACTTGAGAAACTGTAAATTAAGACAACCCAATTACAGTTTCACCCTCCTGCATTCCTTATCTCTTTGTATCTCGGTTTTTATTTAGTGATAACAATCATAAACAAATTTATCAAATAAAGCTGTCTATGACTTTCCAGTGCCATGATAATGGCCAATAATTTGAACTAGGTCATACAGCCTTTCATCTTACTTTTTTTTGAGAGATAATTTTTTTTTTTTGGATGGGTAGAAGACCTCCAATTTTTCTTAAGGGTAACAGTTAAAAACAAGAGAAAGAGTTTTGGCCACTCAGCCCTTCTCTTCAGCCCCTATTTTCTGTTTCCTATTAAAAAAACAAGGGCAATGTATGGACTACAATCAATATATTTAATCAATATATTTGCATATTTTAATTCCTGGCACAAATGCTTTTACAATAAAATAGAAGGCCCAGTAATTCCCTCTCTCCCTTTCTTGCATGCCAGGCTTTGCTTCCTGCCCACTACAACTGCGCCTGGAGAACCATAAACCATTTGGCAATGTCATTTTATGTGTTGACCTCTCAATAGAATAGGAAAACAGAAACTGGCAGCATTAGCTATATCTCATTTACACTTGTAAGTTGTGACTTTGCTCATAAAAATGATTTTCTAGTGCCTGAGAAGGGACCCCCTGAGATTACTTCAGTGTGCCAATAAATGCCCCAAGTATTAGGACCTGACTAAGCAATTGTTTCGTGGTGCAGTTCACCCATGTTATCACTACTAAACCAATACTGAACTTGCTATTTCCATTAAAGTGTCCTTTTATTCCAGTAGAAATGTGATGAAAGAGCCATTTTCAGAGTGGAAGGTGGCATTTCAGCTTTTGAACAAGGGGTCTGGTGATTTCTGGCAGGAGCATCACTGGTGTAGGAGGGAGAATTCCCCTCCAGGTCTGTCTGTCACCTCCCCTTGCCCTGCAGCCACCTGGTCAGGTCCCTCCACAGAGATAACCTGGGGATCACTGCAGCAATTTTAATAAGGAAAACACAGAATTAAAGCTTTGGAGGAGTGTGTTTGCCATTGAATTGGCCCAGGGAATTCAATCTCGATTCAAAAGAAAGTGGAAGGTGTTACAGAAAACAATTTGTTGTAATTCCTGGACATCAAACATGTCCTGAAACATCAAGACCCAAAGTTTTCTCTTACTGGGAACACAAACTGTCTTTCAGAGTAAACAAAGCACAGATGTTTGCAAGTCTGATAAACTTTCACCCACCTGTGTTGAATGAAGGCAGACAACAAATTCCCATGTTTCATAAAAAAAAAAAATTAAAAACCTATGGCTTCATTTGAGCACAAGTAAAGAAATTCTATGGAGGCATCATATCTAGCATTTCTCAGAGAATTAAAAAGAAACTAAAGAAAATTATTTTATTCTCACAGCTGTTCTTCATTTCCTATGGCTGACTGAAACACATAATTCTTCAAATACATTTATTCCATTGTCTTTAAGGAGATGGTTCAAATCACAACCTCATCAAATTATGTTGGCTATTAATCAACTAAATATTTAAAACAGATAGTCAGTGCAATGAAATTAAATTTAGGATGTTCATCTGTGGATATCATTCAAGATCGTTTGGTGTAATAGCACGCAGACTCTAAGAAAGAAGCAATTCAAGCCAACAGGGAATATTTTAAAATGTGAATATGCCTGTGGATAGTTCTGTGCTGCTCTGACCCTCCTTTGGCTGAGTGTATCATCAGCCTATGACAAAGACTCAGTCTGTGCCTTACACATTTAGCTCTGTAGTGTCACAACATTTTCCAGCAGCAGCAGCAGATCTAAAGTTGTAGCTCGTGTGTATCCTGTGAGGTTTGTTTTTACTCCTAGAGGAAAATACAGTTTGTGCCATGTGGCAGAGCTTTTCAAATGCACATGTTGAAGCCTCTGCTTTAGAGAAAAAATGAAGAGTGAGAGCAGAAAGTGGTAGCTTCTTTTGTGACTTTGCACTGCAGACTGTTACTGAATGTCTGGGACTCAGCACCCCCCTGGTCTTTGCCCTTTTTCTGTCTTCATATTTCTTCATGCTAAAAATTTTGTGAAATTAGTTTTTGGTGTAAAATTTATACAGCACATGGCAGAAGTGAAACCAGCAGCTGCTGGATACTCCAAGGTTTATTCCTTACCAACAGCTAGGAATAAGGAACAAGTTTATTTGCCTTATCTCCCAGGTGTTTTACACCTGAAGGACACTCTGCTGAGTTAGTGCGTATTTCCCCTCTGTTCTTACCCTGCAATCTCATTTGTATGTGCAAAAAGCAGACAAGAAGCCATGAAAACAGATCTGTTCTGACCTTGGCATTCCCTGGGCACCCACAAACGGGAAATGTTGTGAGACTTGTCTGGTGTGGGATGTGCTCATTATGAGGCACAAAAACAACAACAGAGATGGGGTGGAGGCACAGAAGCTCCCCCATCTCCTGCAGCATCCCCCCCCCTTGCAGGTGGCACACACAGGTGTCCTGCCAAAGAAAGAACACCAAGTTAGATGTGTTCATATAGTGATTGTTTATTTTCTCCTTAGGAAAAACAGCAATTCCCTCCCAGTGGTGTCTGCTCATATAGGGGGCTGTCACGGGGGGAAAGATAAAAATCCATCCTGCTGTGGAAGTGGTTTGCTACCCAGCAGATGTGCCAAGTGTCCACTGCTTTTTAACAAGAGGCACCTTGGTAAAAAATTCTGTTAGTTCTTAAGGGATGCCTAGTGCTGAAGGCACTCTGAAGAAATAAACCTTATAATGTATTCAGAAAGAGAGGAAAGGTTCCTTCATACAGGAAAAGATAACTAATAGATGAGATTCAGCTTTATGCTTCTTTCACAAAGCATTCCAGAGGCTGTAAAAAAGGTATTGAAGCAGAATAAAACAATTTCTTCCCCTATAAAGTGGAATTAATGGTCTAAGCTTGATACAATGATTTTGTGTCTGCAGAAGGGTTTTAGCACCTAGTTCCTACTGAGAAAGGGAAGCTTACTCAAAAGAGGTGCTTATACCTGCTTCTTTTTTTTAACTTTTGCTTACTTGCTTCTTTCGATTTGAATTTTCACACAGGGAAAAAACCCCAAAAAACCAAAAAAGAACCCAACCACAAAAAACCCCAACCAACCAACTGAACCCCCAAAATCAAAAAAAAACCTTAATGAAAACAAAAGCAAAACCCCCAAACTCCAAGGCTCTACATAAAAGAGGCAACAGAAGGAGAATCTCTGAACAGAGAACAGAAGAGACTTCCACAATGAGAGTGTCCAACCTCCTGGACCAGGGACAAGAGACACTGTGATATCCCCATCCTTGGAAGGGGTTCAAAATGTAAACTGTGTGACCATGAGCACATTTCAAATCTGATTTCAAAGTTGAATTTAACTTGGAATATGACCCTGCTGGGGATGAAGTACCCAATTCCAGATCTCCCTCCTGACCTGAATTGTTCTCTGAGTCCATGACCTGCAGGGTACAGATGACCTCCACACTGTCAGCTGTGGAGGCCAGGGACAGTTTCTAACAATAGCCAATGGCACCTGCCCAGGGAAGGGTGCAAACACAAAGGTGGGACATTGTTTTGTCTCCCCTAACCACCCACTTTACAAAAATCGATGCAAGGACGCAGAGGCAAAGGTGGTATCTTTGTAATGAATTACCCTCACTGGATTTTCCAGCCCTCAATCCGTCAGACCACTTTAATTTTTAGCTTTCCAATAATCCCGAGACACACTCAGGTGTTTCTTTCTGAATGGATTGAGGTGCTAGACTGAAGATGAACTGCATTTCCAGCTCAGGCAGCGAGTTGCACTGGGAAGCCTTTCAACCTCTGTTTCCCTGTCACTCTTGTCCTTCTTGCTTATTTCAGCTGTAAACTACTAAGAATAAGGGTTCATCACACTTCTGTGTGCCCTTAGCACATCACAGCCATGTGATTGAAAGAGTAGGGATGGGAAAATGGTTTCACTGGGGGGAGGCCATGGCCAAGGTCATTGCATTGATAAACAAAGTGATGTGAACACCTCTAAGGGTCAGTGAAGCACTTGTATGGTGCTTCCTCAGATCTTCCAGTGGGCAGAGTCTCATTAATTCTATACTGTCATATCTCACAATAGGCCTTAAAAAACCCCAAACAATCACAAGGTCTCACATATCCAATAAAGCTCTTATTTTTTTCTGATGGAGAAAGACCTTTGATTAAACTCATAGGTCTGGATCCAGCACACTGTAGTAAATCAAACACTCCAGGCATTTTGATTAACTCATATTTCTAGAGCTAAGGCAAAACAAATATGGATGACGCTGGAAAAATGTATCATGCTCGAGTTATTGTAAGGGACAAAGGTTTTTAATTAACTTAGCAGAATCCATGAATCTTTGTTTTAAAAATTGATTTTGTTTTCAGTAATCCAGTCATTTATGTAGATTCTAAAGTAGAAGAAGAAGATAAATGGTTTGACTTACACAATGTAGCCTACAAAATCAGTTTGCAGAACTCTGACTCTTCTAGCTTTGTCTCAGCAAATTTTCACCCTTTGCCTTTCTGATTTTCAAGCTTAAAAAATGCATAAATCCAGAACTCTCTGAATCCATGACCTACTGCACTTCAGTGTTAATCTTTCAGACCTTCTGACTTCTTTATCTCAATTTTTGACAAAGGGTAAGGGTGATTGAGTCAGAGCAACGCACCAGTGTCAATCACTGGAGCTTCACTATCTCCTTGAGGTGTGAACCACCATGGGGGGCCAGGTGTGTTTTAGGATTATGGCTGGGACTTGTCTGCACTGGACATCCAGCAACTTTAAACAATTACAGTTTGTAAAGCTACAGAGAAGGGATCATTTTTGTCTTTGGGTTTGAAAATCCTGGTGAATTTCTCTATAAATGTGATGATATGAAGAAATGCAGAAAAGATGAGCTTTCCCAGGCTGCATAATTAGTGTAGTCCAACAACTAAAGAGCCTTGAGCACATCGTGCTTCATGAGCAAAGTCCTGCTGGGCTGCATCATTTACCAGCAGTGTCAAGGGAGGAACATGAGTCAGTTCAGGATGGAGCTCTTTGGCTTGTCTGAGCAGAGAGCAGGGTCTTTCAAACAGTAAAATTCCTAAAAAAGTGCAAATTGGCAATGCTCAGCTAATTTTTCATTTCCATTTTAATAAGAAAAAAAGAAAAAGAAATAGAGAGATGAGAAATTCAAACCTTTTCTTTATGTCCTTGCATCTTCTCATCTCTCATTCATAGGGGGAAAGACTGTTTCAATGGGCAAATTCAGACTGAAAAACACATCTCCTGAAGCCCCCCCTGGATTCTGTCTGACCTTGACTCACCCACTACTTGCCTGTTCTCCTTTTAGCTAATCAAAATGCAGATAAAATCACAGTTTGAGGCAGGACATTGCAAATAAACTTATAGTCATTAAAAGAATCATATTTTAAAAGAATTTTAGCTACTAAAACAAAGAGAAAGTTAACAAATTATAAGCACATCTTCCACCTTCAGCATCTTTCCTTAAGAACTGCATATCTTAACTGAATTAATTCAGTTTTATAAAATATACTTGGTTTAAATTCAGAATTTTTATCTTGCTTTAATATGCAATTACTGTGCCAAAAGTAGTGAGATTACAATGCAAACCTGTTTCACTGCACTGGAACTGTTTATGACTTGATATTTAATTGTACCTTGTTCCCTCTGTTCATTTAAATGGAAACATCATCATGTACCTGCTTCATTAGGATTTCTGAATAGTATTTCTGAGCCACATCTCTCTTTGTGGGGTGGTTTCTCAGCCACACCTTGTGTGTGCAAATCTGTGACATCTGAACCTTCCTGTGGCACTCAGGGGACACAAGAGAATGGAGGGATGTCCCAGCAGGGGAGGAAACCGGGGATCCAAAAGTCTGGTTTGCTGAAAAATTTGGAAGCTTTTGCAAACATAAATTGTTCTCGTTTCCCTGAGATCCTGGATGTTATTCTCAATTCTGGATTTTCCCTTTCCTTTCCCCTTTCCCTTCTTCCTTTTCCCCTTTCCCCTTTCTGCCTTCTTTCTCCCTCTCCCCCTTCCCTTCCCTTCCCTTCCCTTCCCTTCCCTGAAACTTCCCTTCCCTTCCCTGAAACTTCCCTTCCCTGAAACTTCCCTGAAACTTCCTCATCCCATTCTCCTTCTCCTCTTTCCCTTTCCTTTTCCTCCTCCTTTTCATTTTCCTTTTCCTCACCTCTTTCTCTTCCTTTCCCTCTCCCCCAGGCCATCCCGAGCCTGCTGGGGGCACAGCCACCACAATTTAGGGTTTGTGTGGAGGTTTATAACTACAGCCAGAGGGGATCCTGCCCTCATTCATACAGCTGGTCTGGGCAGACATTTCCAGGTGCTCCTCTCCCTTTGCCTTTTTCAGGGGGGAGAGGGGAGGGAGGATCAAAATTACTTCTGTTAAAATATTTGTACTGAGGACAATTTTTAGAAAACATTTAAGGTTTAAAAAGCTATTTAAAGCTGAATGGCAGATGTGGTGGGACCCATTAATGATTGTGAGGATGGGGAGATAAACATTGAAATCCTTGGCAAAAGGTAACACACACCACCAAAAGCACAAAAAGGTAAACAAAATTTCACTTGTACAGTTGAATTTCCCACATTGCCCACCACTTCACTGCATGGCTTATGAAATCTGGTCTGCAGGACAGGTAAAGGTGCAGGAATGTTTTCCCTGGAACAAACACACTGTATTTGTAGGAAATTCCTGTCTGACGGAGGTGATCTGCTGCTCAGACTGATCTGCAATCGGCAGTGTGAATGGGGCAATTTTTCAGCTGCTGGGTTTGACAGAGGTTTGGGAAGAACCAGGATGGTGGGAAAAGGGATTTGGACAAGGACATTTCCACTTTGTTCATTTTCCAAGTGAACAAAGCTGTCATCGGTGACGAAACTGTGTCCTTGGTATAACCACACAGGTGGGTCTCCTGCCAGGGACAAATCACAGAGACACAGGCAGTTACAAACCCATTAAGTATTGAGGAAAAGTGTGGCAAGAAAAGGACTTGACTAATGGATCAGGGAAAATCCAGGCTTGAGTCAATGGAAGTCTTTCACCAGCTGGTAGATTTTTAAATGGACTTAGTTTCTGACAGGGTGCCTGTTCATTTAGTTTGTGCAGATGAACACAACTGTGACAAAAAATACCTAAACAGACAATTTGAAACACTCTCCTCATTCATCATGGCTACAAAGTGTGACATTTCCTTGTATTTTATTAATTTTAAATCTGTTCTGGCTGACTTCTGCAAGAATGTAACAATAACTGTGTCTATTTAAGTGTATCAAACCCTGTGTAGGGAAGAAATTACAACTTGCATTGTTTTCCATTGTGAAATTTCTGCCACTTTAACAAAATATTAGGTATAGAACATTTTTCTTGCAAAATATAGAATTGGAGAAGATGATGTGCATAGTTAATTTTTTTCTATAAAATGAAAATAAATTTATTTTATTCAGCTCTACTAGTATTATTATTAAATGCCAGCCTTTGGGTTGGGTTGGGTTGTTTGCTTTGTACAACATGCCTTGGAAAAAACCTCAAGTATATTATGTCTGTTTTCCTGATTAACCTCTCATTGAATTTGCAGCTGTCTCCTCAGCTATTCTGTAAAGAGAGCTTCTCTCAGGCAGATAAGATTAAAATTATATAGATATGAGTCAAAACGAACCTGGCACTCAGAAGGAGTTTGCTGTTAAGACCTGTCAGAAGGCACAATAAGTGTTGTCTCGTTTTCATAATGAGATCTTGTGAAATGTGTTGTATTTTGACAACAGGAAGATGGGATAATCCATCACGTCTCAGGGTGCTGAAGAAGGGCAATGAGTTTCCCCTCCACCCCACTGTTTATTGTCCCCTGCTCGAGCCCCAAGCACCTCCCAAAAGCTGCCTTTGTGCAGCTGCTCCTGGACTCAGACAGATTTAATTTACAGAGGAAATTCCACTGCCCTGCTTTGGAGAGAGACTCTGTTCACGGGCATCAGCAAAGAGGAGGATGAAAAACCATTTCACACACGTCCTCCCCACGTGCATTTTGTGAGGTTTTCATTATCTACATGCCTCCCCAGAGGGTGTTAATGAATAAAGGAAATGCTCTTTGTATTAACCCAGTGATGGCAGAGGCAAGCACAGAGACTCTCTCTCCCACCAATCCATGTCTCTACCTGTCTTTTCCTTATTTAGGAAAAAACCCAGACCAGGTCCCCAAATTCCTCACAGCAGTATAACTTTCCTGATGGGCCCATAAATCCCAGATAAGCAAAATAAATAAATGAACAGTGTTCTGCTGGATCACTACAGACCAAGAAATTTTGGGTAAAATCCAGAGAAGATGCAAGACTTAAGAAGTTTGTGTCAAATATAACTGGGGGAGAAAGTGCACAGGCAAATAGTTCCATTTTAGGCTCACTTCATCACGTTCTTCCTGTTGATTCATTCATTCCTTTCTCCTCACAGTATGAATGTCAGTGTCATGTTAATGCCTTTTTCACCACCATTCAGAAAATCAATTTGTCAGAGCATTGAAAGAGGCCTATTTAAACTTTCAGCTACAGCTGAAAAATACTCTTCTTTATAAAGAACTCAAACCCAAGTTTCTCTGAAAGCAAGAAATGGTTTTAATAGAAACTAATTGAAAATGTACTGAGAAAGTTAAGGTTATATATAACTGGGAAGACCCTAAAAGTTATTTTTCTTTTATGTCTTTCTTCCTGAGTTATTTTTTCTCTCTTCTTTTATGCTATTTTCTGCAAATGTCTGATTTGGCTCAAAAGACTTTTCCAACATGACAGTCCTACAAGAGACCAGGACTTGATTTACGTTATTTGACACCTGACCAGACCTTCTGCTTCCCCATGCAAGGCCCATGACAACCGTGGGATTTAATCAAAAATAAAAAGCAGTGGGTCATTCCAAGGCTGAAAAGACAAAGGAGATAAAAGATCACTCACAGCAAGATTAGCCCTGTTATTTCTGGGGCACCAGCAGGAAGGACATGCTTGAGCATGGGTAGCTGTGGCTACCCATGTGTGCTTCTCTTTTCTCTGTTAGAGAACAGAGCAACTTAAAAAAAAAAAACAGTAGAGATGAAGTTAAAAATCTGCATGGCAGACTAAATTTTCTCCAAATTATTCCATTCAAACACAAGGAATTGTAACTTATGCTATAAACTAAGCTGAGACATTGTGTCTGTCATCATCTCCAGGAAAACATAATTTATGTTATTTTTGCTGTCAACTGTGAAGTCCCTGTATATTCCCTGAGAATCCTGCCAATCTTTAGGAAGTCAGCTGGTTTGGGGCTCTTTAACAGATGGGAGATAAATCAATACAGGATAGTTCATCTCCATCTTGCAGGAAATAATCTAGTTTGTGAATCTGCCCTCTATTAACATGCACAAAGTCAGCAGCAGAAACAACCTCGGGGCTTTATATTTTTACTTTCTATTGGAAAGAGACGATACATAGGAAGCTGCTTTAAATAATATTGTGGATATGCATTTATATTTATGTGTGAACATGCATATTCACCTGTACAGCCATCCCACACACTGATATTGATACATCCATAATTTTATAGGTGTTAGAGGAGGTGAGGACAGGAGCTGGCACAGCTGACAACTCCCCCGGCAGCCCCTTGAACATGCAGAGTATGTCAACACCCTCAGATATTGCTGTGAATTACTATGGTAAATTTAATATGAAGTATACATCCCTCCCACTTTACTGCAGAGCTCCTGAACCACCCAACAGAAGGAACCACTCTGAACCACTCAGGGGTTTCTGAAAAGGCTGCTCAAGAGAAACCAGAAGGGACAGCAGCAGTGCTAAACATTTCAGGATGGTAGAGTAGTATCTATAAAACCCAGTTACATTCTTTGGAAAGACTAGTGGTCCCACAGCTGCTAAATGCCACACACTACATTCATTCAGGAACTGAGATATTTAGTAAGAAAAACATGAGATGGAAACAGAGGAACCTTGGGTGGATGTTGCTATGTTACAGTGATTCTTCTGAGAAACCTTTGCAGTGGAGGCAAACTGCAGAGCTGGTGCACTCCAAAGACAACCCATTAATTTGGTCACCTCCTCTGTTACAGAAGATTTCCCAGTTACTCCTGGCAACAGACTTCCTTGTGTAAAACTAGATCAGGGTCTGTGGGGGAGAATCCCGGGACTCAGGAAAACCTGCAGCCCCATGAGCATCCAGGGTCTGCAAGGTGAACCAAAGTCTCTCTCCCACAGCACAGAGCCTGCCTGCCACGAGCCTTTTGGAAGAACTGGAAACGCAGGTAAGTCAAGAAATTCAAATTCATTGTCTTGAGAAAATAAATCAGTTATTATGAGTGCAAAGTGAGTCTTAAAGCAATTAAACTAAGCGTTGTCTCAAACGAGAAGTAGCAAGAAACATACTTTCTAAGCAATCTCAAATTAGTCTAAAGAAAGAATCCAACCTGTCATATCTACAACAGCACGGAGACACTTTCATCTGCCTTGCTGACTTTTTCAATTGATAGGACACTGAAAAGTTTCAGGTAAACCTGAACAAATTACATTTGTGTAATATCTCTTATATTTTCAGTAAAAAACCCCAGACATTAGTGTGCATGTCATCTATGACTACAAGTCAGAGCATTTATCATAAAGGACATCTAAGGNNATAAAGGACATCTAAGGCTTTTAATGTAGTGATTATCTTTCTGAAAACTAAGTTTATACACTCATGAGTACATTTATTGCTGGCTGGGACCATTCCTGGACACAGAAGATCAGTTGGGTATGCCAGCATTTCATGAGGTCAGTCCCTGGCACAGCTTTGGCCTCTGCCGACCACCAGGTCCCTCTGTAATTCCTGGGCATGATATGGCAGCAACAAAACTTCAAGAACATTTACTAACTGGCAATTTTCTTCAAAATTCTTGTTCTGGAAACAAAGAGAGCTCATGATGGTCAGCCGTGGCCTCTGGTGTGCCTGTTCATGCCATTGGGCAAAGATGTTTCAAAATATATTGAATTTTCTAATCTAGACACAGCCCTTGATTTTCAGCTCCATGGTATCTGTACATCTCCTCTACCCCAAAATACTTACTGGCTTCCTTTATTTACAAAATGGTGGTTTTTTTTTTTGAACATGAACACTTCCCAACAAGAAATGTTTTTTTATACTGCAGAGACTGAGGCCAGAGCACCAGCTGGAGGACTCAGAAAGAAAGCACTCCTTGGTGGACCTTTGAGTGGGGGACCTTTGTTTTTCAGAGGCTGCCTAAGGGTAGGTGCAGACAGGACACATTAAGGTCCCTGTCAATCCCGAGGATTAAAGAATGGGTTACAGAGAGATGATGTACTTAAAAAACCCTCAAAGACTCTCTGCATGTACTCTCTGCCATGATGCACATGAGAATGAGGTTGTGAGAGTGTTGCGGTGCAATAAAACCCTGTCCCACTCCTTCCTACTCTCTCTGGAAGTATGTAACAGGAATAAAGACAGAGGGAGTGAATGGAGAATGTCTCATATGCCTCAGGAAAAGGGCAAGTAAGTTAAAAGTTTCATTTCACGCAAGGATAATGTAGTTTCCTCTTAAAAATGAATCATAAGGCTCTTGTGTACTTTATACCATCTGCTGTACGTTCGTACCATGTCCTGGAAAAAAACCATATTGTTCCAATAGTTGCTGAAATCAAAGGGGGAAAAAAACCCAAACAAACCAAAAACCCTAGCGGAACAATATTCGACTAGAAAATAAAACCTATAGAGACAGAGAGATACCAAACCTATTTGCAATAAAAAGAAAGCCTCACAAAAAAAGATTTTTTTTGTTAAGAAATCTTCCTAGAATCAAGAGTTGCAATAAAAATGCTTTCTTAATACCCCTCATCTCTGACATGACAAACTGCAAATACAACTCTAACCCTTATGTAGCCAACCTCATAATGCACTGTTGTGCTGCTCTCCAACAACCATGACTCAAAAATTGTACAGTAAGTTGTGCTAACATGGGGTGTAAAGAAGATCTTAAGGATATGACAAAGATCCTCAAGTTTTACAGCTACTATTACATTAATTATATGGAGATCTTATTGCAGCCTTTCATATTAGAGAGGGCTTACAAGAAACATGGAAAGAAGGAGGGATTGTCACCTTTGCATATAAGCTTTGCAAACTTGAACAGGATGTTGTTTTTCACTCTCGTATTTATTTCCTTCACTGTGAACTCACCTACATCTGTGTGATATTACACAAAAATGGACTAAAACTGAAACAAAAGGTTTCTCCAAACCCGATGTATTTCCAACATAGTAAAAAAAATCCCAACCCCAAAACCGCAAAACAAATTTAGACAAACAAAACTCAGAATTATTTCTGCCTCCAGAAATTAAAACATAGCACACTGAGTGGCCAGATTAGAGATCTGACTTTTGATTTACCTATGAAAATGTTACTTACAAGCCTCTGAAAAAGCTGTGTATGGATGAGACAGATTGTTAGAGGAGTTGGTGTTATGTGAAAGGCCCCAATGGATCAGATCTGGGCAGAAAAAAGGCAGAATTTCATGCCTGGATGCACAGAAGGGCTTCTCTGGAGGCAAAGGAGACTGACAGGTTAAACAGTATGGACTCTAGACCAGGTAGGATGTGCCACACAGGGTCTCTGGAAGCTCCAGCATTTGCATCTTTCATGAGATAATAAAGGTAGAATTGGTGGAAAGTGAGACAAAAGGGGTGAAACAGAAAGGTAATAGGCAAGGAAAACATCTTAACACTGGCAGCCTGATCAGATATGGATAGTCCACCCCTGCATTTCTTGTGGCTATTAAATATATCATAGTCATTAACCAGGGAGCTCAAGGGACAGCCTTAGAAAACTCTGGCTTTGTGGAGAGAGTTCCCTTCTAGAGGGCAGGACCTGAAAAACTTAATTGTCAAAAGCATCACTTCAGAAGAAAATCCTTAAAATACTCCAGGATAGCTCATGCCATTTCTACAGGAAAACCTGTATAGCAGCCTGGTTTTAAGTGTATTAATTGTTCTTTGCACTAATGAATTGCTGCTTCTCTAAGATTCTCTCTAAGGGAAAGGCAAGGAATGGGTTGATCCCAGGTGATCAAACAGCTTTGGAATAACAAACAACCTTCAAATAAAGATTGGAGGCTCTTTGAGGTAATTAGTTGTGGTTAGTTTTGTAGAGGTTAATGATTAGTGAAAAGACATAATGGGCAATAAAATACATTCAAGCAGCAGAATAAAACTTAACACTAACAGTTTGACATGCATTGAAACTAGTGGGAAAGTACACATCAGATTTAAAACCAATAAGGCATCAAAATAACAGAAAACAGACCTACATTTTCCACTCCTTTTATAGTTTTTGTCCAACAAATGATGAAACTAACTTGATGAAAAAGTGCTGAGAACTAGCATTAAGACTTCTCTCAAAACAAAACAATGCTCTTTAAATGGCAGTAAGGATTTTCCAGGATCTGGGGTTTTGGTTCCTCTGCCCCGCTTGTCCTGTTCCTGGGCCCTTCTCCATTATCTCCATCTCTCACAGCCAGTCCCTGACCACTGTTGATAACTGCAGTAAAATTTTCAATACAATTTTTTTTTCCTAAGGAGAAGAGTTCTGTGTCACTGTAGCAGATTCTTTGATCCACCTATACTGAATTTGCAGCACACCACCAGCATTTTCATAACAGTAAAATAAGTAAGCACAGAGCCACGGTGGGTTTAGGAACAAATCACCACCTCTACTGAGGGAAAGCTAAAATATGAGTGACTTGCAAATCAGACCAAACTCCTGGGACAATCTATTTCTACATCAGAAATTGTGTCTCATCTGCTGCTATGAAAGGGACCAAATATGAGAAGGCAGAGCGAAGAGATTCCCCTCTGTTATTAATATTAGATAGTAATAGGGCACAATTACAAACTGTGACCTCCTCATTTACACCTCCAAAATCTATCCTGGGAAGGAAAGCTCTTAGGCTTCTTCTAGATAAGATTTTGTAGGCACATACTATACTGAATTTTCCATTTGCATTGAAACTGTGTCTCACCCTGAAAGACCTGGTTACCAGGCTGTAATTCACTGGTTTCCTCTCCCCATTTTCCCTGGCCACATGACACCTGTCAATAAATTATGATTAATGATGGCAGGGACTGATAAATCTGCCCCCAAAAATAAACCTGGGTAGGTTTGATGTTCATGCAGAAGATGGAGGGTTTTCTTTGTGAGAGCTGAATCCTTTCAGTAGCTGTGTAAGACCAAAGAGAGTAAGATGAACTAATACTGATGATATTCTGTAAAATGGTAGTCAAGACCTTCAAGACAACCGTAGGGAGAAATGTATTTCCTGTTGCCCTCTGACACTTGCTTACACTGAGTACATTCCAGTGTTTCATTTGGTGCCCCGCCTTTAAGGGAAAATTAAAAGCCTAGTTTGTGGGATTCATAAAGGAATTGCAGGTTTGTTTTGCTACTCAGTCACTAACTCACACCAACTCTGCAAAAAAAAATACGCATCTGTACATAATAACTAACTCTATAAAATTATTTTGCCTCTCCTGGGAAATGAGCTAAAACAAATTTATGGGATTTTTATGCATATGCTAGCAATAGCAGCATTCACTGAGTGACTGCTGCATGTCACTGTTACTGCAGAGCCAGGAAGGTGTCTGAGAATTCCTGATTACTACACCCATGTTGGCCAGCCTTGACTGGCCAAACCACCGCCTCTGTCTGCACCACAGATCTGTTTTAGCATGACATCTGATGTGGTTTATAACTGCTTTTTCATGTATGTTTTTTAAAAAGTGCATCTAATCCTTTCTTCCTAGGAAGACCAATCAGTGCCTCTGCCCTCCCACCACCATGAAAAAGCTTTTAGGAAGTATGAATACAAGGGCGGCAAATTTATTTTAGAATTTCGCTTATATGGCAGCTTCTAGTTGTTTTAAGGACTTCCCTAATTTCTACCCCAGAATGGCAGCAAGAATTATAACTCGGTGTCTTTTTGGCAACGCACAGAATAACGCAGTGGTACTGCTGATGCTGCTGAGAAAGAAGTTAACAGCACACACCAGCTGCCACAACCATGCAACTCCAAACCACTCCCACTCCTCATAACTCCCAGCTTATCCTCATTTTCTTGTTCTTGTTGCTTCTACCTTATATTATTCTCTCACTGCTTCCCAGTCCCTTGCACTTTTGTTGTTGTGCCATTGGACTCCACTAACTGCTTCTTATGCTCAGTTGCCAAGAAACTGCATTTTTTAATGCTTATCCTGGTGTGTTGTCCCTCTTATTTACTTCACATCAATAATAACCAACAGCCACCTGTTCCTGCCTTGATAATCTATTTCTTATGGAAAATCATCTCTGCAAGAGGGTTTGTGAGGGTTCTTTGGAACACTTGAGAAAAGAATGGGAAGCAAATTTAGGCAGCAACATGAAAGTTGGTGAGATGGGGACAGAGGGGTTTAAATCCTCTTCCATGTCTAATCTCTAAATACTGCAAGTTTGCTTAGATGCTGATGAATGGGATTCCCACATTTTAAATTCCCACATTCTTTTCTTTCACTCCCTCAGCATTTCTGCAACTCTTTTCCCCTCTGACTTGTTTTGCTAATTGTCCTTGACTGCTTTGACTTAAATGACGTTTTATTAAAAGACTCAGTATAAATTTCATTGCCACACAATGAAAATAAGATTACATCTTTCTAAGTTACTTCTCTGTCTCTTATCTGTCACCAGGACAACACTTCAGCTTCTCTGTTCAGCCACCATCAAACTTCAGCTTAATGCTCATTGCCTAAGAGAC
>VXBC01010418.1:591667-613180 GCA_013399945.1 Ploceus nigricollis | reverse complement strand
TATATAAAAAATATTCAAAATCATGTACTTTTATGTAAAAATAATAAAAAGTGAAGTTAAATCTTTATAGAAAGGCTCATCAGCCACATTGGATCTGTTTTTTTTTTCTTACAACCTGTTCTGAAAAAGAAACAAGAAAACTATACAGCAACAACAAGGTGTGATTTTTATATGACCAACATGTAAAATGCAGGAGGCTAGGCCTGGAAATATAGCTGTACATAATGAATTACATAATTTCCTTTTTATTTGCCTCTCCCTATCTTTCACAATATCATTAATTTTTTTCACTTTTCCTGTGTCCTTCTCCTCTCCTTCCTTCCTCTGTTCCTTCCACTCTCTCTCCCTCCTCCTTCCACCTTCCTTATTTCCCTTTCCTCTCCTCCGTCTTTCTCTTCCTGCTTTCCTGCCTTCCTGTCCTCTCTGCTTGCTGCTTGCTTTCCTTCCTTCTTTCCTTCCTCCTTCCCTACTCTTTGATTTCCATGCTTTACTCTCTTTCCATCCATGATGGGTTCCACCTCTTGGTCACTTAAAGTAGACACACCCTTAATACTTGTCAGCAGTAATTCTGTTCTACACAGAGAATCTGTGATGGAAACCTTAGAAATTAAGCTGGAAAGGGAGTAAATATTGAGAAATCCAAAAAGATTACCGGAAATGACAATTTATGTTAGCTTCACTCTTCAGGTATGCTGTTCATTCATAAGTGTCGATATATATATAATATAAATATGTAATTATGTACATATTTAACACATGAGCTATATTATATATAATTATGGTTGTCAGGTTCAATGTAATGTAATTATAATTATAAAGGCCGTGATGCTGTGTAAGCACTTCTCAGCAATAGCAAAAACATCCCGTGTTATCAATGTTGCTTTCAGTATAAATGCAAATATCATAAAAATGTTTCCCAAATTTTCTGAAAATGTAACCAATGCTGACATGGAATTAAAGCAGTAATTATTGTTGCAAGTATTGAAATTTTCTAGGGAATGGGAAGCTTCTACCAATTCAGCATTCCCCTAGGTAGAGAAGACTTTTTTTCAATTAACAATTAGAGCTGATCCTTACTCCCATGAGGATTTGGAATCTGGAGATTCTTTTTCTTCTTTCATGATCAGGCTTGTCTTACTACTTTATGGTCCCCATTGTATGTAAACCCACTTTTGTGACATCCAGTGTACTTGCCGCCTAGCAGCAAAGAACAACTGTTCTATAGAATAAGATGAATGGCTCAAAAATTAAAGGAAAAAAAGGGAAGAAAGATGGGAAGAAGAAAAAAATCCTCTTTGTTTGAGTGATTCCTTTGAATAACTTCTACTCTTTGGGAATTGCAGTTCCAAAAGCCTGTCTGAAGATGCCTACTTCTGGATTACTTCAAAAATTAAAACATGCTTCAAAAGAAGATTAATCAGTTGCTTCTTAGATGGAAATAACCTTACTTGATTTCGAGATCATTATCACATCTAGTACTTTAAAAAGTATTTTGATTAGGAAAAAATTATGTAATTTAAACGGACATAATTTCATTAGAGTCATTAAAGCTAATGCTTGTTTATACCAGCTGGCAAACATATATACTTCTGGAATCACCCTATTAAGATTGTTTCAACTTTTTTTTAAGGGTATTGCATATTCCTTCATGACTCTCCTTATATTATTTCTTTTCTTTCTTGAAACCCCTGGAATTATTTGTTCAAAATGGTGCCATATTAACATCATACCTGATGTTAACCTGTTTAGCCAGTGTGTTTTACAGGGTTGAGCATACCATAATATGGTATAATCTGAGTGTCTTCTATAAAGGAAAGATTGGTGAGACCAAGATGTAGAGAATTGTGTGAATATTTCTTGGGGCTTTTCTATGGAATAAAAAGTTAGAAAATCTATCACTTAACATTGATGTTGCTAAAATACAGAACTTAAAAGGATATTCTGTATGACTGAAGTGTCCATAATAAAAGACTGACAGTTGACTCAAGGTTAAATATAATTTACTTCAATAATTACTCAAAAATACTCAAGCCACTGAAGACTAGACTTAATCAAGTAGCTGCATTTCATTCTCCCCTATGTCATTGTTTCTTTGTAGTTACTGAACTCTCATTACTTGTCACAGGCTTGACTGAAAATTTTAGTGCTCAACAGAAATTGTAAGTCATGGCAGTTGTGCATTTAAATTCTTTTTTTCCAAGAGTTCATGTTTGTTGTCAATATTTCTATTTCATTCTTAGAACTCCCCCTGGTGGATAATTTAAAATATAAACAGACAAACTCTAAAGAATATGCCTCTAGAGGCTAATTTTACAATTGTCTGTACTAATATTTCAGTTACCATTTTATAAATATATGTATTACTTATCTTGATAGTAGGTATATATATTACTTAACTTGATATTAATTCTCAGAGAATCTCTGAGGTTTTTTGCTTGTCTATAATGTGGGTGTCCTCTACCATGAAAAGGAGAGTTTATTAAAAAACATCCAAACAAAACCCAGTTCTAATAAATTGAACAGTCTAAATTGAACAAAGTCTGTTAAAGATAAAAGGATTGTCAGGGCATTCATGAGAAATACTAACCATGGAGAATTGTCTGGGCTGGTTACTTAACACTATTTTTAATGTGCCCACAAGTTAGTTACATACCCTGGAGAAAAAAGGATGAAGGCTCTGAATTTGAAAATGATAAAGTAAGAAGGACCAGGAGAAGAATGCTAGAGCACAGGAAACTGTAAGGGATGAGAAATATCATAGTGATATGTAATAACTTATGCACTCAGGTTAAGACACAGCAGCTAACTGGAGAAGTCTTTATTTAATGTGTGAAACTGGATTTTATACAGATAGTTGATTAGTGGGAATATTTCCACAAGTATGAGATCATATGGCTAATTCATTAAAGGAAGAAAGTGAAAAGTAGTAGTGGTAAATTGAGTGGCAGGCAGGTAAATCGTAAGAATTAGTACTTATCAAAGAAATTTTGATAAATGGAAAATGGAAGAATATTAAAATAGTGAAAAGCGTCTGTTGGAGACCTGTAGAACTAGACTTTTAAATAAATGCTGTTGTCTTTCAAGTTGTAGAAGTGAGAGATTTTACGAGGGATTGTCATTATGGAAGATTTGAAGATGTAAAAGATGCAGTAAGTAAATACTGCTAATAAAAGTAGGGGCCAGTGATTTCTGGAGATAGTAGTTGCCAGGTTTCTTTACCAAGTAATTACCAAGCCAAAGCAAATTCATGAATTCATGACCTCATGGTTTGAGACCATCATTGAAACATTGGTTCTCAAAGATAAAATTGATTCATGTGATGACTTTACATAAAAAGAAAGATAAACAAAAGATGGGTAGCACTTAACAGTTTTGATTGCAAAAGTAAAAAGTTATTATAATAAATTAGTCAACTTGACCAAATAATTATTAAAAACCAAGATAGTGAAGAGATCTAGATCTTTAAAATCAAAGGTATAACATAAAATTAGGAATAAAACTACATAGATTTCATATTCCCAGAAGAGGGGAAATGCTTGCACAGAAGATTCTAACCAAATAAATAATTTTCTCAAACACAAACCCACAAAAATAACTTAAAAATGAGCTAAGAAAATATAAGTAATGAAAAAATCAGTGCAGAAAAAGTAGAAATCATACATACAGATGTACAGTGGAAAGTGCCAAGAACACATTTTAATTATTTCTTTTAAATTATTTTTTTAATATTTCTTTTCAACAAATGCCGGAAAAAATATAGGATTTCAATTGCTAAATCAAGAAAATAACAGTGTAATTACAGTGAGATGGTGAGTGTATCTACCACTAATTGTATAAATGTCATGAAACCTAACAGAAACAGAAATTTTCTTATAATAATTACACTATAATTATTTAATAATTTTCCCACATGTAGACCAGAGCAGGATGTGCTTCAATGAAAACTGAATTTCTTGAAAGGAAATTTACCACAATAAAAATGAAAGTAAAACTTGGACTTCAAAATAGATGCTTGTGATGCAAGTATATGTATGTGTCTTTGTACATACATATATTTTTATATATCTAGATATATAGATAGATAGATACCCAAATATCATATATATAAATATCATATATATATATATGTGTGTATATATATATATATATATATGTGGAATAGATAAAGAACTCTCTCCTGTGTCACTCTCAGTCTGGTGTTGTAAAAAAAAAAAAAAGAAAAGCTAATCTCTGGATGCAATGGTGGATTTTGGAATATTTTGTATAATTCTCATATCACCATTTTTAAATAGCACTTGACATTTGGAGGGTGTGAAGAGGGGAGACACATAGGATTACAGGACAAGAGAAAAGGTCTTGCAATAAATATCTTAGAGTGCTCAGGCTGTTTCAGCTTATTAAAAAGGAAGGAAGACAATGTTCTTGATGACAGTGTATCTCCACAGGGAGAAACTAGTGAGAACTAAAGAGCTCTTTAATCTAGTTGAGAAATCTTAGCAAGAGCCAATTCAGTTTAGATGGATTGGAAATAAAGTACTTTTCCATCAACAAGATTGCTTAAACACTGGAACGAACTGGGATAACTGCAGAGAAAAGCATTGAATTCTCCATCTCTAGGTATTTTCATCTCAAGATTGAATATGCTTGAATAAAATTGAGATAAAGCAGAAATTATTCTTAGTCACAGAGTAATTGGTGGACTGTATATGGAGAATATATTTGATATACAAAACCCCCCAGATTTATGACCTGACTAGTTTTCCTGCCTTTAATTCTAAATACCTGTGTCATGCTAATCTTTTTTTGTTGTTGTTGTTGTTTTTAGTGCTTGATATTTCCTGATAAAAAGGTGCAACAGAGGAGCAGGCTGCCATCTTCAGTCATGAATACTGAAAACTGAGTGAAGGGGAATTGTGTTGGACAAAGGCCAAGTTTTCTTTAACAGGTTGCTCAGTAGGGGGAACATTTTAGAAGTTTAGAATGCCATTAGAGAAATTTTGCTAAGCAAGGAATCCACAGAGAAGATAGGAAATTTTCCTTAGCTCAGGAGAAATCTAAAGCTTAGAGGCAGTGCACTTCTTTTCAGGGCATCCCAGAATATTCTGAGTTGGAAGGGACCCACAGGAATCATTAAGTCCAACTCCCATCCCTTCACAGCACCATTCCCAAGAGTCACATCATGTCCTTGAGAGCATTGTCCAAAGGCTCTTGAACTCTCCCAGGCTGGTGCTGTGACCACTTCCCTGGGGAGCTGTTCCAGTGCCCAACCACCCTCTGGGTGAAGAACCTTTTCCTGATATCCAACCTAAACCTCCCCTGACACACCTTCAGACCATTCCCTGGGTCCTGTCATTGGTCACCACAGAGAAGAGGCTTCTTGCAGGAGATACATAAAATTTGTTGCAGCACAGAAATATGTTGTAGTTCAGTCAACGGGAGTAATAGGTGGTTGCAGTGTGTCCACTATGGGAAAGATGCAAGGAATTTACCTCAGTGCTCCAGTGATTCTGGAGTCTATCATAATATCTAACTATTCTTTTGAAAGCTTCATTGTCAAGTGTAATGAGGGTATGACATGCACACGTAACTCATGTAGTCTTAAATAAACTTAAATAGACTAAATATCTTACTTAGTTTGAAAAATACTTTAATATATGGAATAAGAAAAACTGAACAGAAATATGCAAATGCATGTAAATTCCCATAGGGATACTGGCTATCCAAGGAATGAAGGATTGATTTATATAAGTAAAATGTCAGTATTTCTGATACTGGAGAAATGAGCTACTTACATGTTACACATTAGAAACTATCCAAGTTTAAATTCAGATGATTAGTAATTTACATGAGATGCAATATTTCTAACTGCTGCCATTATATCCCAGTGATAATAAAGAACAGTTTCCTTTCCATTTAAGAAAGAATAGCGACATTTGTTTACAGTAAAATGTTTCTAGGGAGAATTTATAAAAGACAGTGCATCCAGGTGATTTGCTCTAATACCTAAAACTTCCTTTTTTTCTTGCCTGCTTGGGAATTTATCTTTCTGTCTGAAAATACAGAGACAGGTTAAATGTGTACATTATGTGGCTTCATTTAAACAGAACTTCAATCCTTTTACAGAATTCAGATGGTAAATTTGGCTTATTATTAAACTAATAGAAACAATGATGATTATTTTTTTGTGTTTTCCTTCTATTAATGTCCTTAAACTCTTCCATCTGGAGCTGACAAGCACTGTAGAAAATGAGACAACATTAGACCACCAAAATGTCCTGATACTTCTAATATATTTAAATAAATGACTTGGCATTAAAAAAATGCATACAGCCCACATCTAATTTTCAGTTTTCCTTGCAAACATAATTGTCAGTAATTAATAGCCTTATCCCAATTAAAAAAATATTTGTTCATCCATGAATTCATACTTACACCAGTGCACACTTATTATTCACCTTTTAAAATTCAGAATATAAATGAAAAGCCAGAGTTAGCTTGCATGACTTGGTCACGTTAATGTTGGTTGCCTGGTCTAAGCTTGTTTTACAGGCCTCTTCTGTCATTAGTGGAGAAATAGAAGGTTCTCCAAAGGATAGTTAAATATCATCTGTTTTCAATCTCGCAGTAACAGTAGCAACTTAAAGATCAAATATGAAACAATTCTTTGTAATGATTATATAAAATGTGGCTTCCACATCCTCATTTATGGAGATGAGTGAGAACTACTTGTTCAAAGAGTAATTCTCTTGGTCATGGTCCATTCAACTCCTGCATCCAGAACAGGGATATGTCACCAGCCAGATGTAGCCCCATTGCTACAACTATTCAAATTTCACTGTTTAGATTATTTTGTAAAATTAGAAATCTTAAACATCAAATACAGGCTCCTGAATTGTGCTCCAGTGACCAAATACTTAAGAAGTTATCAAAGTATTAAAATTATTTTTGTTGCTTTCAAATTTCAGTGGAAAAGGTCATTCTTTCAAACAAAGACATTAAATTCTAGTGGTGCATACAGTTCCACATAAACAAGGATAGTTACTCCATTTTCATTAGTTGAGTAAGCAGTGATTTCTTATTTGCTATAGTGATTTAATATTTATTCAGCACATTTCTTTGTTTTGTTAGGGAGCAGATTGTAATTTCATTCAGCCATTCCTTTCATAATAGGAAAACTATCATGGATTGATTTAAGAAAAGTGAGGTATAAACATTTTCATGTATAATACATTTTCTTCATTGATTAAGCTTAGAATAAAAAATATCCTTTTCATTTCCATTTAATTTCCATTATATATCCCTTATATATCTTTATGCAACACACTCTTGTTAATAAGAGTAAAAGAAACATAAAATAATTGCACATTTTTCAGATTTGTTTTATTCTAGGCATTGGCTAACATTTGTGTTTATTTAGCCTATATCTTCTTTTTTTCAGTATGACAAATGTTATATGCTTTATAATTATGCAAATTTTATCTGACAGGTTTCTAGCTTGCTGAGATTAGAGGTGCCTTGGTTGGAAAAGCTTTAAGGAGACTTACAGGTTTATTTAGCTACTGAATGCAAGAGACAAAACACTGTTCATTAGTTCATGTTAATGTAGATTTAATAGAAAAATGTAAACAAGAACTTATTTCCTAGTGCTGCATAACTTATCTGCTTATAACTCTTATCTTTTAGACTGTGATCTGTTCTAGGTGGTGCTGCTTTAATGTGATGGCACTAAAAACATTTTATTTTTACTTTGCCCAGTGTTTAATTTTAATTTCTGAATTGACACCAAATAAAATTTTAATTTAATCAGATATACGGAGTATTCTGTGCAAGATTAAGAGTGGTTATTTGTAAGTAAAGGAATGCTGTTCAAATTTTTTTTCATTTAACTAAATATTTATGTTATGAAAACAATCTACAGTCTTGCAGCAAAGCTTAAGCTTATGTGTCCCCTGAAATATTTTATCATAATTAGAGTCAATAATGAAGAAGGACTCTTAAGTTCTACCACCTTATTCTGTGACTACATCTTAATTAAATTATTAATTATAAAAACTACTCTTTGGAAGGTCACAAAATTTCTTTTTATTTTTTTTTTATTTTAGCTCAGCAATTAGTTAATTGGGCTTGTATATTTTGATACATTAATCATGAAAATGTCTATGAAACTCATCTTTCTGAATGTTCTGTAATCAGCACATTTCCATCAATGTCTGTTATGTTTCCTTTTTTTTTTACGTCTGGGTTAGAATTCTATAGTCTTTCCTGCTGGCAGTGAGTTGCCTAGACAAGGCTGTTCAAGAAATTAATCTGATGTGATTTATAAAATAGATCCTATTGAAAAGATATTATATTAAAAATAACAATATTTTTCACCTATTTTCATTATATTATTTTGAGGTCCCTGTCAATTCTGAGATGTTATTTTAAACTTCTTATGATTTAAATTGATCTTTCTAAATACAAATTTTGAGCTTACGGCACCCTTTGGCGTAAATACTGTTGTTCTTGTGTACTGATGATTAATAGAATTGCAGAGAATCCTTTCCATTTGTAAACTAAGCTACATCTGGGCTTTTTATGTATCACTTCCTACTGCAATTAAGGAGTTGAATTGTGATTCTGTTTATGCTAGTTAATTTTTTAAAAAAAGAAATTATGTAAATTGGCAAAATGTGTTTGTTTAAATTTGCAGTTTCACAAAACCAAATTTTGCCAGTGGCACTGGTAGTTCAGTTTATCCTAGTGCAAAGTCTTAAATAGGTCTAGACCTGTCAGATTTTTTAATTGTTGTAAGAGCAATGTTTTGTGCTTTACAGTAATATAATTTTTCAGGAGGTGAAGTGCTGTGTGCTACTAACATTGACTAAAGAAACATCCCTCCCTTCAAACCCTTTCAGCAGGGTTATATCTAGCCAGAGTAGCTGCTGTTTGCAGTAGGGTTAAACAAAATGCAGTAAAGCCTGAGGATGCTGCTATCACAGCCCGGCAGGAAAGGAATTTGCTTTTCCTCAAAATACAAAGATTAATGAGAATTAATAGTTTCACTTATGTTTCATTAAAAACTTTCTTAAAGGTAGTATAGTCTAATTCTCTTCTGTATCCTACCTTGAACTAGGTTTTTAAGACTTTCAGTTTAAAGTTAAAAGCTGTTTCTCAGTTATATCCTTTCCATTTTCTTAAACTTCCAGTATGTGCCAAGAAGGTGCTGATACCTCATCTCCCCACATATTTAATTTATACAGAAGGCCTCTTAGTCGGCATGTAGTAATATTACAATTTGCTGTTAATAAATTCAAGCTGAGTCAAAGCTGTTTTATTATATCTCAGATGCCTTATGTTGTTTATTGTTGGTTTTGCTGTTGTTTGCAGGGGTGGGGGAAGTTTGTTCTTTTTTTCCTTTCATCTAGGGTGCTTTGTGTTTTCTGGAATGCTCCTAAAGTTCAATCAGTGTTCCTCCAAAACATACCAGAATGTTTTGGATTTATCTTGGTCTAGTCTTACATGAACAATTTTTCTCTAAGATTTTATTTTTAAAAAGTTATTATACAAGTCTTTGCATTGCTGAATGGAGAGCAGCATACAGTCTACAGACCTTCTGAATGACATGCACTAAAGTCAACATTATCAGTTTTTAACGTGTGGACTCTCTACTGAAATTATGAAAATATTCTCTTCTGGTGAAGGTGTGTGCTGCATCTGTATGAAGACCAAGCATATACTCAGTTGCATTAGCCAGAGGACTGAAAGAAATTATTACTACTCTCTACTCATGATGCCAAAATGGAATGCATTTTCCAGCTGGTGGCATTTCAATTGATGAGCAAATTGAACCAGCTATGAAACTGAAACAGGAAGCACACAATATATTAAGAGAACCTGAGAGGGCATTCACGAAGTAAGCTAAGAGAGATGGTATTTTCAGCTGCCTATCACGGGTTATGGTATAAAATCATTCTTTTCTTGAAGGTGCACAGTGAGGGGACATTGAGCACCAGTCCTAAGTTGCAGTTTCCAAGTAAAAACTACGTCTTCAAAGGGAGAGTAGTACTCATTGTAGCTGTTTTCTCTTAGAAGCTGTGGAATCTCTGTGCTTGGAAATATTCCAAGCTTGACTCAACAAGGCTATGAGCATCCTGTTTCATCAGTTAACCTGATGCAATTAAGTCTGAATTTCCTACATTCCATTGCTGTGCAATCAAGGGAAAATGTAATATTCACATAATACTCAGATGTACTTATTTGTGGTATTATGCAATTTTCAATTATCAGTAGAAATTTCATGAAATTAGAGCTATGATTCAGATCAGATTCAAAAGCCTGTGGTGGAATGTCTTATATAAGTGTATGTTTATACATGTACATGCCCATATACATGTGCATTTGTATATGTATTTATATATTTGGGGCATTACTGACCAAGTTCCAATTATGAAAAACACTATTTAATTGATAATACCCATAATTATGGACATGCTACTCATGTAATTGAAATGAAGATAATTTAAAAGAAATGTGGTAATTCTTAAATTATTACTAAATAATAGCCTCTGGACAGGTGGCATTATAAGCTAAGCACATTCTGCAGATGAATTTGTGGTCAGAGCAATAAAAACTATATCTGTTGCTCAAAAAGGCAAAACTATTGGCCTAGGAGTGTAACTGTAAATTCTATTGCATCCTGTAATGGGCTTACTGTGGAGTTAATAATTAGTGTTCACACAGAAATTATGCTACATAGTTAGAAAATAACAACTTGTATATGCAATCTCTTCACATAAGGGAAAACTGTCAAAACTGTGGAAATCACTGGCTGTTATGAACTATCTCCTTCTACTTGGAATTGGACATGTGACAAGATTGTATCCAAACCAAATCAATTTTCCATCAGTTTTGTGCTTTTCATAAGACTGAACACACTGATTGTTTTGATTCTGAACACATGAGCCATTTACTGACACACAGAGCAAGAACTAAAAGTATTGCTAAACTTCTCTGCTACTCTTCTGAGGATCCGTATTTTAGAGACATCCAAACTTTTTCCTTAAACCAGTTTAATTCAGCTGTAAAACGTATACAGAGTTCAGAGTATGATGGTTGTTAATAGCTTGGCATAGGTTTAGACAAAATCTGAGCTAGAGTTGTGAAATTCCTAGGGAAATTAATAAATAATATCNATAATATATAAATAAATAATAAATCAGGATTTGATAACAGTTTTAGAAATATACTATCTTAAGAATTTATTCAGAAGTACACCTGATAGTTTAGCTATTTGCAGTGAATCTTAAAAATGTATTGCTATGGCTTCCTCATGAAAGTTATCACAATGTATATCCACAGAAAGGATTTTGCAATCTGGTTTTTAAACACTTGCGTTTTTCTCATTACAAATTTTCTACATATCAGCATAGATCAATGAATTCTGTAGAATAAATTCCTGAATTAAAATCCACTTTTTGTTTTTTGGTTTTTTTTTAACATTTTGATAGCTAAATTGCATTTGACTAACATATGTTCTAAACAGATGTTCATAAGTCTTAACATTCTTAATCTGTTGTATGTATCAGGACATGCTGAGATGTACTGCAACTGCCTTATTTATTATATGCTTGGTGAAAACCTCTTCCTTTTAAGAAGTGAAATCCAGAATATATTTTGGAAATGCATTACATAATTCAGTACCTCTTATTAAAGATTTTTGCCAAGTACCTGCTGGAGGAAGTGTATATATATGAAAATACAGATACTTTGATTCGTTTTTATTTGGAATGTTGCTGTACAATGAAGCAGAACTGCAGAATAGTATCTACTGCTGTCTGGTTTTATGTTTAACTAAAATTGAGAAGAGACAAGAACTTCCAGAGTTTATCAACACTTCCAAGTTTTCAGTAAAATTCAAAGTTAGCTGAAAATTTGCTTATTTTAAATAAGGTTGTATTTGCTTTGCAGTATCTTTCTTAGTAAGAAGAAAAAAAACTTACTGGAGAGGCTTTAAGAGATACTTAAGACACAAGTGACCTTGAAAGAGAGAATAGGATATTATTTCCCTCAAGTCAAGAATGGAGATTTCATCAAATCTACTTCAGCCACAGGTTTAAAAGTAAAACAACAACAAAAAAAGGAATATTTGCCTTTTATGGGCACGTGCTTAAATTGTATAGTTGGCTGCAAGGGATTCTATGGAGGCAAAACCTAAATAGAATCAAACTGCTGTTAAATAATTGAAGAGAACATCCCAAAGATCTTCTAAGTATCTCATGCAGGAAATCACTAAAATCACAATTTTTCAAAATCTGTGATAAATGGAGAAGATAGAATATTAACCATTTAAACTCCTTCTAATCATTTTCAAAATTACATTTGGTCACTGATCACAAATGTATCTCTTGCTCTAATCCCATGCAGCCCTTTTTGTGTCCCATGAGCATTTAAACACTGTGTATCACCTAGATACCTAAATTCTGTGCAAGAGTTTATCAGCTATCAATAAGTTTATCTGGATAAATACAATTTTAACTATAATGGGTAGTTTCTAAAGCATAAGAGAATCAGAAGATCCATTACTAAAAATTTAACAAATCCTCATGTCATTTCAAATTCTTAATTTTAAAGACTGTTTCTGTTTCGATTCTGCTGTGTTAGGTAGCAAAATTTCAGGTGTAAATATCATGTAACAGTTTCTGTTTATTTCCAGAAAAAAAATTATATATCTATTTGTATTGGGTCCTGCACTTGGGTCACAACAATCTCATTCAGCACTGCTGTCTTGAGGAAGAGTGGCTGGAAAGCTGCTCAGCAGAAAAGAACCTGGGCCTGCTGGTCAACAGCCAGCTGAATATGATCCAGTGGCTGCCCAGGTGGCTGAGAAGGCCAGTGGCATCCTGGCTTGTATCAGCAGCAGTGTGGCCAGCAGGACCAGGGCAGTGATTGCCCCACTGTACTTGGTGAGGCCCCACTTTAAATAACATGTTCAGTTTTGGGCCCCTCACTACAAGAAGAACACTGAGGACCTGAGGCATGTCCAGAGAAGGAGCTGGTAAAGGGTCTGGAGCACAAGTCCTATGAGTAGTGTCTGAGAGATCTGGGGTTCCTGGAATAAAGGTGTCCTGGGCATACCTTATCACACTCTACAGCTCACCTGAAAAGAGGTTGCTGTGAGGGAGGGATTCATCTTTTCCCAAAGTAACAAATGACAGGACAAGAGGAAGTGGGCTCAAGTTGCAACAGGGGAGGTTTACATCAAGTATTAGGAAAACATTTTTCACTGAAAGAGTGCTCAAGCATTGAAATAAGCTATCCACGTAAATGGTGGAATCATCAACCCTGGAAGTGTTTAAAAGGTGTGTGGATATGGCTCTTGGGGATTTGGTTTAGTGGTGAACACAATGGTGCTGGGTTGGATTCAATAATTTTAGAGAACTTTTCCAGCCTTTAGTGATTCTGTATTTCTATGAACTTGAACACAGGCTAATAAAAAAAAACTCCTAAAAAATCAACAGCAAACCACAGTTATAAAGTTCTCCTTGCCTCCTTCCCTTTCCAAATAAAGAACTTACACTAAGAAATTAACGTGCATTACAGTTAGTTGACAGCATGAGATTATTTGATATTAATTTACACTCTTGGAAAGAGTGAAACATAATGTCTGTTCCCTCCAAATTTGTAATTTTCAAAGCAGCAATAAAACAAGAATAACTGTCAGTATAATCAATATTATGTGCAGGATGACAAATATTTTACAATTTCATTTCAGTCTGAAATTTATCTTTTGGGATTTACACAGTAGATTAATATATTTTCAGCATTCATTTAATAGTTTTTTAAAGTGTTTTATCAAACAACCTAATGTGACAAGTTTTCATCAGCCTTATATCTTGGCAATCACTTAAATACAGCGCTTGTTTTACATTATATACCATTATTTTGTTGGAATGAGTGTGGAAATTCCATTGTTAATGGTCAGACATCTTTATGTGAATCATTCTATTTTGTGAAATATTGTGAAATACAAAAATTTCAGTCATCTAAAAGAGAACCTATCCTTAACTGAATTTGTGTCATAATACTGATTCTTGAGCATTATCCTGGATTTAATAATGTGCTTGAAGGTTGTAAGTGCTGTCAGAAAGTGATTACCATATGAGTTTCTTCAAACTTGCTTATAGTGTGAAAATCTTCGGAAGTCCCCTTTCAGTTGAAAGTCGGTTCTTTCCCAGAATCATGTTTGTGTTTTCATGTTTGTCTAATTTGAAATATATTGTCTTGTTCCATACTAAAATTCTCAGGAATGATTCAGTTTACACTGGATGCTAGTTGAAAGATTAATCAGAGTTCAACAATGGAAAAGAGAGCATATCAGAGAATGATTCAGGCACATAACTCAGGCCTTTCCTGAACTTTGTCTTTTCCCTGCAATGGGTTTTTTTGTTTCCTAGAATGCTCTTGGCCCGTATATACATTTTCAATACAGTGATTTACTATAAATTAATCAGAAATGCTAATGTTTTCATATGTCTCTGATATGATATTTTAAATATTTTGTTTCAGTTAAAATGACTACTGTATAAAAAATACTAACATAAACTACCATTTGTAAATATTTCACTCCTCAAACAAAAATTTAACTGAAACATTCTCCAGAAACTGTGTACATGACATGACACAAAACACATAAGCTTTGAGATGCATAGTGAAGATAAAAGAAACAGTATTGTTACAAATCTTTATGGTGTGGAGAGTCACAGAGACATGCATTTTTCCTCTATGATCTTGCAATTACCCATGAATGCATTTTGATTTTAATGGCTACCTGTTTTTAATTCAAGTCTGAAGAACGGGAATACAAAAAAAATTCACTCCAGTGCTGGCTGATGTTCCAATTACCTTTTGAAATACTATCTTAATTACAGTATTTATTAATCTTTTTTTAAAGTAGAGACTTTTTTTTGTGGACATGATCTTGAAGGCATATGTGCCTTCAGCCCTTGCTTTGTGCTGTATTCCATCACATTTCAAGGCTAAGTAGGGTCAGAATAGGTCAATGGATGATTATGAGATTAAAAGTATATTTTTAGGTGCTACCACAAAGAAGAGTGCTAATGATCTTGTTTTCACTCCTGAACATTACAACAGTTACAGGACTGTGAATGAATTGTAAAAGCAAGGCCATAACCATTCAGCCTCTTTGAGTTATTAAAGACCCAAGAGATTATTTTGAGGCTTTTAAGTTTTGGTGCTAATGGGCTCATTAATCAGACTGAGAAATTCATAATAAGAACCAGTATGTATGAGTAGAAGACAGACAAGTTCAAATGGGGTATTAGACATACATTTTAACGTTCAGAATTATTTCTGAAAGCTACTGTGAAAGCAGCAAATTATCCATCTCTGCAGGTCTTTGAGTTGATGCCTTTATAGGAAGGAATCTTCAGTGAATCAGATTTTATTAGGCTCAACAGAAGGGTAACTGGGTTGAAACAAAAACTGAAAGGGGTTCCAAGGCAGCTTCCTGCTTTGAGAAACTGTTTTAACACAAAGCTGAAAGGAATTGCTGATACTCTTGAGAGCTGTGCAGGCCTTCAGAAGGACCTGGACAGCTTGGAGAGAGGAACTGTCTGAAATTCATCAAGGGCAAAACAGGGTCCTGCGCCTGTGGAGTAATAACTCTGTGGCCCAGTACAGGCTGGGGACTGACCTACTGGAAAGCAGCTCTCAGGCCATAAAAAGGACCTGGGGGCCCTGATGGACAGCAAGCTGTCCATGAACTGGCAGTGACCTCTTGTGGCCAAGAAGGCCAACGGAGTCCTGGGATGCATTAGGAAGAGCATTGCCAGCCGGTCAAGGGACGTGATGCTTCCCCTCTACTCAGCCCTGGTGAAGCCACACCTGGAGTGCTGTTTCCAGTTCTGGGCTTCTCATTATAAGAGAGACTTGGAGCTCCAGAAGCAAGTCCAGCGGAGGGCTCTGAAGATGATGAACATCTCTGTTATGAGGAAAGGCTGAAGGAGTCGGGCCTGTTCAGCTTTGGGGAAGGGACAGCTGAGAGAGGACCTCATCAATGTATATAAATATTATAAGGGAGAGTCAATGAAATGGTGTCAAACAATAGGACAAGAGACAGTTGACAGAAACTGATTAGCAAAAAGTTCCCCAAATATGAGAAAGAACTTCCTTACTGTGCAGGTGACCACACATTCGACCAGGTTGTCCAGAGAGCTTGTGGAGTCTCCCTCATTGGAGGTATTTAAGAACCATATGGACGCAATCTTGTGCCATGTGCTTTTGGATAACCCTGCTTGAGCAGAGAGGTTGGACTGGGTGACCTTTCCAACCTTCCCTTTTGTAAGCTGTATCCTAATGTTATTACACTGGTTCTAACAGACATGTTTCCATCCTATCCACTGGAAATCTCTTCCAGAGGTGAATGCTTTAACAGCAAGGAATGCTTTTTTTTCTGATTTCCAGCTTTCCTTTATCAGATTTAATTTACATAAGTTTCCTGTTAGACTTGTTATCCTCCATTTTCCTTGTTTTCCTCTTCTGTGCCTGTAATCAGTATAAACAAGACAGGGGCTCTATTAGGATGTAAATATGCTCACCTTTACGTAAAGCAACATTATCATAAATCAACATGTTATCAACATCATTCTCACACTGAGTGCAAAAATCAGCACTGCATCAGCTAAGAAAATGAGCTCCATCACAGCCAACAGCAGTACAGTAGGAAAGAATGAAATGTTGTGCTAGGAGAGTAAGAAACTGAGATTGTCATGGTGACTACTTTCCTGAAGTGTTATAATTTAAACCCAGAAAATTGTCATTCTGTTATCTACATGAGAAGGGTTGCATTCCTGCTGTGGAAACAGCACAATTTAAACAGCTGGGGCAGCTCATGTTTTCCATACTTGGGAAGTGCTAGGGGTAAATCTTAGACAAGTAATAGCAAAACTAGACAATCACCAGAGTCAGTACCAGTATGTATCCAGACTATACAATACTGCACCATTGTGACAATTTGCACTGTGATTCTGTGTTTTTGCTACTTGCAGCCTTTTAAATCCAAAGTGCCTCTGGATGATTCACAGTACTGATCTCTTCTGCTATTTACTTGAAATTGTGCTGTAAACCTTTCTGATGACAAATAAATCAATCTGGGCCAATTCAAGTCAGAGAACAGAATCATAGAATATGTCAAGTTAAAAGGGGGTCTCAAGGATCATTTAGTACAACTGCACAGGACAGTCCCCAGAGTCACACCATGTACCTAAGAGCTTCTTGAACTTGCTCAGGTTTAGTGTTTTGATCACTACCCTGGGGAGCCTATTCCGCTGCCCAAACACCATCTGGGTGGTGAATCTTTTCCTACTCGCCAACATAAACCTCCCCTGATGCAATTTCTGGCTGTTCCTTCGGGTCCTGTCACTGGCACCAAATCAGTGCCAGCCCCTCCTCTTCCCCTCATGAGGAATTTGTAACTGCAATGATGTCTTCCTCTCAGTCTCCTCAAGGCTGAACAGACTAAGTCCTCATACAGCCTTTCCCTCAATCACCATCCTTATTATCCTCCTCTGGATGCTCTCTAACAGCTTAATATCTTATATTGTGGTGCCCAAAACTGTCCTCAGCACTTGAGGTGAGGCCACCCCAGTGCAGAGCAGAGTGGGACAATCCCCTCCCATGCCTGGCTGGTGATGCTGTGCCTGGATTGGCCCTCCTGGCTGCCAGGGCACTGCTGACATTCAACTTGCCATTGACCAGGACCCCCAGGTCCTTCCCATGGCACTGCTCTCCAGCATCTAATTCCCCTGTCTTTCTGTATATCCAGAGTTACCCCATCCCAAGTACAGGCACTTCCTCTTGTTCAGATTCATGCAATTGGTGATTGCCCAGTCCTCTGATTTGTCAAGGTCTCTCTGCAGGGCTTCTCTGCCTTTGAGGGAGTCAACAGGTCCTCCCAGTTTTGTGTCATCTGTGGACTTTCTTAGTGTCCTTTCCACTCCAGTGTCCAAGTAATTTCTGAAGTGGAAGAGCACAAGGCCTAAGATGGAGCCATGTGGACCCCTACTATAAACAGGTCATCAGTCTGATGTCAAAGATGACATCTTTTCAAGTTAGCTCCCCTAGGACCTGTTCCATAAAGTTCTCATCCAGGCCTTTTAGGAGCTTTCTTGCCTGGGTTATACCAGCTGTGTGATGCACCCAGTTAATTGTGGCAAGTTGAAGTCTAGGGCAGTTGACTTGGAAATGTCCTTTAAGTTCTCAAAGGATAATCCATCAGCATCATCATCCTGGCTATCGCTCATATGGTGACATCTGAAGTATCTGTTTCCCCTTTGATCCTCCCCTAGACACTTTCAACTGTACTGTTGCCAGCTGTGAGCTCCATACATTCTAACCCTTCTATTACATACAGTGTCACCCTTCTGTCTCTTCTGCCCTGCTTTTCGCTCCTGAAGAGCCTGGAACCATCCAACAGGGCACTCCAGTCAAAGCACTCATCCCAAGAGGTTTCACTTATGCAATGATGTCAAATCCCTGGGACTGGGCCAAAGGTGTAAGTAGACCCATCAGATGTCAATAGACAAAGTGTTGAGTAGATCATCCCATCATCTTGGGGCTACAACCCCCACATTTTTCTGCTTGCACCAACCTCAGGGCCATGCATGGACCTTGGATCTGCCTCTTGCTATCAGTATTTTTTAGGTCCCCAAGCTGTGCTCCCTCATTCTACTAACTTTATTTTAGAAAGGTAAACAAGTATTATTAAAGTCCCCCAAAAAAGGGAAAGAAATAAAAAAAAGAAAGAAAGAAAGATGAAGTAATTAATAATGAATTTGTTTACAGGCTGCTAGAGTTTTGGTTTTCCTAAATACCACGGTAAGAAGAAAATGTTATGCATACATTGAGGCCTAAAGCCAAGAAGTTCCAGGGTCTGTAGGATGCAGGACCTTCCAGGACAGTGTTGGAAGATTTTCTGAGTCAGGGGGAGCAAGATGTGTACATGTCCTCATCCATCTAACAAATTGTGCCTGTACAAAATTTTTGTGTACAGGTTTAGGCTTCTTGAATCTTCTTGGATGTGAAAAACATATATGCAAGGTGTGAGACAAGATCCTTCATCAATTCAGGAAAAAATGTTAATCATTCTGATATAGCTTGAAGGTTTTAGACAGTTTATGATAATAAACTGGCATATCAGCAAATGTCTATGAGCAACTGGTTGTGAGCTATCCTTAGAGTGTGAAATCCCAGAATGCCACATCATATTCACAATGAATTAGGCTATAATATGGCTAATTCTGCAGCCTCATATCCTAAACCTTATTATTATTATTATTTTAATTAAATCAAAAAATGCAAGTAAAAAAAAGGAATTTTTTAGATTGTGAAAGTCTAACTTAGTTATCTGGAAGTCTCATACTAAGATTTCAGTATGCTGTATGAGATTGTACCCATAGTCACAGTCTCTTCTATCCTTAACCTGCTGTCTCCTCTCCCCAAAAAGCAACACTTTCTTATCTCTCTTCCCACTGGCAAAGTTGAAGGAGGAGGATACACGGATACATAGGATCTCTTTCCACTGTCCTTTGAACACCCCAGCCTTAATACCCCTTTTGTAATGATGATACCAGGCTGGCATCTGGTGCTGTAAGAAACATAGCTCTTTGGATTACGTAGGTCAGATGGAGCTCACTCTCAGATAAAGTCTGAGATTTGGTTAGAGATTCAGGATCGCAGGTTCAGGTTTCCAGATGGAATCTGGGATTTGGCTAGAGAACCAGACCACAAGCATATTAATAAATACTGGTCCATTGTCTAATGGGAGTTCATAATGGGCTGAAAAGTCCATTCCCTTAGGGAAGAAGTTACACAGTATTGTAAAGGGGGTGTAGTCTTATATGATACACAGCTGATACAGAAAATGGGGCGTAAAAACAAGAGGTGTGAATTCAGTGTAGCACAGCAGCAGACTGAAATATCTTGGGAATTGACCAAAATCAAAATTTTCTTTCATGTCTTATCACTTCAGAAAGTATACTGCCAATATGATTTAATATGAAAATCAGATGCACTATTTATTCATTTATTTCAATATTCTCATGAAAACTTAAGTTCTAAACTGAAAGTAGTATGGGCTTAAAATATTATAGACATAAGTGATATACTAAGAGAAAGCCTAGTATATGGATATCTATTTTTTGGCATTAGTTTATGTTGTTTTAATTTTTTAATTGTTAAGGTCACAGCATCCAAATCACAAAAATATAAAACATTTTAAATAAGACCCCTACATCCAAAACAAAAAAAACCTGCTAAGCATTTTACTTCATTGGTAACTCTGGTGTAGCAGGTTCTGAATAGCACTCTCAGAATATGACATTCTTTGTCAACATATGAAATTATTTAATATTTTTCAGGTTCTTCATTATAACTGATACATGCTAATTAGTGAAATCAATGACATAACCATCAATGAAAACTAGTTTTTGCAAGATAATTTGATTCCATATGGAATAATAATCATTACAAGTTAAGATTAAAAAAAATCAAATTCAATTGTGCTGCTGACATCATTATAAAAATATATGGTATAAAATTCCATTTGGTAATAATTTAATTTTATTAGCACCTTTATGTTCCTATGATGCACAATCTATTAGCTACTTGGGCGATGGCTTATCTACCTTTAAAGATAGATATATTTTGTTTACATGGCTCTGCTGTTCTCATACTTCATGCTTATTTAATGTGTGCTGCTAAAAAGGTTTAAAAGTGAAACAGCTCTACCACTGAAATGCTATAGCCCCACAGCTATGGTTACTGCGTGGTCATTTTTAAAAAGTGGAAGAGCAATCAAGTGACACAGCTTTGTCCAAGTGGGTTCAGAGACTGTCCTACTTTCTACTGTAAGTTACATTTTCTGAATTAAAAGCAAATATCGACTACTCCACTTAATTAAAACATGGAAAGACTACATGAATGATGCATACAGAGCAGATCCAATGCATCTGATGAGATTTATAAGATAGTGAAGACCGATCTACAAAGCCTCTTAAAGTTTTAGAGTCAAAAATTACGGGTCCTGGAGACTCATACAACTCTGTCACATAATCTTCAGCATGCTTAAAGGTTCAGTACTGTTGCCCTGATTTTTAAAAGTGTTAAGTTTTCTTTTATAGTTCTTTTGAAAGTTTTAAAGTTCCTTTAATATTCTTTTAGCCTTCTGATGTTTTGCATAGTAGAGTCAGATTTCTCATGAAAATTCATGTAAAAATAGAAACTGTTTGCATTCCAGAGAATTGTTTTGANATTGAAATATGCTTTGCTGCTCCAAATGAAATGAACCTCAAGGAATTATCCAGGAAGATATCTAGAAGTTATCTAGGAAGATTTAACATTCATTAGTCAGTTCAGGAAATGCTAATAAGTTGAAGGAGAGTTTTTTACCTCTGAAGGTCAAAAACCTGGACTCTATATATAAATCAGAATTATATATATTACATTTATATTATA
>VXBC01010418.1:501390-591620 GCA_013399945.1 Ploceus nigricollis | reverse complement strand
TATATGGCATATTATATGTATAAAACATAATATATATTTGTTACTTTCTGCAATGCTCATGCTCAAGTAACATGAAATTTATGTAAGTCCAGATGTTGAGAAAAGAGATTTGAGCTTATATGTTTTGTGTGAAAACTTTGTTTGATTCTACAGATCAGTACAGAGGCTGGAATAGGTTCTCTTTAAGTATGTATGCAGATAAAATGCAATTTAAGATTACCAAAAAAACCTTAATCAAATCTAAAATTATTGTTCTGCAGTTAAAGCTGCTTGGAATGTTATTCTTAATAAATTAAGTTCTATGAGTTCATGAAATGTGTTCCACCATCACAATATTCCACCAATAATATTAGGTCTTTGGATTAATATGCTATTGCCAAGTTCGATGTTGATTCCTATTAAGAAGGAGAGTTTGGGTTTTTTTTCATAATGGGATTTAATGTCAGTTGAACCAGGCTTAATTAAACTTTGTCTTATAAATCATTTTATTGAGAAGTGCAATGAAATCTTGTGAGTTTTATGACTTTTTAATTAAAATGAATTAAGTCATCTTGTGGTTAAGTGCCTCCCTACAAACTAGTTCCCTTACATTTCCAAGCTATTCTAAAATGTTCTAGACACACAATTTAAACTTTATCAAGGGGTAATGGCTTAAAACCTCATTCCAGAAAAATCTACATTTTTAGGGATCTATTGACATTTAATGTAGTAATTTTAAAAAGAACTGAGTCCTGTTTTGATCCAATTATTAATTATGTTAAGGCAGCTTAACAGCATGGTTAATATAGGCCATGACCACATATACATGTTTGATTTTCTGTTGTGTCAGCATCCTATATATGTAGAGTTAAAAAGCAACTCATTGAAAGTTAAGCACTACATATAAGAGCATTCACATTTATAATCCAAAGCATAATTTTCAACTTCGTCAAATTTATTATATCTGCAGTTATGTATTTTATCTGTAATTACATTACACATTTCGAAGAACATCTGTCTCATGATTTTGTGATGTCTGTGTCTGCAATATGCATTTCTACTGCCTTATATAAAATAATATGCAGTTAATTTCTAATGAATATGTTTAAACAGTACATTTCAAAAAGTATGAATTTGGAGAATTAAAGTAAGAGTTTCCTTCTGTTGAATAAGTCAGGGAAGGACAGCATGTGACATACTAGAGGCAGAGTATAATTCTATTGTTGTATGTCTTGCACATTACTTTCTTGCATTTGTTATAATGTCTTCTATTTCAGTTTTGATGACCAGTCAGTCTTTCCGCTGGTTCAGACACAATCAAGCAATTATAGGCAGCATTGATTGGATTTTGATATGCTAAAAACTGAATTTAGAGGGTATAACAGTGGAATTATCCACTTCCCTCAGTTTTGATGTTCATACATTTAAGTCCTTGACTGATGTTTTGTCATTCTTTCCCACTTCTCATCTTAAAAATTCTATCCAAAACAGCATAACAAAATTCATTATTATTTTTCATAAATTAGATGTTGCAACTTACTGTTCCCAGTATTGCTTTTTACGTTTTAAGTTTACATAAAAATTTAGTTCCTTTTTTTTTGTGCCTCCAATCTTCAATTACTTCACTTTCTTTCTGTCTATAAATCAAGAATATGAAAACACATTTACAATTTCTCCACAGAGATAAAGCACCCTAAAAGAAATATTTGGAGAAAACTATCTGTAGAATTGTGATTCTACTGTGTCCTGTTGATGTAGAGTAGGTAGTTCAGGGAGTGCTTAATTCAGTCCTTATGATTCAGACAACTAAATGCAACACNTCTTGTGTGTTCTTTCTGTGTCCATGAGTGACACAGTACCCTTGTTCCCATAATAAGGTTTATCTGCCCATGAGGACCTAGGCATTCCCGAAAGCACTTCACTAGAACAAGATGAGAGGAAATGGCCTCCACTTGTGCCAAGGGAAAATGCCATTGGATATTAGGAAAAATTTCTTCACTGAAAGGCTGATCATAATGTGGAATCACTATCCCTGAAAGTATTCNAGTTATTCCGATTTTTATTTGTCCTGGTTCTGTCCAGGACAAGGTTAATTTTTTTTTGCAGTAGCCAGGAGTGGGGCATAACTAGGACACAGAGGTTAGTCTGTAAAACCTTATGTCATTGCTGGGAGTGGGGGAGAAAGGTCTCTTCCAANCAGTGTTAGGTTAATGATTGAACTGGATGATCTTAAGTCCTTTCCAGCCATAATGAATCTGTGATTCTATAACTGTGTACCTCAATTCGTACCATGCATCTTAATCTCAGGAGAATTTAAAATTTATTTAATGTATTCTGAAAAGATGTCACAGACGTCTGTTGTATCCTTTTCNGTAAATGTGACAGAGGGATCCATCTGGTGTTGTCTGTTGCAGATGGGGGGAGTGAGTGTGGGGGCTGTGATTCTGTGTGAATTGTTTTCTTTCTTGTACCCTCTGTCATTAGTATTGTTGCTGTTACTCTTTGTTTCCTTACCTTGCTGTTTCCTGTAAATTGTTCCAATCTCAGCTAGTGACCTTTACCTTTTGTGCCTCCAATTTTCTTCTCCAGCCCATTGCAGTGTGGAAGGGTGAGGGGAAAAGCAGGAGAGCAAGAGAGTGTCAGTGGTTTGGAGAGTGGGGACATTGAACTGGGGAGTACCGTTCCTAAACCACAACAGTACAATAGTTTTCAATACTGTGAGATCTTAATTGCTGTAAACTATTTGCATTATAACTGGATATTAAAAACCTGTTCTGAACAAGGTCAAAAAATAATCCTTGATTCATGGTGTTGATCTTCCCCTCAGCCTTGTCATATGTGTAGATGGAAATCGAGATATTCATAATATAACTATATGAGTGACAAGTTATTTAAGAAATAGTGAAAGACAGTGAAAATATCCAGGAGAATGTAGTATGAGCATGTAAAGACTTACAATATATTTAATGTGCTCAATTACAACTGAGTTTATAAAAATTTCAAACAGTAACTTTTACTAATTCTGACAATTTTAAATTATGATATTATCATATAATCCTCATATTGTTTTTGAAATATATTTATATATGAATTGGAACTATAGCTGTTAAACTCTAATAATTTATGTTTTGTTTTTCTCGTGAGCTGCAAGGATATGGCAGAGCATACCCATATCTGGGTATGGCAGATATTGACTAATCCTGTGGCCTATTAGCTTTAGCAATTTTTTATCTTCTTGCAGTATTACTGAGTCTGAAATACTTTTCTCTTCTCAGGAGAATATAATGGAAGTTATAAGAAATCAAGAATTTTTACTTCTACCTGCCGAAGAGCTCCATAAACTTCTTGCCAGTGATGATGTGAATGTTCCTGATGAAGAGACCATTTTCCATGCCTTAATGATGTGGGTGAAATATGACATGCAGAGGCGATGCAATGACCTAAGTATGCTGCTTGCTTATATCAGATTACCGCTCCTTCCACCTCAGGTATTTTTAAAATTATGTAATCATCATCATCATAACAACAAGAACATCATCGTTATTGTGTCCTTTTGAAAACTCTCATCAATTTATGATCTGCAACTTCTGAATACTCTATGTGTTTAAAAGCGAACCTGTTCAGAATCAGAAAAAATGAGTGGTAACCTTTCACCCAGGGTGATCTCAATAAACTTGAGAGTTGGACCAACACATTCACAAGAAGGGCAGAGTTGTGAAACTGAAGAGGAGTAACTGCAGATTTCATAACATCCTAAGAAAAAACAGACAGAATAGTAAATATTCTCAGAAAAGCTAACGAAATTGAAACAGAACCAACAAACCAACAACAAAAAAACCCCAAACACATGAGGTTTATGACAGATACCAGGCTGAGGATGAGTCAACAATGTGAATTAAGAAAACTCTGTATTGTTCTACAACACAAAAAAATCTGTCACCAGGCAATATAAAGTTATTATTGCCATAATACCTGGTGCTGCTAAGGCAGCACCTACGCTGTGGTTTCCAAGTTTGTACTCCACAATTTGAAAGGCACAGGAACAAATTGGAGAAGGTTCAAGGGTGAGCTACCAAGATGGTATGTCTAGAAAGGAGAAGCAGAAGTCGTGAGCTTGTTCAAACTAGTGAAAAGAAGGCTAAGCCATGACCTAATAGCAACTTAAGACCTGAAGGTAAGATCATGGAATCACATTCCTGAGCGCACCACAAAATGTAAGAAGAGACAAACACTTTAGCTTGTAGCATGGACAGTTCAGACTGGACATTAGCTTGGGGAGCAATCACTTGGAATGCAGTGAACAAATGCAGCAGTTTTTTCAAAGACTGAGTGTGCTTCTTCATTGAAGGTTTTCCTGAATTAGCTAGACAGGATCACTAAATCCAGTGCTGGCAGAAGCCGTGATTTGAGTGAGCAAACCTAGTTGACCACTGGCGATCATTTGGATCTCCACTCCTATGAATGCTTCTATCGATCTGTGATTCAGGCTTCATCTCCCTTTTTCTTTTCCTTTTTTTTTTTTTTCCCCGAAGAACTAAGTAGCAATTCTTTTCCATAATTCCATACACTCAGTTCGCCTTTCAGTTAGTGTACTGGGCCTGTCTGGAGTGGAGTTAACTTTCTTCCTGACAGCTGATAATGTGTTGTGCTTTGCACTTATTGATAAAATGGAAGGTGAGAGTAACCCATCCTGTGGATAGATGCCTTGGTGCAGATCGGAGTGAAACAACGCTGAATGACTGGTGTTTTTATACATACACATGTAGAACATGTGTATGTATATTTATTGTATAACAATTTTGTATATTTATTGTAGAACAATTTGGTTGCACAGAAAAACAGGTATATAGCTAGTTACAATATAAAAGCATAAAAATATCACTTAAGAAAATGTTTAAAAAAGAGAAGGAAGGCATAAGAGTAGAAAGACCTCACCACCCGTAGGCCTCAAGACAAGACTTGTTTGGGGCAATTTTAATGTCTTGAAGTGATGGTCAACATCTTGGTCGAAGAGACAGTTTCAGACTTGATCACCAGGTGATGAAGAAAATCCCAGTGAAATCCACAGCACACAAAAGCTATTTGCTTTTTATTCCGTCAGGTAGGAAAGCCCAGATACCTCCCTTGGAGTGGGGAATTTCAACTGGATGATGTAATGTGGATCATGGGACACTTCGGGAGTCTTTGTCACCTTCTAAGATACAGATGCCTATTACATCAATGAATTTGAGTCCCTTGAGACCCATTATGGCTCATCAGCAGAGACTGATACCTTCAGGCTACTTGTGAATGAATGCCCCAGTACTTCCCCAAAGGGGAGTTATCACAGCTGAGTCACTTGAGTAAGGACAAAGAGACAGTAGTGTGCCTTGCAGGATTTGCCTCTGTCCTTACCTGGTTTAACACCAGCTGTAGCCTGAGGTGTCAGGTGTGCTCTCCCACCGCACCTGGGAGGTTACTTTGCACTTCAGCAGCTTGTCCCTGATTGTTTGAGTCATTAGCATTTCAGTCTCTCTTCCAGTGTCACTTCTGGGGTGCCCCCTTTATCTTATCTCAAGTTCCCCTCACAGTCCAAATTCTGGTTAGAAGCATATGTAGGGAGATTTGGGTTTTGATGGTTGCAGATGAACAGCTGAATCTTTGCAGTTTTCTACAGTGGGCAAAAGTCCTCTGATGATTTTAGCAATGTTTAAGCCATTAACCTTTTCAGTCTCTTACACAGTGCTGGTAACACGTTTTGGCTATTGTTGAGCTGCATTTATATAGCAAGGAGGTAGATGACTAGGGGGTTAGGTACATGAAAAGAAAAAGGTTTAAAAACTGTTTATAAAGAAATTTAGAGAGAAATGTTTTATAGTGATATACTGGCAATTCTCTTGAACTTTCTGTTCTATTTAATCTGGAAGTTAAGTCATACACTGGTGCTGGTCTGTAATTGAGAACTGCATCATAAATGTATCAACTATAATGCTAAAAAAGCAAGGTCTTTTTCAAAATTAGAATTAAGATATAACAGAATTTCATCAAAAAATTATTGAGAATTGAAAGTGAAATTTTACTTTTTATTACCAAATGGGTATTTTTTTCCTGCTGTGGTTTATACTTAAATATGTATCAAATAAAACCCTCTGTCATTTTCATTGCATTGAAAATTAACTGAAGATTTCTCTGGAAAGAAGCCAGGTCAAAATTAGCAGCACATCGTTGGACCTTTGAAAAAAAAAAAAAACAACTATTTGCATTCCTTACTTTTAAATTAACTTAAAAAAAGAGGAAGTCAGAGACTACAGAAGTTATTAACAGACTGGAAAGACTGTACTGAGATTCACTTAAAATGAAGGTTTAAATTTATAGTCTGAGTTTCCATGATACCTCATTTCACTCTCAAGGTGCAGTAATTATGTTGGCAATGTAGTCAGACTTAAGTAGTACAATATTAAAAAATGTAATTCATAATCCAGTAGATAAATTTAGGAGAAGGCAAGCCAGTATTAACTTGTTAAAAGGAAACTATCATGAAGCTGAAAATTAAATAATAGAACCTGCAATGTTGCCATAGAAACTTTTTTGCTTCCTGGAAGCATCTTCTAAATGAAAACGGTTCATATTTCTTCATTCAAGTCAAAAAAGAAAGACTGGTGGCTTGGCCAACATAAGAACTTATTTCAGTTATAATAGGTAATAATATAGGTAATAGGCAATATTATATAATAGATAATATAATAATAACACTTTTCAATAGGTATTTCAGATATTGAATGTTGATCTGTACAGAAAACATAATTTATGCTCATTTTTGTTCTTAAGGGATTTGGGGAGAGTAAAAATGTGGTGGCATCTTTAAACCTTGTTATTGCTGAAGTATTTTAGATTATTTATTTGAAATGTTAATTTACAAGCTTATCAAATATTTTCCCTGTGACTTTTGATAGCATTATTTACAGAGAGTAAGTTAACAAACACGTTAAGAAATAAGAAAAACTGTATTTAAGAGGACCTTTTTTCAGTTGTTCAAAAAGTATAAGAAACTGCTTTTGTGGCTGAATGGTGCCACTGTTGTTCTCAATTTTCAGTTTTTGAATGCATTTTAAATAAAACTTTTAATGTTAAATTTATGTTTAAAAAACATGTTTAAAAAACCCCAACAAAATTAGTACATGTAAAACAATACAGAAACACTACAGATAATTTATATACAAGTGTGTATGTGTGTGTGTGTGTCTGTGTATGTATTTTTTTTTACATGATGTGATAAACATATACATAATCACAGAATCAAAAGACAAAATGCCTGAGGTTGGAAGGGACCTCTGAATAACCTCTGGTCCAACACTTCTGCTCAAGCAGTGATAACCTAGAGCCATTTGCACAGGACTCTGAACAGTTTTAAATGATTCCAAGGATTCTGCCAGTGCTTAGTCACCCTAACAGTATTAATGTGTTTCCTGATGTTCAGAGGAAACCTCCTGTATTTCAATTTGTGCCCACTGACTCTTGTCCTCTGGGCACGACTGAAAAAAAATCTCTCCTTTATGCACCTTCTCTTCAGGTATTTATGAACATTAGTAAGATTTCCCAAAGGCTCCTCTTTTCCGGGATAAGCTGACCCAGCTCTCTCAGCCTTCCCTCACAGGAGAGGTGCTCCAGTCCCTTCATCATCTTTGTGAGCCTTCATTGTATTCTCTACAGTATGTTCATGTCTGTCTTATACTGAGGAGTCTAGAACTGGACACAGCTCTCCTGGTTTGACCTCTCCAGTGCTGACACAAGGGGAAGAATCACTCTCCTTGACTTACTGACAATACTTTGTCTAATGCAGCTCCAGAAATCACCTGCCATCTTTGAGGCAAGGGCACAGTGCTGGCTCCTGTTCTGCCAAGCTGCTTTCCGGCTGGGTGGACCACAGCATCTATTAGTGCATGAATGTACATTACACATACACATATGCATGTCCATACAAATATACATAGGAATTTATTTAATTCTTTTATAGTAGAATGTATTTAGGAACCCTTTTCTTAGAAGTGAAAAACTATAGTTGTGGAAAGATATATCCAATGAAGTATGATAAGAACAGCTGAAGGTGTTCTTACCTAGTTCCCTGATGACATGAGATATAGTGATTCCCATTCCCACCCCTCAGGGTGGGAACAGTTCATCTAAATCCTCACTAATTTTATATAGATAAAAGTCTAACCTTGTCTGCATCTGAAGCTGAAATGTTAACTTCTGGCCATGAAGGCCAATGGCATAGAAGAGATTATATCTATGTCACTGACTTCTCCTTTTCTTTCTCTACCTTTCCCAAAAGACAATAATTTATTCCATGTTTGTATCTCCTGTTCCCTGACTCAAGCTGTATGGTGAAACATTCAATGCAATGCAGCAGCATAGCTGAGCCTCTGCCTGTTTTGATTACTAATGATGTAATCTCGTTTACTAAGATGAAAAGCTGGTTTCTGCTATTTGTTGGTACACAGGGTAATGTATCTGTTAATGTTGACGCTACAGCATAAGCCAAGAATGTGTGCAGCTTCTGTTGGGCAAAACATTATTTTTATGGTGTTTTTTAAGAGTGTGAGAAGTTGCTAATGATACCTGGGCTGCTGAAGGAATTTGCAAGCAAGAGAAGTTAACATGATACTGAGTATCTAGAATAGCATGACATTAAAGATGAGGATGTTTAGTGTTTTTAAGCAAAGATGTGCATGATGAAAAGAGCATAAATATTTCCTTTTAGGAATACTTAAGTTAAAGCAAACTTGTATTCCACTGGTGTGCTGAGTTTATAAAAGCTATTATTTGCATCTGCCTATAACAGTAGGTCACTGGTTTAGCTAGGAAAGTTAAAAAATGGCATAAAGCAGAGATATTACTGTCTTTTCCTCTATAACACTTTTAATAATATCACTTTCAGAGGCTTGCAAATCACATCAGTAGGATAATGCATAGTCTTTGAGCATTAAATACACTGTGGCTCAGATCCAGTGAATCTGTTATAGGCAACTAAATTAGATTTCTTGCCCAGGAGCAGAAAAAAATGCAGTCCTTATAAAATGAAGTACTTAAATACCGTGTAAGCCACTGGAGAGAAAGTGAACAGATCCACATGAGTTCTCTTCTTATTTCTACAGAGATGCTGTAGGTAAACTGTAGGAAGCACTGAGCCTCTAAATCCCCTTAGAATTCACACATTACATGACTGTACATGATCTTAAAAATGCATATGAATTTGCATGTAATAATTGAGTAGAAACCCTTTAAATCTTAGCTTAGATAACTGACATGATCAGTTAAACTTGTAAATTCCTTCCACAGCTCAGCTGGCATTTGGCAAAAAAGTATTTCTTTGTGTAACTAAAAAACCCCAATTAACCAGGCAGTTGTCAGACAGGTTCATTAAGTTTTGACCTTTTCAAAATATATTGAGCTAGAGGAAACAACTGAAGGTTCCTTTGCTTAGCAAAAATGGAAGGTATCGTTCTATGTCAGTCAATCTTTAAATTTGTCTTTGAGAGCAGTGTGATTGATAATATGAAATGAGAAGCTTTCTCAGTTCTCTGTCTCCAGTGTCACTAAACAAGTGCAGCTGATAAGAACTCACATCTGAGTAGAGTTCTAGGCTTTTAAGATTGGTTCGTACCTGCTGGTCTGGGGTAAATCCTAAGGGTGTGTGTAAACTCTGTCAGCCTCTGCAACATTTTGTGAATTCTTTCAATCATTTCTAAATAATTACATACCAGGAGATTATAACTTGAATCTGAAAAGTCTGAAGATATGATTCACTTTCTTATTCACCTATGTGTGCAGGCTTCCCTACATCAGCTAGATTCCTAACCTCTCACTATAGGCAATGAAGATCTGGTGCACTTCCCCACACATAGGAGCAAACCTGTGTGCTGATTTGAGAAGTTCCATGGATTATCATGCTGCCTGACTCCAGGCAGTTTTTCTAGAAACATTCCCTTCTAAATCCAGTACTATATTTACTGGCTCTGTGTGGCTTCTTAGACAGCCTGTGGCATCTCAAATGGTGCTAAATGCTTGGTTTTGTGCAAGTGGCTTAAGCCAATTAAACCAAGCAATATTTTTAAAGAAATATTTATGTTAATTTCAAGCAAACAAAGATAAATTAATTACCTTCAGAATTAATAACTTCCCAGTCCACAAAAAATGAATTTCTTGCAGGCTTCTAGGATGATTTCCATATTCCTCTCTTAAGTTATCAATGCAATAAAAATTTGGGCTTGAAATTTCAATTGCCTGTATAATGACAATTAGTTGAGTATAGCCAGTAGAAACAAGATAAGCTGTTATTTTTTTACTTTTCTTATATAGATCATACAGTAAAACTAGCTTTTAAACTTTTTTATACCAGCTTCTCTGGAGGTGGATGTAGCTTGTCAGCTGATACTTTACCTGAACAAAGATATGATACTTCAACGCAGTATGCAAGATACAGTCCAAAGGACTTTTCTTGCCTTTAGATAGTTCTACAATTGTCCAAAAGTCCTGTCCGTATGGGATTCTTTTTGTGTAGATAAATGATGTGTGAACATTTGTAAATAGTGAAAATGATAACTGCTCAACAGAGTTATATGTGATGTTCATTTCCAAATACATTTTAGTATCAGTAAAGTTTAGTAAATGCTGGTGGATATCAGTAAAGTTTCAGTAAATGCTTTGAAGCTGTCACAAGGTGCTGTTCAAATACAGAGTGTGGCAACATCATTCTATAATACTATTTCTTTATCCAACACACAGGCAACTTACCTGACTTTTTAATTCAGTTTCTCATTATATACTGAGCATATCGTTCACTACTAAATATTTTGGGGTAAATTTATTTAATGGAAGACTGCATTTCCACTAATTAAATCACATTTTCACGTGGTCATAAAATACAAACTTGTGCCACTTAAATTTATTCTGTGTTATGAAATATATAGAGCAATAGTTTTATAAAAATACTATACTTCTTGCTTATTCTCTACATTTTATGTGAAACTTTTAGGAGAATGTATGTTTCATACATATCCCCACTAGAATGTATAGACTGTGTCCATGTGAAAACACATATTTATGAATTAATTAGATTATATTAACTAAATAATAAATTAGAAGCTCTGGTCATATAAATAAGAGGATATCTTTCCTTGACCTTGGAAAGAGCACCATTCTTAAATGAGTAACATTCATAATACAGTTACATTCACATAAAATGATGTCTTCCGTTTTGAGAAGACATGTTTTGCCTGTTGCTTATGTTTTTACAAGGTCACATGATCTGTAGTCATTTTTTGGCAAGTTTATATCTTTTTCTCTCTTACTGACTGTCAGATTGACAATCATATTGTTGTGGGTTGCCCCTGGCTGGATGCCACTCTACCCTCCCCTCCTCAACTGGACAGGGGAGAGGAAGTACTATGCAAGGCTCAGGAATTGAGACAAGTTTTGCTGCTAGTTGTTGATGTTTTGTAAATCAGACCTCCAGAGGTGACGCAAATACAATTTATTCAACGTAGTTAGGACAAAGACCAGTCGCTGCTTTCAGCAATTGTTAACAGGTAGTTTTAGAAGCAAAAACCATTATTGCTGTTGATGTCATAGAAATCTGTCGCTCTTAAAGTAAAGAAGGAAGGAAAAAGGGAGGGCTAGGAAATGGCTTGGACTTACCCTCCGTAATCTTAAGTCCCTATTTTTGGTAGTGTAGTGCTCTTTTCTGCATTCTTCCTTGTCCCTTAGATTGATTCAGCATAATAGACACGAACAAAATAAGACACATTTCCTTTTCTAGTTTTTTTTTAGTTGAGTCATCAACATTTCTGAGATTGTTAATGTCTTAAAAGAATTCTTCCTATTCAACATTTGTAACATTTAAACATTAAATATACTGTCTGGAAAAGGTGCTTAAATGCAGTCCCCCTTCTGTGATGTGTTGTTATGCATCTTTTTTGCCTACTTCTAAGACTGAAGATCATATTTGAATCAGGAGAACATTATTTATGGGGGAAAAAAAAGCTTCTTTTATATTCCATTTCTTTGTACTTATTCTCATATAAGAATTTTATAAAAATTACATCAATTCTGGTAGACTACAGCTTACTGCAGTTAAGAGATAACTGCAGTAAAAAAATAAAAAGCCAGTAATTTTCAAATATGGGCTCTTAGTTGTTATTGACTGAATAATGTTTGTATTCCATTTGTTAGCATCTGTCGTGCTTTTACCTAATCTCCTATTTATCACTTTTAGAAGAAAAAAAATAAAGAATTTGATTCAGAAGAACTTCAAATAAAGACATCTGTCTTCAAACAAAAGGAGACCAGCCAGCATTTTGTCAAAGGCCAACTTTTTTGTTGCTTCTACTGTTCGGGTATTTTTTATATTTTCTTTTATTTTAAATGTGATTGGGGTTTTATTAAGTTTTTGTTTCACTTTCTTTTGAATGAAATTTGACCTTTTGAATGCAATTTGACATTTTCTTATTTCTTATGTAGTGTTTTAATATTATCGCAAAATATACATAGCTCTCAGAAGTATGAACTTAATTTTTTCCTCAAGGAGTAGAGAAGAAAACATGCAAGGTAGTCTACAAGACATTAATCTTACCTAATTTTATCTAGAAACTTAATATTTACTTTAAGAAGCAATTTATCCTGAAATAAAGATATTTTTATTAATTTTCTGGAGAATAAGCCTACCATGATGAAGTAAAATGTAGATCTGGTCATCAGTAGAATTGTGTAGTAAGCTTGCATCTTAGATTTTGCCCTCCTTATTTCAGCCTCTCTGTAAAATACATAGATTGATAAAATTGTTGTGAAAAGATGTCACTGGAGGCAGAAGCTGGGGTGGAAGGATTTAAAACAATTTCTCTTTTTCTAAACTGAATAATGTTTGAATCAATAATACATCTGGTTGATAAGTCAACTCCTTGGTTGTACAAGGAGTTCAACAAGAGTCAGTATGTGTGCCAAAAAAGTGTGGGCATATTTATAAATTAAGTTAAAATTTTAACAGTATCATAAAAGATAACTTGGGTTTACTTATAGAAAATAATACTGAAGAATATAATAAATGTGTTTGTTAAATCATAAGCTTTGGAGAAGAGTTAATGTTGTGAAAGTGATTTCAATACCACAGTTTAATTACTTGCCACAGATGCTACCAATGAATGTTCCAATTCCATTACTTAGTTTATTTGAGAGGAAGGTGGGGAAAAATTTAGTTTCTTTATTTCTGTATCAAATATACAGCCTCAGGGAATGTGTGTGTACATGGCTGATTGTTTCTCTAGTAAATTCTTCAGGGTAATCTAATGCTAAGTTAAGGAAAACAAACTTCAACTATGCTATATTCTTTTTTTTTGGTTTGGATTTTGTACCCTGATGTGGGGGAGGAATAGAGAGGACTTGGTTATAACTGAAGGTAGAAAGCTAGTTTAAAATTTCTTCTGAATATGAAATAATATTTAATTTGTTGGGAAAAAGGAATTACAAATTGATTAAATACTGAACACATTTCCTCTGCCAGTGACTATTGTCATCAAAAATGCAAGCTTAGTAGATGTCAGAATTTGGATTTCAGACAGAAAACACAATTAGATTTTTTTTTCCAAAAGTGGAGTCTGAGACTAATCATTATTAATGCTATGTGACTGATCTCTTTGCAATATATTATCACCTGCATGCATATGGAGATCACAGACTTGCAGTCACGCTAATGAAAGTCTGTGGTGTCTAAGCAGTACATCCTGATGTAGATTATTTATAATAGAAATGATTAGCCACATGTTTCTAGGAAGAACTGATCTAGAGTTTCTTAAAGATCCTTAGTCTGCTGCATCTTATTGCTGAGAAGAAAATAATCTTTGTCTGAGAATACAGAAATCTGAGGGATTTAGTATAGTCTTTCTTCCTGAGCTGGTTGAGCAGCTGGCTTGACTAACACATCATTAATAATTTAGTCCATAAGCAACACAAATATTGAGTTTCATATGCTGAATATTTGTCGTACTACAGAAAAATGCCTGGAAATCTCTGCGCTAAAAAAAACTTTACTGAAATCATTAACTAAACATGAATAAGAAGAAAAGAATTTAAAAGAGATCCAGAGTGCTCAATGAGCTGAAAAAAGATGGTAGAAAATGAGACATGCTAAATTTAAGGTATTATTAATTGCAGATATTTTTCATTATTTTATTTCTAAGACAAAATATTGAAATGATTGTTTTAAAAACTAGCAAAACCTCAAATAATAAATTAGAAATAAGCTTTTTTAAAAAATGCAATATAAGGCTACTGATTACAAGTCAAGTGAGTAAAGCAGATGGTTATGTTGGATTTAGCTCAATACATTCAATTCCTAGCAGAACAAAATGGTTGTTTAGTAATATTGCAAAGGTTCATATGGATAAAATGGAATTTAGAAATGGAGTTAAAACTTCAGCTACACACAGGATCAGTTTGAGACCTTCTGTTCTCTATGTTTAGAAGTCCCCAAAAAAGTTAACTTTTATAGTTTTTTCATTGTTTAAAACGTAAAGGGGAGACTGATGGAGTGTTTAAGTGTTTTCATTTTCTTTATATCAAATATACTTGCAAATCAGGATCTGTATAATAAATGATACTATTGATAATACCTCAGAATGCAAAAATTGGCAGAAAATAATTTTATGACTGCAATGCATTTTACTTTCAAGATATAGTACTTTAAAAGAAAGAGTTAAGTGATATATATCTTTTCAGTAAATTCACAATTATACTATTCTTGATGTTGTACCTTCTGTTATGAAAAACTAAGGGATTTTTTGTGTACAAAACTGTCCCAATTTTTAAATTAATCCATAATTTTTGATGTCTTTTTATGATGACTATTCAAAATTTTAGTCTGAACTTTTTAAGGTTTTAAAATTTATTCTTGTACTCTGAGTATAATTCTTAAACATTATAATAATGTATTCTTAATAAATAGTCCCAAATATTTTTTCACATAAACAGTGCAAACATGCTGCTCTTCTCATTCCCGTTCCCTTAGGATTTTTTCATGAATACTTAATTTAGTATGTATAAAAATAAGATTTGCTGTATATTTTTCCTTATTTGAAATTATTACTGATGATTGAAATATCTTGCTGATTTTACTTTTCTTTACTTTTTTTTTTTACTTTATTTTTCTGAATAGTTAATAATATTGCTATTGGACACCACTTAAATTTCTCAAGTAAGCATGTAAATTGATACCTTGCATTGTCAAGACAGCCATAATGATCTCTTACTAAAATCTGTTCTTTTCAAGAATAAATATTAAGCAGACTATTTAGTTAATATTGAAATAGCAAAAATTAAAGTGATATTGAAAGAAGCAGACCATACTTTAATTCTATTCCCCAGTATTTGTGATTAATTTTCATAATTTCATCTCAGCCCTGACCAGCCAACTGGTAAGAAAATAGACTGTAAATTTTCAACTGAATCTACTTAGGTCACTATTATGCTTATCCCATAAATTCAAAGCTTTTTAACAAAGAAGTTTAAATACATTAAACAATAGTCTTTATACCAAGAGAAGTGCTATCCAACAGAAGTAGCTCAGAGGTTATTCCTTTTGTAAAAAAAGAAGTAGCGCTTCCTGGAGGACTTCTTTTTCTTTCATATTTGCAGTGAAACATAAATACCCTGACTGATATTTCTTAATATGGGTATATTTATATATAAAGTTGTAATCAGAACAGCAATTAATTAAGTTGAAATTTGCAGTTGCAATAGTATTACAGGCATTTCTTTCAACTGTCTTATAGTCAATATGAGACAATATATAGAAAATAAAAAGTGTCAAAAAGTTTATTCCTTTCACCACATTAATCCATAGAAATGCTTGTATTCATATGGCAATATTTTGTAGGAATATTTTGATGTAGGAATCAGAACCTCTATGAGCTTTAGACAGATAAAAAATTCTTCAAATTGGAGCTTTGTCCATAGAAACATGGCATTTCCTAACACCTAGAGCAGCTTGAGCATGATAAGACTTTGAAAGTATAGTCTGAGAATTATTTTTGTAGAAAGTTTCAAAGCAGTATTTTTATTCTTTCCAGAAACTCATATAAACCCTTTATTTGCTTTTCATTTTAATCTGTACAAAGAACAATCATGACCTTACATTTCAGAAGTCTGTTCTTTTCTAGTAGCAGCATTACTGTGATCATCAACAATAACCAGCCGTATCAAATCTGTACATAGAAGACGACTCATAAAAGGACAGTGATGGCTAATCAAACTTCTCTCTTGAAAAACATTTGTAATGCAAACTTTAGGCCATTAATTCTTCAGATTTTTGTTTCATATGGTAATGTGATTCTCTGACTCAAGGTTGTCAAGTGACTTGGGATATATTCTGGATCAAGGAAGAGACTTGTGGATTTTTTTTAATGAAGTGTGCCATGAAAATCCACATTTCATTTATTCTCAGTGCATTTAAAGGACTTTTAACATTTTGTTCTTCTGTTATAATTATTAATACTATTAAGATAATTCTAATCCTCTGCTCTGTGTGACATTGGCATGTAAGTTTCTAAGGGCACAGAACACTTTAGGGCTTTTCAGAGGGAGAATGCATCTAGATACTGGGATAATTTTTAGAGAACTGGAAGCTGCTTTCTGCCTGTGAAAAAATTAATGTGTTTGGGTATTAAATTTAATCCTAGTCAGTGGTGTACAGAATAATTATATGTTTTTAAGGACTAGTCAAGATTCTAAATCATAATAAACACTCATGGGCAGATACGGACCACATAATGCATAATTTGGAATGATGCTGTCCCTCTTTTGGAAACATCCATCTCTTGGATTACAGATTAAAACTTTTACATGTGTTTAGTATTTAATTTTGGCATGCAGGGAGTACTTCTCACTTTGTTCACTTTTATAGCCCTGACATCTGTCCTAGGGGAAATACCCATGTTTTTTCTTTTTAGTGGTAAGAATCCAGTGGTCTTTCATCATCTCCCCTTTTGGATAATTACTGTGTCTGAGGCACATATCAAGGTGGAATCTAAGGTTAGTTCATCCTGATTGAGTGAATATTGTCACACCTTGCACTTTTCACAAGATAGAAAACTCTATCTAAATAACCAGGGGGTGTTCTGTGCCTCTTCAGAAGCATAAGGTCACTATGAAATCTTTGGTGAGGCAGCTCTTCACTTCTTTCATTGCCTTGTGGTCTCTTCCAAGAGTGGAGTAAAGGAAAAAAGTGGTCTTTTTCTTTCCAGGTAGGTGGAAACTTCTTCCCTAGTAGTGGCTAAATTTCATCCTAGATGGCACAGGGTAGAAGGGGACCAGTTCCATCTCTCAGATGATCGTTTATGTAGAATATGTGGGACTTTGCTTAATGTCATTCAAATCAAGTATTCAGATCCCCACAATCCTAGCTGCAAATCACTGGGATAACAGAGAGGCTGGGAGAGATCTGTCAGGAAGCAACAAATGCAGAGCTGCTCATCAAGGAAGGAAGGAGGGAGCTGTGGATAAGAGCAAGGCAGGCAGCAATCGGTGCAGTCCTGTGGTGCACCCACTGTCGGTCACTGAACCTGCACGAAGCTACTCCTTTTTTCTCATTAGACCTGACTTTCCTTTTGGCAGTACTTGAGTGCTTTACACTCCAGATCTCAAATTGAATGTGCTTCACTGAATTGAAACATGCCTGCTCTCTGCAGCGTGGTGCTGGAAGTCATTTGTTAGTACATCTGAGAAAGGACTTTTTGGGGGTTTTAATTGGGAAAAATGAGAAACATGATGACACAAAGTGACAAAAAATTCTCAGGATATTGCTAGTCTGAGAAGTTCTAGTGAATTGCGGAAGAATAATTAGCTCCACAACTTTGTAAAAAGTTGTAAAAGCCGGTATGCTTATTGCAGCGCTGGGCACATGCGGGGATACTTCCCCTTCTAAAGGCATGCGCGCCTCCGAGAACTCCTGATCCCTTTTTATTTCCCCTTGTAGTTTACATATGTATGGTGTTTCATGCATATTCATACACTTGCAGCTAGTTTTTTTATCAGAAAGTACAGAAAGAACTCCTGGGTCACCCTGCCCTGTCTGTTTCAAACTTCGAGGGGACTCTCTTATCTCTTCAGCTTGGGCAGCTGCAGAGCTATCAGACTAAACAGCATTACTCACATTTCACCTATATCCAAATGGATTTCTACCCTGTTAAATTTTTACTCTGTTTCACTAGCAATGGTAAAGTTAACTATGGTGGTATTGATATTGTAGTCTTTTGAGAAGCTACAGCTCTGTGATTTTCCACGTTACAAAGGCCAGCAATATTCATTTAGTATTAGATACAATTCTCTCTTAATGAATTATGTCATAGACATGGAAGAGCAAGCAGAACATAATATGGTTTCCAGGGAAACATCCTTATTAACTGAATTTCCTGATCAAGTGCATCCTGATTTAATAAAAATATATTGATTGTTGTGACATAATCAGGAAAGATAACTATGGAGTAGAAAAACTTTGAAGCAGATTACTGAAATTTAGACAACATAGCTTTATATAACTTCTGATTTCTAAATAGTAGCTTCAATTTTTTTTTTTTTTTTGTTATTCACAACTTCTAGCCTTTAGGAGATTCAGAAATACAGTGTTTATCACAAGTCAGCCCATGTTCTAAAAAAGTTAATAGGAGGAATGATTTTTTTTTTAAGGGACATGAATAAATGTTTTTGTCCACTTTTAAATTTTTATTTGTATTTTTTCTGTGTCATTTTCCATTTTCTATTCATTTTTAAGGTGAATTTCTAACTTGAAAGAAAAAGAGATTCAGTTTTTATTTGTGGTTTGTGAATTAAGTCTCAGAATTTTGTGACAGAATGGTGTTCACAGATTATTTCTTCTTTATTTGAAACACCTGGAAACTCAGTTGAAAGATTTCAAAGATAAATATTTACTTTAAGAGCCTAACAATTTCTGGGTAAAGGAGTAATGGTCTAAAAAGAAATCACCAATATTATTGTTGGACTTTGATCCTTACTGATATAATAAGCTTGCCATAAAAACCTTTGTCATCAATTTCATTAATGGCATTAAGCATTAGAAAGTCTATGTAACTTAATATTACCTCAGATTTGTGCAGAGAAAACTGGTAATTTGATTTCTTAGCTCTCTTGTGCCTGTGTTTTGTTTAGTTAATGTTGACAGAGTACTCTGTTTAGTTCTATAGTCCTAAATGTGTGTTAAATCGTTTTGCAATCATCCTGCCTAAAATCTGGACATGATTTGTCGTTGCGTCTTTGATTTTCTAGTCTAATGAGCAGTGTGCTGAATACTGTAAAGAAAAAAAATTACAAAAAGAATATATGAAAAATCTTAATATTATGAGATAAAAATTAACCTAGTGTTATGAAATATGCTTATCACCCCTGTTTATAAGCATACTTTTAATATCCTTACTTAGTAATATTAATTGAATAATAACCAGAACAGGCACACACAAATACACAGAAACCTTTATCATAGAATCATAGAGTGGGTTGGGCTGTCAGGAACCTTGAAGATCATCTCATTCCAGCCTCCTTACCAAAGGCAGGTGCACCTTCTATTAGATCAGGTAGCTCAAAGCCCCATTCAGCTTGGCCTTGAATACCTCCAGGGGTGGGGAATCCACAATTTCTCTGGACAACCTGTTCCAGTGCCTCACCACCCTCACAGTAAAAATACTTCTCCTTTTATCTAATTTAACCTACTCTCTTAATTTGAAACCATTCCCCCTAGTTGTGCCACTGCATGTTCTTGTAAATAGTCTTGCCCCATCATTCCTGTAAATTCCCTTGAGGTACTGGAAGGCTGCAATTAGGTCACTCCAAAGCTTTCTCTTTTCCAGGCTGAACAATCCCAATTCTCTCAGTCTTTCTTCATAGTAGAACTGTTCCATCCCTCTAAGCATCTTGGTGTCCCTCTTCTGGACTCACTCCAACAGGTCCATGTCCTTCCTGTGCTGGGACCCCAGAGCTGGATTCAGGGTGGGGTCTCACGAGAGCAGAGCAGAGGGGCAGAATCCCTTCCCTGTCCCTGCTGCCCACACTGCTTTGGATGCAGCCCAGGACATGTTTGTCATTCTGGGCTGTGAGTGCACATTGCTGGGTCATGTCCAGCCTCTCACCCACCAGCACCCCCAAGCCCTTCTGGGCAGGGCTGGTCTTGAGCTGTTCATCCCCCAGCCTGTGTTGGTACTCGGGGCTGTAACACGTATTGCCTTTCTTTCAACCATAGATTCATTTCATGACTAATGCCTAAAATCAGAAGCAGACAACAGCTGTCTACATGTGCCAGCTGTTAATATTTCAGATATCACAGAAAACGTGTTGTCTGCCAAAGGCTGAGGAATTGACAAAGGACATTCAAACTTCTTCTGTAGCCATTGAAGTCCAGATGAAATAGCTGAGAATTTTAAAAGGAATCTAGCTTCTTGTCTTTAGGCAACTGCAAAACAGTTTGCATATTTCTGCATATATATGTGTGTGGGAAGACATCCTCAGACTCCAGGAATGAAATTCTCATGTTTGCTGGTCTTTAGCTGCTTCTCTGAATGTTATTTGATCTTCCAGATAGATATTCTATGATATCTAGACATTTTACTGTACTGTACAGATATTCTGTTATATGCAAATAAATCTTGCTCTAACTTGGATGCCTTAGGCTATCTGAGATACCTACATGGGTTTGGCAGATATGACACAAAATCTGCATGAGCATTGCACTCTTCTGGCCTGACATCAGTGAGATCACAGAATCAGAGAATCATGCAGGTGGGAGCAGGCCTCAGGAGTTCCACAGTCCAACTCCTGCTCAGAGCTAGGTCAGTTGTGAGGTTAACCCAGATTACATAATTCAATGGGATCTTGAAAATTTACATGGTAATTTACAACATCTCAAAAGCTGGTAGATATGTGTATGTAGGCAAGTGAATCAAACACAACATTTACAACTCGCAGCCTCCTTCTTTGGTATCACAATAGAATATTCTTTTACCTGTATGCACTGAGCACTTTGGGTTTTCAGGTGGGAATATTGTTTCAGTTTGGTTTTAAAAATAAGGGGTGTTCCTGCAAAGAGATGCCTTCTGGGTTCTTTCAGTGTTGTGCTGGAAACCATTAAAAATAAGTCAGCCTACAAGAGGATATTTAGTTTTCTTCAAAGGCTTCAGTAAAAGATTAGTAAGATTGTAGTCTTAAGGGCTGGTGAAACACTGGCCTTAAAATCCTTTAAAAGTCAACTAACTTTAATTTTCTCTCTGTGTTCCAAGAAAAAATAGCCCTGCAAAACTGTATGTTCTAGAATGAAGAAATACACTTGTGACATCCATTTGTATTTGTCTCTCATTGCATGGTATTGCTTTTCTAGGAATTTCTAGGATGTTTTATTCACTTATTGTCATTCACAGATATTGGCTGACCTGGAAAACCATGCACTTTTTAAGGATGACCTAGAATGCCAGAAGCTTATTCTGGAAGCCATGAAATATCACCTTTTACCAGAAAGAAGAACTCTCATGCAAAGTCCAAGAACTAAGCCTAGAAAATCTACAGTTGGAACACTTTACGCGGTTGGAGGAATGGATAACAACAAAGGTACTATAGGATATTTGTTGCTTTATGAGTTATACTTCATATTTTCTTTGTCATGGTGAAATGATTTTCTATTTCAAGATTGGTGGGGGGATGTCTAAATCAGTCAAGAAATGTTGCCAAGATTTTGGTCCAATGAAAGTCTACAGATATTTAAGGAAAAGCATAATACAGTTAGAGAAAAGAAAGTGAGTTTTGAGTTCATTCTTTGTTCAAAATTATTGTAATTTTCAGAAAGAAATTTAACAAAAAAACTAGAATGGTAGTAATATACCTTAGTTATAGATTTCTAGAATTTGTTTTTCCATTATAAGTCAAATACCTCTCTCAGTTTTTTTAACCTTTGATAAATGGCAGTTAGATATGCAGTGTATTTGATTCTTAAGTAATTGCCTAAAATATTAATGATGATTCATGGATCTTCCAATGCAGACAGTTTTTAAGTCTTTTAGAGAAGAAAGATAACTAGCTTCAACTAGATTGCTAGTTTTTCAACAGATAAAGGAAGGTAAAATTACCCCCATTTTTCTGTGAAGTAGGAAGCAGTGCAAATTTTATTAAACATTTTGTTGTTATTTGTTTGGAACAAGAGTTATGATGATAGGTTGTGCTTTCATTTCTGATAAATTTAATCCACTGATTTTTTGCATGGAGTGAAACAAAATATTTGAACTAAAAGCTAGCTATATTACAAGTTTTTATACTCAAAAAGGCTTTATAATTTTTTTGGTGATATTCACTAACAATTCCACAGCATTTAAATTTTCCTGTCCATATTTAGACTGAAGACTATACCTTCAGAAACACTAGTTCTAATATAAAATAAAATGTACTTTTAAAAAGTATAGTATAAAATTATATCTTTAATATTTCACAACTCTTTGTCTAGGTACTATTATTGGAGTTGTTTCACTAAATAGCTGTGACAATATTGTTTGCAAAATGCCATGGCATGTTTTTCCCATCAAGTTGTACCAGTGATTAGAATGTATGACATCTGTGCCTGTGTGAAAATAAATGGGTGACATCAAGAGAAATATGACAAGCAAGTTGAGGCAGCTTCATGCTTTTGGAATGAAGCTGTGTCAGGGGAGGTTTAGATCAGATATCAGGAAAAAGTTTTTAACCCAAAGGGTGATTGGGCACTGGAAGAGGCTCCCTAGGGAAGTGGTTACATCACAAAGTCTGTCTGAGTTCAAAAATGTTTGGAAAATGCTCTTAGGCACATGGTGTGACTCTTGGGGATGGTGCTGTGCAGGGCCAGGAGTTGGACTGGATGGTCCTTGTAGGTCCCTTCCAACTCAGCTTATTCTGTAACTCTGTGGCTCTGTGACTGTGGTTCTGCCCTTCAACCCCACTTTCTTGGGGCCCCTCATGGAGTATTGAATCCACATCCGGGATCCCATAATGACACTGAGCTTCTGGAGTGAGTCTAGAGGAGGGCCACAAAGTTGATCAGAGTGCTGGAGCACCTCTCCTGTGAAGGCAGGCTGAGAGAGCTGGGACTGTTCAGCACAGAGAAGAAAAGGGCTCCAGGGAGACCTTATAATAATCCACCTTCCAATACCTAAAGGAGCCAACAAGAAAGCTGGAGACAGTTTTTACAAGGGCATGTAGTCATAGGACAAGCAGCAGTGACTTTAAACTGAGGTCATAGGTTCAGATCAGATATTAGGAAGTAATTGGTTACTGAGGGTGGTGGTGAGACACTGACACATGTTGCCCAGAGAAGTTGTCCCATGCCTGGAAGTGTTCAAGGCCAGGCTGGATAAGGCTTTGAGCAATGTGGTCCAGTGAAAGGTATCCATATCATGGCTGAGGGGTTGGAACTAGATGATCTTTTGGGTTTGAAGGTCCCTTCAATCCCAAACTGTTCAATGATTCTATGACAATAAGAAATTGTGGCTGCAAGAACCAATACATATTTTTTTTTTCTTAAAGTAGCTACAGATTGTTTTTGTCCTTTAACAGTTATAAACAATTGTGTAGCTAAATGTTCGTCATGGATGTGCACAGAACGTTGTCTTTGGATGATAAAATACAAATTTCCTCTTACTTAGGACAAATTACAATAAACACAAGCATTCAGGTAGGAAATGAGCCAATGGTAAACCCAATTTGGGTGCAGCTGTATTTGTTCTTATTGTTCTTATTAATATGTGTTCCTCAATAAAAATACAGAAATATTTAGGATGACAGCATGAGGCATAGCACCATTACCACATCAACACACAGCCTATTTTGCAGATTCAGGTCAGGCAGAAGCAGTTCATTTCTGTAGCAGCAGGAGAAAACACAGAGCAACGGAGGTTCAGCCCTCTTTTGATACAATCTCTGACTGAAAACTAGCAGGACTTTTACACATTTACAGCAGATAAAAACTGCTTTGAAAATGGGCTGGTATGGCAGAGGAGCATCTGCATAGCAGGAGCCTTTGTTACAGCTGATGCAATATGTATTCCCAGTAACCCAGGCTCTGCAGCTGTGCCGCCTCAGCTTGCATCTGTTCAGCTCATCCCTCTTGTGATCCTGCTGTGTTCTTGACTAGCTTTTATGCCCAGTGAGTCTTGCTTCCACATGTCCATTCAGAGTGCACTTTGCCTGCTTTGAAGAGTCACTGAGTTCATAAAGCAAGCCTGGGCTGGGAGATGATTCTGATACTGTATTTTCTCTCCTAAAGAATTAGTTATTTATTTTTTTCTCCCACAACTTTCGTCACTGAAAGACTGTTATGGGTGGTTGAAATTCACAATGATGTATTTTTAATACTTCCTGGTGTTTGTTACCAAATGTGAAACCGTTGCAAATAATTAGATGAGCTAGACAAATTAGCAATTTATTAACTAGCATATAAAATAGTGGCTAAGTGCAAATATTATGAAAGCATTTGAAGGTTGTGTGGCTCATCACATAAAAAGTAGCCTAGCATGCTAAGTTTGTTTTGAAGCCTCTTCTATAATTATCTTCCTTTCCATAAAAATGAAGTGATAATTAAACTCCAGCAAACAGCAACTGGAATTTTGCCTGATGTGAGAAATTAATGCAGCATAGTACTAAATGGATAGAGAGGAAAGTATCAAAGTTAGATGAATTTGTAATTTTAATTTCCTAGACAAATTAAAAAAAATTAAATCTCTGTTTCCACGCACCTTTGCATATTTATTAATTTTAAAGGCACAGATAAGAAACACATTTTCTCAACATGTCTGCATTAATGGAATGGGATGCATTAATAGACTGTGGGTATGTGCTGCTGACAATGTTCCATTCAATTTACCCATTAATATCATCACGCTGACTCCTCTAATTGGGATTAGCAGTGTTTAATCATCTAATAGTATACAGAAGTCCACATATAGAGGAGGATGATTAACTGAAATAAATGAGTAATTGCAAGAATTGGACATACAGCAATTTTTAGGAATGATTAAGCTTTGACTTCCTGCAGCCATCCTGGAATCCCAAATATAAAGCAGAAGCCAAGTGGTAGAACATGATGTACATGGTCTATGTTAGATGGTGCTGTGGATTATGAGCAGGAAAATATGCAGCAAGTGGAGATTGGTATCAGTAATCAAGCAATGTTGTAATGATGTCAGAACGCTGATTAATTTCTCCTGAGGTTTTCTAGCCTGTCTCACTAGGTAGCTGTTAGAATAATAAAGGAAAAGGAGAACTTGCAGAAAAAGAAAACAAAGGTGTTACAGTAACCATGATCCAAAACCACTGGTATATATTACTTCTGGGATAGCCCTAGACTAGTTCCTCAAAGTCCTAGATTAGTTATTGGTTTACTGAATCCCAGTCTTTAGGTAAACACAAAGGAAAAAAGAAATGAAAAGTTGCATGAGCAAGAAATTCTTCCATAAAAATGTGTCACGTCATTTTAAAAAGTGATGGAATCGTCAATTTATTGAAGCACTGATATTATATATGTGTTTTTCATTAATCTTATGACTAGATGACTTAACCTGCTGCCAAAAGTACCCTGATGGTAAACAGGTAATGTTCATGATTAAGCTGTATCAAGCAATATTAAAAGTTTTTTTATTGTTGTATAGATACTTTCTTTAGAAAGATCTCTTCTATTGCCACAGAAATATTTTAAAAAATTAACCTTTTGAAATATGCAGTTGAGACCTCCAGTCATTCTTCGCTATACACCCATGTTGCATATTTTTCCTTTTCTTTAATGTATTTTAAATCATTGCAATAATCCTCTTTGCTTCACAAATACGGTTTATCAAATGTGGTTTATTATATATATATCTCTCTATATATTTATTTCACAGGAATGCCATCTACCATAGCTACATGGAGTTGCTCTTATTCTAGTGAATTTTGGAGATGTCTTTGTTTTTCTGGGCTTTTTTAGTTTTGATTTTGTTTTTTGTTTTGTTTCATTTTGTTTCTAGCAAGACATTTCTCAAAGCAGATTTCATTTAAACTTCATTTTAAATTTATATTTTTCATTCTCATATAGGCATGTTTTTTTGAATGCTAAAAGAAATATTCAAAAACCTATTATAAATACTGTAAAAAAAGGCCAAAAATAGGGAAAGAGAATGTTTTTCCTCTTAGGTAGTTCTAGCTTCTTGAGATATATGTCTGAGTTGTCTGTGATTTGAATCTCCCTCCTTCCTCTTCAGTTTAGTAAGAATTTGTTAAAAAATAAAAAAAAAATTAAAAAAAGAAGAAAGTGAAATCTATCAAGATTGTTATATGACATTTTGCAAGTTGTAAAAATTGCTACAAACCACTTTGTCTTCACATACATAAAACGTTTGACAGCATTCATTATCTATCCATTTGATGCACAGAACTCTCTTGAGTAAACATCTTCATCCTACTTGCATTTTCATTCTAAATATACAATGTACAGTAACTGTATTTAATTTTCAGAATATGGGTGCTTAAAGTCCTGTATTTGTATAATACACAATCAGCAAAATCTACTTATGAAGATATTTTCCTTTGAAAGAAAGAAAAGTCCAAGGTGTTTATTACTGAGCATTTCTCCCTGATGTGCTTTTTGAAAAGTTTTATATAAATATGCTTACCTTGTAAGTATACTTATGTATGTGTATATCTTAGCCCAGGTCTGACTCCAGGAGCAGCCCCTGTCAAGCAGGAACACACACATGCTATTGTTACCCGTTGCATAAATAGATGTTCATGAAAGAACTGAGAAGTGAGAATTTGATATTCCTTCTTGCAATCCTACTCTTTTTATTGATAACATCACATATACGTCATTACCACTCCTCTGTGGTAATTACCACTCCTTGGTGCTAATTTGTTTTCACCTGTGTTTTCCATGAGGACATTTGTTATCTTAAAGAATCATGTAGTCACAGCCTTAAAATACCTCAGGAGGACAATAAGCCAAAATAAATTGTGCTTCTGACATTCCAAGCAGCTGTCAGTATACCACTTTTTATTTAGACACCTACAGTTTTCCTCTGAATTCTTGTTTGCTCTATTTAAGTAGCAGTTCCATGTCAGCCAAACAACTGCAGCATTTTCAAGTACCAGAAGTGAGTAATTTTACTGAGATAGATGTGAAGGAGCAGCAAAGGGTACTGGGGTTGTATAGGCTGCAGAAAAGATGGCTCTGGAGAGATATTATCACTCTCTATCACTACATGAAAGAAGCTTGTGCAAGGTGGGAGTCGCTGTCTTTTCCCTAGCAACAAACAATACAAAGAAAGAAAATGACACCAAATTTCACCAGGGGATGCTTTGATTGGATATTAGGAAAAATTTTTCCAGTGAAAGAGTTGTCAAGCATTGGAACAAGCTGCCGAGGGAAGTGGTTGAGTCTCCATCCCTGGAGGAATTTCAAAGTTATGTAGATGCAGCACAGAAGGACAAGGTTTTATGGTTGACTCATCAGTGCTGGGTTAAGAGTTGGCAATCTTTTCCAACTAAAATGAGTCTATGATGTTGTGTTTGCTCAGTTCCATGTAATATATTTCACTGTTCTTTCTTATACTTTCTGGAATTCATTTTTCAAAAAACTGACCCATTTAAAGGGGTTTTTTAAACACAAAAACGTGTGTTGGCATAATCCAGTGTTTTCCCAGACATTCTCTAGCTAGATACGGAAGACACTGGAAATGGAAAACAATTTACCTTAAATCTAAAATGCACTAATAAACAAGTAACATTCCATTAGCTTTAGGTCAACATTGTACAATGACCAATTCTGTTTTCATTTTTCATGCTTTCTGGAAGACTCAACAGGCAAATGATAATGGAATATATAAACAGAAACAGCAACACAGAGAATATACTCCTGTTGGAGTAATCAAGATAGCATAGTAATGTCATCATGGTGGGTTTTCTTGAGAAAATTAGAATACCAGAGTAAGTGGCAGGCAGGCTATGCAGAATGAATAAGTAAAATTTTCAGTGTCTGTATTGCAAATATGCATTGAAATTTACTTTTCCTTATAGGTTCCTTAAACAGAAAAGATAATTTAGCTGTGATAAAAAAAATATCCACTACTTTTTAAAGCAGAAAACCAGACAATGGATTTTGGGAGAATTAGTTTACCTTTTGCAGAAATTCATACTTTTTAATATAGCCCAAGAGTTCAATGAATTCAATATTCATTATTGAATATATGTTTGATAAACTAAAAGAGAGTCTGATTTTTAGTTTGATTCACACAATAAAAAACAGAAAACAAAATGAACTGTTTTAAGAAATATATATATCTTATATTTAGCTAGTGGCAAAACATTCTGGAGAGAGAAACCATAATTAATGAAACAACAGGAAGTAACCTCATGAAGTTCAACATGGGGAAGCACAAAGTCCTGTGCCTGTTCCTGTTCCTGATAGGAACAACCCCTGGAACCAGTGTAATTTGAGGGCTACCCATCTGGACAGCAACTTGGCAGAAAAGTGCCTGGGATCATTTTGCCCCAAACATCTGCCTAACAATTGTTCAGATATTTGGAAACAGCAAAATTGCACATGCAGATTTGATCCCTGGTTACAGATCTAGGGAGCAGAGGAAGCTGTACAGAGCAGCCACCCTCTCCATCCACTCTCTGCTCCCTGGCAGACCTTGCACGGGTATTTTAAAGCATGTGCTGCAACCAAAGGTGGAAAATATGAGGGGATTATTTTTCCCTGTTTTCATTTGCTTTTGGTTTCTCTTTAAGGCACCGGGAAAGATTGGCCTCAATACTCACTGCAGAGGTGAGAGATGTTCCCAGTGGATTTCCTTCCTGGCAGGTGGTACCATGAGATACCTTAGTAGTGAGGTACTTCACATACCTCACTACTAAGACAATGCAGTGCATATCTTTGAGAACTTGGGCTCATCAAGAATAAGGAAACAGTCTTTCCCTAGGTAGTTATTGGAAAAAAAGATGGGCAAAATACCATTATTTGAGGTTTAAATACCCCTCTATTTGTTCTCTTTTCATTCATCAAATTGCTTACATCTTCCTCACTCTGGTCAGATCTCACCAGAAATACTAGTGAGTCCTTTAAGAGCATCTCAGACAGATGATGAAAGGACTGGAGCCTCTCTCCTGTGAAGAAAGGCTGAGAGATTTGGGACTGCTCAGCCCAGAGAAGAGATGACCTCCAGAGGTCCCTTCCAGCCTCAACTGTTCTGTGACTCTGCAACATGTTACTGTAATTGTAGAGTTAAAGTAGAGCCTTGCTAATTACTTCACCAGAGGAATATGAAATACACTGGCTAATCACTAATGAGATAATTAAATGTATAAATCACACTAAAATTCTCTTCTCGTCCAGTTCTTATAAGTATTAATATGATTACTTCCTTCTTTTCACTCCTATGATTTCCAATATGTTCCAAAACATTCAGTCTCATTGGCTAATTAGCAGTTTAAGTACATTGGTTTAGCAGTGCATTTCAGAATAGGAAAAAAAAAAAAAACAACCCACATTTTAAGACCATCTGGTATTTTTTCAGTACTTGTTTTATATCAGTAAATTTCTGGGGTTTTTTTAGTGTAATTATCTTCTGAAACTGCTGATTCTGTTATAGTTTGAAACAAAAAGATCCTGAGGTGACCTACTCTGAAGCCTCCAAGGCTTCAAATGTGAGAGAAGAGCCAAAGTTATCACACACGAGATAAATTTTATAATCCCACAAACTTCTTACCTTGTCAATCTGTTGCCCTGGAATTCACACTTGTTGGTACAAACTATGGGATTATACAGACAGTGCAAGAGGGTTGTGTGTCATGGGTTTGTAAGGGGGATTATTATCCCAAGAACAACCCTCTGTTTCTCCTAATTACTTCCCTGCAACTTATTCTATTGTCTGACATTTACAGTGCAGATATCTTATCACTTATTAAAATATATTTAAAAAAACACCAAAAAACTCCAACAAACTGAAAAATCAGACAAAAAACAACCAACCAACCAAAAAAAACCCCAAAAAACCATAAAAAGCCTCACCTTTGTGTGTGGGCTAGAGAAGACACATGCCTGGCAGATGCATAACTTAGAGAACTTCTATACTATCAGAAACCTTATCTTTTTCTATACACTAGCCAATTTTTATACCCTGATCACTGAAGTTTCATTAATTGCCATCACTACTGGTGTTGACTTTAGAGTAAACCACCACAATTTCTGACTCTTGTTCTGTAAATAGTTCAGATCTGGAACCGCCCTCAACAGCCAGTGTGGATAAGGTTTGAAAAATGATTGCCTCTTCCAGTGTAGTCCTCCAGCTCTATCTTGCACCTTCAGCCACCTTACAAATTGCCTTGCCGAATTCTAGGAAATGCTCCAGAAGTCTCTATTGTCAAGCACAAGAACATCCAAGTAGTCTTCAGTTGAGTTTTCACCTTATTTTTAATACTCTGAACTGGAGAACCAAATAAACACAATTATCTTTGTATAGAATATAGAATCCGATCAGCATTATCTGGGTCACACCTGTAAAGGTTAGGAATAGCACCCTATGCAGCAGGTTTACCTTAGAGGGAAGTAATTGCAGCAAAACAGAATCTCCCAGGAATTGAGATAAGGGCTAAGCAGTGTGGATGAGCATCTCTACATCTATAATGAAAAATAATGAAAGAAGGTTGGGGGTTATGGGAAACTGGTCCTGTTGCATCACCAAACTGCTCAGTTCACATAATTTAACCAAATCATGATCAAAGAAGCTTATTGATTTAGTATGGTACGTAATGAACTCCCAATCAGATGAACCATGTGTTTAGAATCAATATCAATCATGCAGTAGATAAACTGCAATACTAGACACTTGCAAAATATGAATTTACATTTTTAAATTTCTTAATGTTCTTTTTGACCAAATCCCTCAAGGTTCTAGTTGCAGACACATGTGTACATAGACATACAAACACAGATACACAGCTTGTATAGGTCACCATCATCTGCTTCCCACTGGTGGGAGCTCCAGTGGGTGCAAAATATGTAGTTTCCCTAGGTTTTGCATTTCTCCACATGTGGAACTTTTGTTTTTATTGTTAACACATTATTTGCACAATTTTCAGTGGGAACAGAACTGTTTTAAAAGAAGCGGCATGAATTTATTGCTGAGCAAAGGTAGACTATCATACTGCATGATATAAATCATTAATAAAAGGAACTTTTGTAAATTTTAGACTACCTAAAAATATAAAATAAACCATGAATGTTTTATGCAATGACACATAACACTATATTGTAAAACAAAGTGCATAACATCAAAGATATTGCCTAAAATCACTGTTGAAAAGCTGTCAGTTCTGATACGCTCAGAAATATAAGGATTTGTGGGAAAAACTTGTATTGGTTTTAGAGAATTCTGTTCATACAGAATAATTAAAAATTCCCAGAGGTTCTCTGATTTTTATTTCATATCACTATATGGAAAATCCTTCTGACATTTTAATACATCTTTTCACTAAAAAAACCACTGAGATTCTTTTTGTGTATATGTTATACATTTTTTGAGTGCTTAAAGGAATTTATAGCAGTCTTATTATAGAGTAATGAACTGCTACCCTATGCTACCATTTTCTGTATAGCTGTTTCTTGTACCAAAATAATCTCCTTGGTATCTGCATCAGTAACCTCCTTAGGTCACGTTCGTTCCACTTGAGTCACCATCTTTTCAGTTCAAAATGTAATGTTGCTGATCACTAGATCAAGGTCATCATTTTGTGCCTACTCACAGCAGCATCTCTAAATCTTGAACAAAATGATCAGAGTACATGTCAGCAACAACTTTAGTAATAGCAAAATCAGCAGAAAGTCTTACAGGGGAAAAAAAGTAGAAATTTTCTGATGATAAATGTAGAACTCCTAGCCTTCTCCATGGGTTTAAATACTGAATCATTCTATCAATAAGGGAAAAAAAAAGGTATTTTATGTGGAAATGTTTACTCCGAATACAAAGATAGTTGGGCAAGGGGGATATGTTTGGTATTTTCATCTGCTTCTGAAGCAATTTTCACTTTCTTTATATGAAAAGTCCTGCATTTATACCTAGCTAAAATAAATACGTTGCATTCATAGTCTCAGACAATCTTCATTACTTCATGTAGCCAGTGTCAGCTTGTTCAAAAATACGTAAAGATATCTTTGAAGGACAGGTTTCTAGGTATTTCTGTGTTTGACTTAAAATATTGGGTTGCAAATAATATTGCTGTCCAAATACTATTTTTCATTCAATGACCTTGCTGTATTATTAGTCTTCAGAGACCAACAATGCAAAAACTGTGAGAATGTCAATCAGGTTTCTACAAAAATCTTGATTTATAAGACATTAGCAAGGAACTGAAATATGCTTAATTTTAGAAATAGACAGAGTTTAAGAGAAGATAATTAGAGGATCATTTGAAGGGTTTCACCAAAACAATTTCACGAATTTGTGTGCTTAAAAATGGCAACAAAAACAAAGAAATAGAAATTTGTATTTAGTGCAATGGTGTACTGCTCTGTAGATAAAGGTGAAATTGTGAGAGCTAGTACCTTAATGTTTCATCAGAAACATGGGGTGGTAGGATCGTTTTCATCCCTGCTGCATACACAGAGGAATTGTCAGCAGCAGTTGGACATTAATGCAAAATTACCCTGATCATCTACGGCATTTCATTTCTAAAGTTTTCTTTCTCTGTAGGTCTCTCATTATTTCATAGACCTTGATTAATCAGGGTTTATAATGCCCATATGCACAATACACAGAACTAATTTCATTCAATGCCCAGCTGGATCCTAAGTAGAATTTAAGTTAGAAAAAAAAAAGTTGAAATGTACCCAGAACATCAAGAAAAGTTGTTATGTTCTTACCAGAAATTATTTGTGATGCCACAGTCATGGAATAGTTTTTTAATTTACTACACGCTTTTCTTTATCATGCAAATAGCTACCAAATTAATTCTGCTTCACCTCACTATGTCTTTTTCATATACTCTCTCTTCAGTGCTACATCCTGCAATTAGTCCGTTTTAGAGCTCTGTCCATCTGAAAAATAGGAGTTTGTCCATGTGTGTGTATATAGAGGAATTGTCTGGGTGTGTAGTACTTTTATTGTAAAATCTTCAATATTCTGTGTATTTGTTTTTCTTTCATCTTTACAGTTTCATACCCACTTAAGTAATTTATTTCCTCTTTACCAATCGACAACTCAAAAAGCACTAGTGATACGTCAGTGAAGGAAACAATAATCGAATAAATTTTAAAATATAATTTCATGTACTTTTGAATATAGTTAGTATTTTTATTTGGATCTATGTGTGTGTTATTTATTCTGCGGTATTCCATCTGTTTTATTTTGTTGGAAAATGTGTCTGTCTCTACATAATCAGCAGATATGCTTCAGCTCAAAATGAATAATGAATTTTTCCTTTATTTATTTTATTCATATCTTCACATTAAGTCTGTATCTACAAATTTCATAAATATATATACCAGTCACTTCCCAATTGCTTCCTTCCATCATCATGTTCTTGGGAAATTGGATTTTCTGATTTTCTAAAACATGTAATCAGAATTACTCTGGTTTGTTCATGGGGATTAGACAAAAGTCCTTGTCTACAGATTTCTGACATTTTTAAGACATCCTTTCACAGCCTGTACAGTCTGGGGCAGGCAGTATTAACCAACACAGATAATTTCTTTGAATTTGCACAGTTTGGAAGTTGCTTCAGTTAGGAGCTGGCTCTGCTGACTACCATCCACTAGTTATGGCAGAGAGGAGAGGACTTTCTTATCTCAGCTGTCATGTAATGCTACCAATTTTTGCTAGTCACTGGAGCCAGCATCTGGGTGAGTGACTGTTCCTCCACTGCACCACAGCATGCTGGTTTGAAAACCTAGATACTGATACCACCTTAGAAGTGAGTGGGGATAGGGTTCTATCCCTCTCTCTGGTAGTTCCATGTGGGGTACTCTATGTTCCTTCCAGATCTGGCAGCAAAGAGTGACTCACCATCCTGCAAGGTAACTATTGATTATAAATTCACTGTGCTCAGCACTGGTGAGGCTGCACCTTAAATCCTGTGTCCAGTTCTGGGCTCCTCACTGCAAGAAGATTTGATCTCCCGGAGTGTGTCCAGAGAAGGGCAGTGGAGCTGGTAAAGGGTATGGACTGTAAGTCTTGTGAGGAGTGGCTGATGGAGCTGAGGTGCTTTAGCCTGGAAAAATAGAAGCTCAAGGAAGAGCTTATCACTCTCTACAACGTCCTGAAAGGAGGTTGTAGCAAGGTGGGTGTCAGTCTCTTATCTCAAGTAACAAGTGATAGGACAACAGGAAATGGCCTCAAATTGCACCAGAGGAGGTTTAGATTGGATATGAGGAAAAATTGCTTCACTGGAAGTGTTGTCAAGTGTTATTGGAATTGCCCAGGGAAGTGATGGATTCCCCATCTCTGGAGGCATTTAAAAGATATGTAGATGTGGCACCTGGGGTTTAGTACAGGATTTGACAGTGCTGGGTTAAAGGGTGAATGATTTTAAAGTTCTTTTTCAGCCTAAATGATTCTGCAATTCTACAATTCTATGATTCACTTAGACTTCTGGCAAAGACAGAACTACTACACAAAGTCATAAAATATAACCAGTTGCTTAAATGCTAAACCAGATTTCCAAGAAACTTCCCCAAAACCTTAATGTTTATTAATTTCTTAGCTCCAGTAACCTTATCCTAAGTCAAATCTTTAAGGTCAATATAGAATTAGCAGAAAAGGCTGTGAGAGGATCTAAAAATGACATTGCTGTCCTTTTGAATTAAGATTCCTAAAAAATGGGAAAACAGATGTTTTGTAGTCCACCTAGTGACAGGAGATTTAAGGTGTTGTCATCAAGATAAAGCAATGACGTTGTTTGTGCCGTGTTTGATGCATCCCTGGATACTTTAGAGCTTCTGCTTTTATTCTGTTTCAGAGCAAATTTGTGATGTCAACATTTGGCATTGTAATAGTACTTTCATTCTAAGAGTATTATATGCAAATATATTCAAGCCATAAAATATATGATAGATGAAAAATCAATATTTCAATATGGTATTGATTTGATATACACCAGGCACCTGATTCTCCAATAGCTAAACTAATTTGTTTAGTAAAATCCTATTGGTATCAAGATTTTGCCTCCTCTCCTAGGTGAAGAAAATCTTTTTACTTTCAAGATCAAAACAGTTGAGCTAAAGAAAAGAAACCTATTCCTTTGTCAGAAATACCCAGTTTTCTTCCTAGGAAAGGTAGAAGTTTATTCTCTTTTAGCATCTAAGCTGCGTGAATATTTGATCATACGTATGGGAATGGAGAACAGTCTAAATATTAGAAAAATAAATTCTCTATTAGAATAATAAAGTCTCTGCTGCTGATACCTTTCAGTCGTTCCATCACCTTTTTGTTTAAAGATTTTTCAATGCTATTGCAGAGTCATTGCAATCAAAATAATTGCTGTTAAGAGGTCTTCTTTTCATGTCTGAATTACAGTCTAGAATGTATTATATTCATGTTCCTGATAATAATGATTTTATAGGACTGACACCTATTTCACTTTGTGTTGGTGATTTTTGTCATTATTCTCATTCCCATTTTTTTTTGTTAGTATTATGTTATTCTATTCTCCTCATCCTCATCATCATCATCATTAGAAATTAGCAAGGCACCTTATTGAATGAACAGAATTTAAGCAGTCCAGGAACTCCGGGATTAGGTTTTCAGCATGTCATATAATAAAATATTGTGGCAACTCAGACTTAGCCAATATTAGAAAATATGTAGCTGAGCATAATTCAGACTGTTATGCAAGTACAATTTTCTGAAATCAGAATGAGAAAACTTTTAAACTGTACTTTTTACCATTGAAGTAAACAGCTTTACAGAATTTATGTGCTACAGTTTTAGCTTTTAACACGAATAGATCCAACATATAAAACATTACAACTTTATGAATATGCATCATTATAATATGCCCAGCATCACCTCCAAGAAACTGTATCAAATAAACTGTATATTTTGTTCATTCAAACCTAAGTATTAATGAATTTAAAGCTGTTTATTTTAAACTAGGATAAAAAAGATCTGTCTCTAAATTGAATGCAAAATTTGGTTCATATATCTTGTGGCTTAATAAAACTGGAAGGTAATTTAATACATCCAGTTGTATTGTACATTATTGCTCCTCTGCTACACTTATATACAAATTGAATTTAAATTATATCTTTTTTAGTCCAGTTTACAAAACTATTGCTTTCATGATGTTTGTTTGAACTTGGTTCATTGCTTGTTGGTTCCCCATAATGAACGAATCCTAACAGAATTATTTTCCATGGAATTATAACATTTTATTATAATCCAAAGGGTTAGTTCCAAAGAGTAAAGTTTCATAATTATGTTGATTTTTTTCTGTAAGATATTTAAATTTTGAAAGTATGTGTATGTTAAAATAAAGTGCTGGTTACATTTCGGATTAATTACTAGGTTATTCTCTTAAGCATTAATTTAATTGCATCCATAATTTTGATATTTGTAGTTCTGCTTTTATGTCTCATCAGGAGCTACAACTATTGAAAAGTATGATCTCAGAACAAACATATGGATTCAGGCTGGAGTAATGAATGGCAGGAGACTTCAGTTTGGTGTTGCTGTCATCGATGACAAGCTGTTTGTCATTGGAGGCCGGGATGGTTTAAAGACATTAAACACTGTTGAATGTTACAATCCAAAGACCAAGGCTTGGACTGTGTTACCACCTATGTCAACACATAGACATGGCTTAGGTAAGAAAAAAATATTTTTTAAACATGCCACATTTTTTTTGGTTATGTAACTTTTAATGGAAAACTCAGTATTTTAAGTTCTGGCTTAAAATAGCATTCTGACCAGTAACAATAACTGGGCTTTGCAACATGATAAAAAGAACTATTCTGCCTCCATGAGGTCTGCTTCTCATTGGCAGTGGGTGGTCACCTCCTCTGATTTATGTGGACCAGAGGCTTCACCATCACCCACCCAAAAATTCACCTCTTCTCCCTTGGGAGGGTGCACCTTCTGGGGTCTAGCAAACCCTGGCCTAGCAAAGCACCCTAGCACCTCCACAAATGGGCAAATGTTTGACCCATTAACCATTAACATCTCAGACTCTCACAGACACGTGTGGGGATGAACGTGTTAAAAGCAGGAGAATGGCGAGGAGGATGGCAGATTTGCTCAAGTGACTTTGCAGCCTGGAATGCCAAGGCCTGAAGAATAACAGTGTAGGAACCCCATATATATATTATGCCTACTGCTGTTTATCTCTGTTTTGAGAAGTAAAATTTCTGTGTAGGGATAACATAGGTGTTTGGAGAAGCTTATGGACATGTTTGAGCTCCCTGTTTTGGGAGAGAGGCCATAAAAAGCCCAGAGGAGATCCCAGCACATTGGTAAACTATGCATGCATGGGTGCTTGAGAAATGCAGCCCAGCCACCTGCTGGGCTTGTGTTCCTGCTTGTGTGTCTCTGCCTGGGTGTTGCTTTGGCATTCTCTGCTTAGGAAGGTAATAAATAGGATATAAATTTACTCTTTGCATTTCAGCAGTGGTTTTGTGGTTACTCTGGCTGCCTGCCTGGGTTTACTCATGCAACACACGATGTTATCCTGTCCATTCCCCTGAGCTGCAATCAGCAAGTCCTTTGTTGTACTATTGTATCAATACCTCACAAAATGACCATACTTTCCTGCCCTTCACTCATGTCACTGGACACTAGCAATATGCATATGTACTGTTGCTGTTAAACAAGTCTTACAGTAGAAAACAATGATGGGAATCTATATCAGATGGCATCATGGCACTGAATATCTCATGGATTTAAAATTGTTTCCTAAATTTAGATTTAATTGTAAATTAGAGAGTACATGAGAAAATACATGAATTACATGCAAAAATACATCATGTCTCGTCTGCTGGTGTTCGAGAATTTTACAGAATCAGTGCTGTTCCCCAGGGTGGTAAAAATGCAATGACTTCAGCTATAATTACAGGAAAGTAGTAATGCAACAATAGGGTATGTCGAATAGAGAAAATATTTGTCTCAGTGACAAAAGAGATGAATCTCTGATTGAAAACCTTTGGTAATCAGTTTATTAGTTTATTAGTTACATACAACTAATTATTTATTAGTTTATCAGTTTATTAGTTTATTAGTTACATACAACTGGTATGCTTTCTATACTAGGAAAAAAGAAACAAACTAGGCATTTGACCATTTGAGGGTTTTTTTTTTCTTACTATAAAATAATTTTTAAATTTTTGTATTGAAGTAATTCAGGCTTTTTGTAAACAACAGGTAAAATGAGAAAATAAATCTAAATTGGGATAATTAAATGCAGTAATTTGGGAGGCATTAGAAAGGTGTTCTTTATCTGGAATTATGTACTAATCACATTATTACCTGAGAATCTTAGTTAATAGAATTTAATTGCTTTTTTAATTTTAATTTTTTCTAATAGCCCATGAAGTTATTTTAGTAAATGCCTTTGTAATGAAAGTCAATCTGAAGTAATATATCTTTTTTTTATTATTTTTTTTCTAAACTGTGTTATGTTATATCCATGTAGTAATAGTGCTAGAACAGTTTGAATTGGGTTTTGTATACAGGATAGAAATAAGCACCCATCCTTTACATGGATGTCTTTTTGTTGACACAGCAAAAAAATTGTCAGATGTGCCCCATTGTAACTAAGGCCACAAACAACTAATACAATTCACTTTATCCTGTAGTCATATAATCTTCAATAGAAGCATATATATAGAAGTTAATACATGTAGAAATGAGGAAATAAAAGTTTACAGGCCTTGTAGTGAAAGTCCATAGTGTAGGAAGTCATATGTTAGGCAGTTTCAAAGCTGCCAATTGAAGGTGAGTGAAAACTCTTTTAATGGCAGCGTTTGAAATAAGTGGTACTAGAGTATAAAAAAGAAAGGGCAGACTGTGGGATCCAAAACTATTATTTAAAGTAATAGTGATTCTAATATCCCTGTTGAGTACTCCGTAAAACAGAATGGAATATGAAAGAGTAATAAGATGCCAGAAAGGTGGTGAAAGGCAAAAATGAAATATGGGAAAGGTGAAACCTGACAAACAGGAAGACCAAATCAAAATCCATATAGGAAAGGAAGAAAGAGACTGAAAGAGCAAAGATGTGAAAAATGTAAAACAGATTCTGGTTTATAAATTCAGCAGTTTTATGAAGCAACTCTGTATACACTTTTTCTGTGCTGAATTTAATAGTCTATGTAGAAGAGGAGAGAAAAAGGAAATATGGAACCAATTATAGACTAATTAGAATTTTAGATATCAAATCCACTGGAACTGTGATTAAAAAAAAACGAAAACAAACCAAAAAGCTAAAAAAATTGGTACTTTGCTTGTCTTTACAAAATAAACATTTTAAGTGCCACAGTGAGAAAATTAGCCTTCCAGTATAATTAAGGGAGAACAGCAGTCTTTTCAGGTAAGTGTTCTAAATTGTCTTGTTCTTTCGATCAACTATGTAAAGTGTGTCTAAGCTTCTATTTTAGGTTCTATTTTGGCTTTGAAAACATACTGATCTCACTATCTGTCGCTTCTTCCGGCGCTTCCTCGCCCGGGCCTCGCTGTTATTCTCCGGGCGCGCCTCGTCGGGGGGCGACAATCCCCCGGGGACGGGCGACACTCCCCCGAGACCGTGGACCTCCGGAGCAGTCGCTCAGAACCGACGCGTGAAATGAGGCGAGATGGGCCTTACTTGCCTGTCCAGGAATCGTTTATTTATTGCCCAAATAAGGGGCGAAACAGAAAGCGGATCAGAACCTGAACACATGGCAGAGGCAAGGACCCCGCGCACAGCTGCGCAGGGGGTTTTAAGGAACAGGGTTGGGGAGGAATTTGGGGAAAGGAGCCAATAACTAAAGAGCAGGGGAGGTACATGGGGAGAGGATTACAATATCAGGGCCAATGGATAGGTACAGGGGGAAGGAGTAATCTAACTAAACCAACAGGGTAACAAAGAATACATAAATGACACAGAAGGGTCTGGAAAAGGGGAAGGTACAGGGGAGGATTGACACTTAGGAATGGTCCATTGCCTCAGGGGAGGAGGGGGGTTACAGAACTCAAAAATGACAATCATAATACAAAGGGTAAAACCAACTATTAAGGGTAATAATATAAAACATGCACCACAACAACTATCCATAGGCAAACACCTATTTGCAAGATGATCAGCATGGGAAGGAGGCTGACAGGACATGGTATTACCTCGTAAAATCCCATACAGCTTAGAGTGGAGGCAAGTTCCATATTTTTCCTCTTCCCCTCTTGGAAGAGAGAATCTTGCCAGTTATAATTATCTGAGTGAAAATGCTATAAAAATATTAGTAGCTGATGGGAAGGCCTTAGATTTATTTATACAGGATATAGGCCTAGGGTTGATAGAATTCACTCTACCCAGAGTGAATGGTCATAGAAGACCTAACGAATTTCCAGTTCTTGGTTTATACAGTGGGTTAGGCTTCAACCTATTGTTTTGAAGAAAGTAAATATGTAATGTAAATGCGTTTCAAAGGACCTGAGTGGTATGCTTGAAATTAGAGTGAATACTTGCTTATAAAATGGTTGTCATGAAACCTGGTATGTGCAGGAACGAACATCTAAAAGATTAAGTTCAAAACTCAGCAGTGGAAAGAGAATACATGTAGTTAGGGAGTAACACGATTAAAAATCCCAGAATACCTCAGATGTTGCTGACAAAATATCAAATTGCACTGTGGGTTTGCATGAAGGCAAATTTCTATATTTCACTGAAAGGGAAATATACCCACTGTGCTTCTTAGATCCAGCTTGATTTTCAACTTCCATGCTTTCTGCTCTAAAGTCCAACTCATGAGTCAGAGGGAAGGGAAAAATATTTACTTGGGAAAAATACAGGGATGCCTCTGTACCTTTCAAGTAGCAATGAGAAATACTAATAGTGGGAAAGATTGTGGAGAAACTGAATTATCAGTATTCTTACTACATAGTAAATCTCAGAAGTAAAATACATGTATAAATATAAGTAATAAAAATAATATAAAAATATTAAAAATCTAGACATATAAATTACTTATCAGCCTATATATTTTTTTAAATCACTAAGTGATAATTTTGAAAATATTTTGTCTACTTTTAAAAGTATTCAAGTGTTGACTACTTCATTGATTCAAAATTAGTGAAATGCTTTACAAGTAATGTTTGTATTTTCAAAAGGAATTATTATTCATCAAATAATTTTACATTGTGTGAAAGCTTAGAGCATAAATACACCTCCACAGTTTTAGAGATCTAAGAATTTGTGTAGGATTCAGCAGCCTAAGTAAGTATATGTACAATGAAGTAGAGCAACTGTGTCATAATCTGATTTCCATGGGAATAAGAAGTGTAGCACGTTTAGAATGAAATTATTTGTGGCTTGGGAACTGCTTCTCAAGGTACAACACATACTGTTGAGTAGACTGGAAACTGAGAATCTGGTGATACAAAAATAAAATAGATTCCAGTTGCACTGGCACTTTTAAAAAGAAAGCCAAAGATGTTTTATTGGGTATTTATGCCTGTATGTGTGTATGATTTGAGAGATGTCAAAAATATTGATTCTTGAGAAACTATTGAAGATACAAAACTAAACAAAAAAAAAAATACAGTAAATTTTTATGAACACTTCTATTTAAATAAAGCTAGCATAGTAATGAAGTACATAACATCTTAAAGGGCTAGCAGTAACAATGTAGCATCAATGGAACTGCCAGTTTAGTAATTTCTGGTGGAATTATTCCTTCATAAAGCAGTAAGTTGAAAAAATATTCTGTATAACATTTCTCTATATAAATATTGACATGAAGCAGATATTTTTAATCCCATTGCTCTCCCTTGGTGAAGTAAATAATTTCTGACAATAAATTTGTAAAATTTCAATAGTTTTTTAAAATAAGCCTGCAGTGCAATATCAGAAAAAGTATCAGATACTAGAAACCTTGATAGATCCACAATAGCAAAACCAGTATTGGATTACACCGAAACAAGTGAAGGAGAAACACATAGGTAACACATATTTGATACTATAACTTTATAATGAATAGGTCATTGCAATAAAAATTGTGTATATTAAAGATGCATTTCATGAGATGAATATGGAAAGCAACCACCTCTAATTTATTTTGTGCCAAATAAAATTTGTTAGGAAATAAAGCCTTTGAAGAATGAGTGCTACTAACAGATTCCTTAAAACAATTCCACCCGGAAAACATAGGCTGTAGGATTCATGAGCAGAGTAGAACAGATACACAGCAAAGTACCAAAACTATTAACTGTGCAGACTGTCTGAGTTTTACCTCTTTCATGAAGCATAATATAGCATAGATTATTGCTTACTCAACACCAAAAATCTAATGATGAATGATACCCCTCTTTAGACCTAGTTTGAAAGATAATTTTGAAGTCAGTAAGAACTGAACTTTCACCTACCGTTTAAAAAACTTTTACTGTGGCAGTTAAGCAATGGTGTTTTTTTAGAAAGTACTTAAGCCTCAGTAAATACATGTTTGTCTGTGGAGTTACAATCCTCAGAAAGCATTCCAAAAGAGTAGAAACCATTAAAATAGACTAGGAATATAAATAAAAGCTTGATATAGCCTTAACACTCCCATCCATGGTAGCTGTAAAATAAACTATAAAAATGTAGAAGATAAAAGGGATCTTTGTTCTTCTTTCTCTGCTATCTTGCATGATAGCTTCTTCTTTTTATGTATCACCATTCTTGGGCTACTAAGGAACCAAAAATGGCAAATTAACATACAACAAAAAATAAGTAGGGATTTTTTCTAGGTCTGGATTTTTTTTTTTAATTTTACAGTGTAGTGAATGCAGCTTTTTTGTATGTTGTCTGTATGTAAAAGAAACCACTCTGTGGAGACTAAAAAGTACAGAGCTGAAGAGACAGATGCATGAGAATCTGAGATTCCATTCTGGATGTCAGGGCATATATGAACCTGGGGACCAGAGACAAAAGGCAGGAAGAAAGAAATGTCAGTAAAATGAAGAGAATTGAATTAGCATTGAAACCAACAGATTAGGTCATACCCTATTAATATGATAAAACTGTAATTATTTGTGACTAATTAATTTCCTAATATTGTGGAGCAACTATTTATAAATAAAAGAATTTTTGAATTATATAATAGTTTTTTTGCATAATGCTTGTTACAGTGCCAAACACCTGGATAAAGGAAACTTTTCCAGATACTAGTTTCTTAGAGCATGCAGACAACTGAAAATATTATAGCACTTCATGCTGTCACATATATGATACTGACAAAATTCTACTGAGCTGGGCAGTAATACTCCAGATTTCCAGAGCATGATGCCATACAGTATGTAATATCATTTTGATCAGCTGTGGTCAGCTGAGAAAGATTCATGTCCCATAAGAGTTCAACTCGAGATCCTATTGTAAATATCTTATTTTTCTGCAATGGTAAATCTTTCTGGGTACATCAGCACCTCATAAAAGCAATGCTATAGTTAAGATGTATGTTCTACATCTTTAGTGGTGATTCCTATACACAGAAAACCCCACAACCCAAAAAACCCAACAAACAAAAATGCCAAAACCTATCGCCACCTAAGCATTGAGTGGAGGAGTTCCACATCAGACTGGCTTACCAGAGCACAGCAATCTTCTGATATAGATGTAATTTTTACCCCAGAAGCAGATGTTAAGAGATTTGAGAATATTTCTTTTAGGCAATATTTACCAGTACTATGTGTCTCTATGTAGTTAAATTATTGTTATTTTTTCCATGTAAAATCTCAGGGAAAATGGCTGCTTTCACTATGGGTTACAATAAGGGCTTAACGTTTTAAAGTATTTTCTCTGGAATATTGTTTTGCACGTATATTAGATTTCTGCTTTGGATTTTTCTCCTAATCATGGGGAACATTAGAGGGATTTTTTTTTCTGAGTTATTAAGTACCTTTTCTTTGTACTTTGCACCTTTACTAAGTAGTAGATCGTGATCCAATTCACTAAAGAGTTACAAATCATAACAGCAACACTTATAATAATTTCTGAGTCATGTTCTCAGGATAATAGTGTGGCAGAGTTGAGAACCTAGTGTCTTATCTACAAAACAGAATGTAAATAAAGGGTCGTCAGGCAGATCTTTGCTTCTATAAATTTACATTATATTAGCAAGTTAATGTTATATCTTCTGGCCCAAGAGGACAGTGATAATGCTATAATTCTTTAAATTTGCCTTGATACTTGTGAATTTACATAGGAATAGGTATTTTAACATTGAGTCACTGAATATTCTCTAAGGAAGGTAGGTCAGGTCTAATTCTCCAATTAATGACACACTAAATTCCAAGATTGGCCTATGGCAGTCCTATATGCAGCATCCAAAGAACGATATTTGTATTTCCCACTCAGTTAATATTATGGCTTTGAGAACTAAATATGAGATTTAATTCATCATTTAATTCATGATGCATAATTTAAATCAAATTGGACTTTTCTTTCTTTGATACCACTACTATGGAAGAAAGGTGGCTTAAGACTTAAAGAGGGAAATAACAGAGTAAGGAAAAGCAGTAATATTAGTTACAATTAATACAAAATTGTATAAATATGCTTCTGTGGGTATGAGTGAGAAAGAAGATTGTTAAAAATGTGCTTCTACCTGGACACTAAATAAGTGCAGAGCTTAAAAGGGTAGAATAAAATCTGGATGTTATTTGATCAAGTTTCATACGTGGATAGCAAACCACAGATTTGTCTTCTCACCTTCAATGTCATGATATAGTGTATGTCTGTTGTCTTCTTGAAAGGTAATATCCTTATTTAAAGTTAAAGTAGTTGGATGCAAGTATATCCTTGCCAGTTGAAATTTTACATCTCTACAAATATCAAAATGCAGAGACTACAGTAAAGCTAGCACCACAGATAATTTTTTCTTTGACGTTTTGTATCCAAATGTTAGTATGAAATTATATTTACAATTTTTTATAAAAAATTGCACTTTTAAAAATTTTACTCTGTAAAATTAGGTCCGTCAGGCAGATAAGGAACTGCAGAATTAGAAATATTATAGGCAGTGCTCCTTTATTTTGTAACATTACAGAAAAGCAATTTAAAATCCCATTCCAGTCTTCAAGTATAAATAATTGGAACTGTACAGATTGAGCACCTAATTAGGCATAATAGGGTTTTTGCTGCATAGCTTTGTGAAGGCAATCAAAAGGAAAATGCCTGCCATTGCAAACTAGACAATTAATTTTTTAGATCTCATTTAGTTTAGAAAGAATACTGTTTGCTTTTATAAATTCCTACGTCAAAATGCTTAGAAAAAATTATTTTCCAGGTACTTTTTTTGTTCAGGAAAACATTAAGGTTCCACTGCACTGTACTTACTACACTTAACTACTCAAGATATTGCTGACAACATATGTCCTTTTAAGAAAACAAGTTGCTTACTTTCTTAATAGGGATGTTCATAGTTGGTTCAGCTCTGCAACTGTATGAGAACTAGGAAAGCCAAACTATTCACAGTGTCAGTTAAAAGAAAGTAATCCATCAAAAGATGAGTAGAACAAACTACTCCCTCAGTGGCAGAATTATTATTTTCTACAAATTAAAAAAGTAAGATCTGATTCTGCCAATTTTCAGTTTCTTTGTTCAGATAAATAATAACTTTTCTTTTTTAATGTAATTCTCTTTCAGTAAAATACTCCCTTTCTGAATGTATTATTACTTTTGTCAGAAAACAACAAAGCACTAGTATCATGTGAAAAATTAAATCCAAGAGGATTTTTTCTTTTCTTGTGCCTTAAACTGGTTTTACCAAATTGTTGAAGATGACGTACAGGAAGAAAATGAATGAGGGCCTTCTGTCCTTTTTCTTCTCTTAGCAAATTCTCCTGAAAAAGCCAACAGCATTATTCTTCTGTGCAATTTGCTTAATGACAAATAAGAGTTCAAGTGTCAGCTGGAAACAGTTATTTTCTCATTTAGAAACGGGAAAAGCCCCTTCCTGTAGATATTTTTCAATATCTACATTCTGAGTGTAAATCTAGGTGGGTGTTTATTATCTTGTGGACAGAGATGACAGAAAACAAAATTATGTACTCTGACATCAGTATACTCTAGGATACACAATGGACACTAAAACCTGTCTCATGAAGTTGAAATGAACTCTGATCTTCTAACACACTGGTCAGTATCTTGACTACAAAAAGATGCAAAATCTTATCCCAAGAGACCAAGCAGAAATTGGCTGCACCATTTAAAATAAAAAAGGTATATAGAGTTCAGTACCTTTGCTCTTTAAGGAGGAGGAATTCTTACAGCGTGCTAATAGTAATGGAACTCTGACATTTCAACACAGACTGCTTACAATGAATTTAATTTTTTTCTTCTATTAAAACAAATGACCTGGAACATTCAGAAAAGAGAATAGTCTTGCTTCATCAATTTTCCTGGAAAATATTTTGCTTTGTGATCCTGGGGAATGTGTCCCTTAAGATTTTGATTATGGTGTTGCCATTTGCTGTTATCATGGACTGGTCAGTAATTTCAGTCAGAGAAGAGGTGTACTGCAATCCATCCTGCATGATAAGGAGGCTACAGGCAATACCTTTGGGAATACCCTTTAGTCCATCTGTGTGATATAAAGATCACATAGACATTCTGGCATCTAAGCTTAGAATGAATTCGAATGCTTGAATTCAATGTTTGAGTATTGAATTCTTCATATAAGACACAGTCTCTCTAATATAAAATTATTATACATTATTNTAAACATTAACACATTAATACATTGGCACATATAATACATAAAATTATTATGTATTATAATACAAATTATTTATATAAGCAAGTATATAAGCTGATTACGGTATCATTACTGCTCATTAGAATATTTTGAAACATATGATTCAAGCACTGCCTAATGGGGAAAGAAAATACTGTGTAGCTTAGAACATTGCCAACCTGGCTTCTTAGAAAACATAAGAATCAAATGTGGGGTTTCATAGATAGGTGGGTCTAAACACAGGTAACAGAGATGCAACAGTTTGTGCAGCAGCTTCCACAAAAGGGCACCAGAAACTTCTGAGGGCAGTATATTGTTTTCTGCAATGGGGAAAAAATCAGAAGGAATTGTGCATCTCACAGGGTTCTATCTGCATTGTAAAGACTCAGAAAAGTTCCGATGAGACGAACAGAGAAACCATTGAAGACTATTTTCTGTGTAAAGCTCAGTTACTTAATGTTACTTTTCTCTCTTTGTAACAAGAAATGCAGAGAGAAAGTAACATTATATTAATGCAATGAGCTTATCTGTTTTCATTGTCATTTAAAAATGTAAAAATCCATGAAAATGCAGGAAGAATGGTATTTTGATTAAGGGGAAATCAAATTTCCTACAAAAAGTGAATTAAATAATTGTAATGGCTTAATTTCCAGCAGGAAATAGATGAGAATAAAGCTCAACTATGAAGGACTTGAAAAAAAATTAAATACTGAATGAGATAAAAAGAGTAATTGAGGAAAACTCTTTATATGCTAGTGAAAGTGCAAATAAGTTATCTGAGGAAGTAAAGCTGGAAATTTCAAAACAGATGAGATGTGTTTTTTATGCTCATCATAGATTCCTTCACTGCATAACAATACAACAATGCAAATTCACTGCATAACAATACAAAACTGTTTATGTGTGAAGGTGAGAGAGGGTTTGCATGTTTGTCTAGACACCAATTATGTGTACATGTATGTGTTTAAAAACGTTTACCCCTCTGAACTTCCTTTGAACATGATTCACTTTTTATCCAAAAAAGAACTTGATTTTCTATTTCACTTTGCGTTTAATGAAGAGTATATAGATGAAAAAACTAAGGAGAACCATGTTTTTATAACAAATCATTGTAAATAATTTTTTTACAATGTAAACCTCTTTGTTAATGATTTAAGAACATTTAAAAATATTAGATATTAGAATAAACAAAAAACCACCCCCAAACTACGTATGTTAGCATATAATCCCATAATTTTTATGTGGCCACTGACACATCTTCCCACATATCGTTACTGGTTGTGTTCCGAGATAAGATGTTGAGCTATATGAATCATGACTTCAGTTTAATATCCACTTTAATAGTCTGGAGAAATAATAATTGGAACATGTGATTGAATAGAAAGAATTTCTAGGCAAGGCAATTAAAACAATTGGAGAATGAGTTCTATAGAAAAAGAAAAGGTTCAACCTTCATTCAGAGGAAGATTTTTCTAAGAGTTAGTAGGGTTTTTGAATTCTTTTCTTTTTTAAGTTAAAAGATATTGACAAAGAAAAATCAACACCCAAAGTGCAGAAACACTTTCTGCGAACTCTTAGATGAAACATATTCAACGTCATTGATAAATATAGTTTTAAAGTAAAATAAGCTTTTAATGAATAACTTTTCTGAAATAGAACAAAACATTATTACACAGAAAGTGGAAATGTCACATTGTTTAAAATTAAAGCTAGACTTTTCTGCAAGAAAAAAACAAATCCATCCTCTGAAACTTTAATGATCTATTGTTTTCTGACTTTTTGATGAGTTCAAATCGTGTGAAATGGAGTGAGGAGAAAAAAAAAGACATTGACTTAGAAACTGGACTGGATTTAGCCTGAGATTTTTCAAAGCAAAATGTCATTTGGGATCATGGATTCATAGAATGGAATTACTGAGCTCACTGTCTTGTAACAAATGGTGCTTAGCTATAACTTATCTTCCAGAGCCTTCTGAGCTTAACTGAAGAGACTGTGAGACAGAGAATTCATCAATTCCTTTGACTGGGTGATTCAAACCATTCACAGTCAAAAAATTGTTTCTTATTGAAATATGTTCAACTTCAGTTTTCACACATTACATTTTGTTTTATTTTTTTTCAGTAGATAAAAGAATGCTCATATATCCAACATTATTTTTCGGGAAAAGTGTGTGGCTTTTTTTCTTTTTTTTGATAGAGTGAAACTGAGGAAGCAGCTTAAATTTCTCAGTCTAATTACTTGCTCAAGCCTTCAAATGTGTTTTTTGATTCCATACCAGTCCATCAATCTTCCTTCTACTGAAGAATTGTTTATTTTCTTCTACATGATTGACAAAAATGATGCAAAAACAGACTTCAACCCCTTTAGAAGCAATTCCATTCAACGAAATCCCCCTTAGTTTGACAGTAATCAGAGATCTACCAGGTATCCAGTCCCTACTTTATTATGTGCTTTACTGCTATTCTAAAGAGTTAATTCATTATCAGAATGTTACAAGAAACTAAAGGGAATACAGAAATCTAAGAGAATCACATCATTGACAGGTTATTCTCTGAAGCAAACACTCTTCTCAAGAAATGAAATTAAGGTTGTTGGACAAGACCTGTTTTTCATAGAGCCATGTGGAGTGGCATTAATTCCTGTTTGTTGATTCTTAATTAATCAAATCTCAAATTGGTACTTCCATTTTCATTTTGAATATATAAGTTCATTTGTTGGTTGTGTTTTGGAAAACTTTTTTATTTTTTACTCCTGATAGAAGAAACATACTTTTATCTTCTCTCACTTTCTCCTCCATTTTAGGAGTTACAGTGCTTGAAGGGCCTATTTATGCAGTGGGAGGACATGATGGTTGGAGTTATTTGAACACAGTTGAGAGGTGGGACCCTCAAAGTCAGCAGTGGACGTTTGTGGCAAGTATGTCAATTGCCAGAAGCACTGTTGGAGTAGCAGCATTAAATGGCAAGTGAGTAGGGTGTGCTTGCACAGTTTGGAAAACCAATGAAGCTTAATTGTCATTGCTTTCCCTTATTAAGTTGCAGTGGCATTGAAATGTTCCAGAGTAGATCAAATGGTCAAAGCTGCTTTAATGGCCCTGTTACTCTACAAGAAACTGGTTTCAATGATGCACAACTCATGCAGCAGACTAGCAGAAGCAACATCTAGACAAATAACCCTGGAAATATTGATCTAAAGTCATGAAGAGCAGCATATGATTATGTATATATATTTCAGCTTTGTTTCTTTTGCACAACTGACCATATATTTAATGCTTCCCAATTAGTAGATACTCAACTGAATTTTGCATGACTTATATAAAATACTTTTAAATTAAAAGAGATGTTATCAGTGTCCAAGAAAGGTAGGATGGACACCACTGAAAACTGAAAAGCAGTGGTCTCACTGCAACAAGTAGAAATATGCCATTGATTTTTATTCTTTTTATCTGAGTACCCATCTTTAAAAAATATCCAATATGCCAATAACTGCAACTTGAACACATACATAAGGACCTTTCAACTTCCTGGTGCTATTCTTGCTACATTGCTGTTCCACACAACTGACATGTGCTGCATTCCTCAGGATATTGGAAATGGATATCTCATTGAGAAACAAAATGTTGGATTTAACATTCAGCAAAGGAAAAAATATTTCAGTATGGAATTTCTGAAGAGTTTTTTCTTGGTTATTCATTATGATTTCTTTCTTCTGCAGTGAATTAAATAAGTAAATAAATGAAATGCATCTGATGCTTGTTGAAGTGAGAGAGTTACAAGCTATTCTCTGTGTGTATCTCTCATACTGCTTTGGGCACTTTACATAAAATGGCTACTGGCTGCTAAATATTTCAAATGTGAGTTTCTTAAAAGACTTGAAGAAGTATAGCCACTTCTTTTGTGTTTCAAAGTGAGAAACGATTCCATTTGTGATCTTCCATTGCCCTCTGGTTGGCTGAATTTGTTTTCCATTTAAATTAATTTTAAGCAGAAAAATGAAAATTGTATTTTTCTATTGGCTTATGATGGAAATAAATAAAAAACTTAAAGCTTTCGTATTCTGATCTCATTAGGCTCTGAGTGAGGAGATTGATTTGTAAGTAACCTCTTATTAATTTCCAATGTATTGAAGTGTTTCGGAAGCTCGCTTGTGTAGACCATGCAAGTAAATTATCAATTATTTTGCCACTCGAACAAACTGAAAACAGTACTATCTGAATTTGGCAAAACAGGGTGCACAGAAATGAATGTTATTTCACTGAAATGCATTTTTAAATTTAAACTGAAATTCTTATATCAGCATCTTTCCTAAAACATGAGAAGGATTATGTCAATATGTACATCCTAATCTAATTTGAAAAATATTTAATTATTGAAGCAATAAAATCCTACTGAATTTCTCAGAAATTCAGAAAAATAACTATCTGAAGTTTTGGGTTTTTTTAAATTTTAAACTTAGTCCATTTGCCAGGGTTCTTTTCTATAATCATATTGCCTTATTACATTTCAGAGTTGCAGTACAAGTGCAAAGTTTCACTCAGGAGGGCTTAATGGAGTATCTTCCCCTCCCCACAGAAAGGTCACCTGGTTGTTACCTCCAGATTTCCCAGAGTAATAGGTTACAATAGTTACTATCCGTCAATGAGGAACACAGGCAATATTAATTTTCTTAAATGTCTTTGTAGTTGTAAGGAGAGCTAGAACAACTAATAAAAGATAAAGGTGTTTTTTGAGATAAAAGAAAGACACATGACAAATTTATTTTACTAGAATTTATCTGGTGCTACAAATGAAATAAATACTTAAGGTGAAAAACAGGTGAATAGTACAGGGATTTGAAGAAGACTGTATGCAATAACTAGGATGTCACAGTTACCCCTGGAATTCTGTACAGATCTGTCCTGGGTTGAAAGAGTATAACAGCAAGAGCAAGTTAGTTAAATTACCAGACCATTCAAAGTGGCACCAAAGGGAATAATATCATATGGTTCACGTTGGCTACATGAATACAGAAGTATTTGGATGACCTTAAGAAGCAACACAAATAGAATATTTAGTAGTTTTTGTGTGAATTAACAAGCCTTCTGTTTGAAGAAAATTAATGCTAAGAAGTAAAAGAAGAGGTGAAAAAAGATCTGTATGTTGTTAGCACAGAAAAAAGAACAGAAGAAGAAATCTGGGAGAAAAAAAAGGAAATACTATTGAAGAATACATAAAGTTTTATTAATTGGAAATATTTGTGTTGTGTTACTGTGTGGAATTCTTGTCATCCATATCAAAGGAAGTTCAACTGAAACTGCAAAGGCCATATTATGTGTAACATGACTATCAAGAATGTGTGTCATACCAAAGAAAAGCAACAAAACTGATACAGTTGGCAAAGAAACAGATGCACAAAATAGCTGCAATTCAGCTGGGAAAGTAGAGATGAAATAAAAGTAATATGAGAACAATAAGATCGTGTCCACAAACCTCTCATCAGGTTCTAAATGCCTGTTTATTGGTCCATATAAAGGGCAATGTTATGTGTTTTTATGTAACACCAAAATCTGGAATCTGAGAATTTTCCTTTTCAGTAATATTTTTGTTTTCCAAGAAAACAATAGGTTCTGGGTACCACTAACAATGTATGCTGAGGCTTTGGAGATTCTATCTCCTTCATCTTCATGTGTTTCTCATAGCCAAACAGTAACGCAAGAGTGGAGTGTGTTATCCTTACTATATATAAAATTATTTATTTTTAACTTGATGTCTTTATCAATTTTCAACATATTTTGGTAGGTGTTGTAGGACTTGCCATGACTGTAGAATTTCCTGGGATGAAATATGGTCAGTAATTCCTTCTGATATGGCAACAGCATCATCTTTTCTGCCTTGTTACTGTTAACAACCCCGTTGCAGAGACTGGAAGAGTGCATGAACTTCCTCAGATCAGCAATAGATATGGATGTTAAAATACTAAAAATGTGGGATGGAGATCTACAATTTGAAATAACTGGTAGAGGATGGAGCTTTTTATATGCTGATAGTGAGTCAGAAGTTAGGATGACTTATTTGAATCTTCTTTGGGGCTCACATAAGTGGTGTGTAACTAGTGTGCAAGTTATACTCTGTAAGACCAGCCTTCTACAGGTGTCAGCAGATAGTGCTGAAGCAATAGAACTTTTCTACAGTATGAGTTTGAAGCACCAAGGAACCAAATGTGTGAAAAAGTCTATATTTTCCAGAAACTTTTTAAAATTATCACTTAACTATTTCAAGCTTTTCTTAATTTCTTAATTTTAAACTCAAGAAGAACAAAAAAATCCAGTTGACACCTTCAATCCCATAAATACTAATCCTTTCATTAACTTAAAATGTAAATATCTCCAAATTTATAGCTAATACCATAGCTATTTATTATCCTTCTATTAAAAAACTCTAGTACATGAACTGCTCATTCCCTAAGAACACTAAACCTTTCCACTAATTTAATTTAATTTCAGAACATATTTTATGCTAATGGTGTAGCTCTAAGTGAAAATGAAATTTAGCTTACACACTTTCATCAGAAATACATACTCCTCAAAGACATTCTCTGTACCATAGAGATTTATGGTATTCTAGACATTTTTGTGTCAGTATCATAACTGAAGTTGTTCTATATTGCTCTATTATATGTCCACAAAGACTACATAACAAAAAATATTCCTTAGTTTCTACTAGTATGTTCGAAATTATCAATATTTTTTGAAGCAACAGTAGCTTTCATGGAAGAAAGTCTGGACCTTTAGTCTTGATCCCTTTAGTGAATATCAGTAAATCTGTGTTACAAAAGCATAAAATGCTCAGCTGTTGATATGATCCACAGGCTGACTTTGAAAGGTAGAAAATCACAGCAGTGCCTAAAGTGTCAAAAATCATGACTTTGACACACACTGGCAAGCAGTTCAATCTCCTGCTAACATCTTGTGGAGTCAAGGAAAAAGAGTCCTGACCTTTATTGATTGCCACATTCTTAAATATGTGCTATAGTGAACTTGATATTTCCCCCTGCTGCTGTTGTTTTTATTAAATCCCACACAACACTGTTGGTATATGATAGATGACAAAAAGCGAGGAATTGTTTAATCTTAATGTTTAGAAATGCAACTGGGTAAATATTCTTTTAAATAATATTTTACTTTTATTTAAGGAAAAGTTTTTTGAGTATTTGTTGTCTCTGAAGGAAAGTAAAAGAGCAAGGAGAAAAGCTGCAAGAAAATATTATTCCCCAATAATATCCATCTGACCACTTACCATTTGCTGTCACAGGCAAAATAGGCTTGACTAGAGGAAAATGAATGCATTTTATTAGTAATAAAAATGGATTCTGGCTAGTGAGAAGCAACCTCAAATTTTAAAATGCCACCTTTCTTCCCCCCTTTCCCAGGCTCAGTTTATGTCTTGTATAACGTTATAGCCCCACCCCTGACTGGTGGAGGGGGATGGGAAATGGGGGTTGTGGTCAGATCATAATTGTTTCTCTCTGCCACTCCTTCCTCACACATTTCCCTTGCTCCATCATGGGCTCTCCATGAGCTGCAGTCCTTTGGGAGATAACCTCCTACTGCAATGTGGTGTCCTCCATAGGCTGCTGTGCCTGTGACTGGTGATTATCTTAAGCAGGAAAATGCAATGCCAATATTACAGGCAAGATGCGTAAGCTGACCCAGAGATATTTTCCTTTACAGGAACAAACCCCTAAGCTTAGATCCTCTTAATCAAATCCAACATGTTTAAAATTGGAGTTGTTTGGCAAGCCTCATCTCTCTCCATCAATTATGTTTCTAAACCTTTTTCCTGTTTGCCATAGACACGGATTTTTTTTTTCATATTTTTGTTGAAAGACAGTCCAACATAAAAAAACCACTGCTTTTCTGGTTGTGTCCTTGAAGTAATTATTTATTATCAATTGGTAATGTCAAATTTTGTCTCTTACTTAAGTGCAACAGAAAGAATTTATATCAGATTTCACATTCTATTAATTCTGCTTAAGTACTGATAGAATACACTAATTGTTATTTTTAAAAAATGCGTTTGTATATACATATTTATTATTTTTCCCTTCACATCCATGCAAATTAATTTGTTACATTTTCAATTTTACTAGTTAGGTAGAGAGACGTTAATAACTATGTAGCTTTGGGATTTTTTAATAGTTATTTATCTATTTATATTCAGTTACATTCATTCAGTTCCACCACTTTTGCAATAATTGGATTCATTTAGTAATGGTTTTCATAAATTGGATTATTGTTTTGGCAGTGCTTTCCCAGCTATTCTCTGTTTCATTTTGAATGGGAAACACAGAAAGCTACCCAGTAGAGATGTTGGCATATGTACAGTGGAATGTTTTGTTTTCAGGTCATTTAATGAGGAAAACTGGAAAGAAACTTGTGTTATTTAGATCAATATTATGTTTGCTGTAAATAACAGTTACTTTAATTTAATATGTCCCTTACGATTATTATGCACTATTACAAAGTAACTATCAGAAAGTTTAGCCTGTTGAACCTTAATTTTTAAGAAAAATAGCAAAATTCAAACCAAATTAGTGTGAGCCAAAGAAAGGTTCTCAAAATCATCTTATAGTTAGTCACTCACCAGGAATATAATTGCTTTGAACTGACCTTGGAGAGACGAAGGTTAATAATTCCACAAAGTCCTTAATAGTAGTTCAGTGTTTGGCATGAGAGAATTAGGAATGTATTACATTCACATAACCACCTACAAAACTTGATTGTATGGCTGATTACAGCCTCCTCCAGGAGTTCTGCTCCTCTGGCTTTCATGCATCATATAATAAACTATCTGTGGCATTTTCTCTTAGCAGAATCATTAAGGCTTATTACTAATTCAGTGCCCTGGTCTGATCTTTTGTGCTTTTGCACACAAATTCGTATTTCCTACATGGGGGTCTCATGCAGCTCACTGAATGTACCATTTAATTTGAAGTGAATCATATTCTCTCTTTCTCAAGCAAGATTTAACTTGTTATTTTACATCCAGCCTGTAAAGAGAGAGATTCTGCACAGCTCTACTTTTCTTTCTGTGGGTCTAGGCTAGCCTTAAAAAGATACAAACTAGATAAATATATGCCACTCTTATAAGAGAAAAGTGAAACCATGAATCTTTACTGAAATCATGAATCTTTAATGTAAAGCCACTATTTTTCCTACAGTCCAAGGCAGATGCATATGCAGCTAGGATGCCTTCCTCTTTAGAAGCTAAGTGATTGGTAGGAGACACAACAGATGCTAAAACCATTGCTTATCTGCAGGGTGGGAACTTGATGAGCTTGTTTTCTCTGGCTATACTGTGGCCACAGTCCCAGATGCTTGGACCACATTTCTATTTTGAATGTTTACTGCACATCTACATCTTTTAGTGTGTATGCCCCCGCTATGCCCTTCTCTTCATACATCACCCGCACAGCAAAATTTTCAGACTAGCTGGCTGTTGACTGTTGTACAGCTGGAATGACTGTAATTTGTGATAAGGTCTGTCATTCAGGTTTTTAATAAGAAACGATAAGAAATAGGTAATAAGTAATAAGAAATAATTATTTTTTTTATTCTGTAAGTTTTGTAATGAATAATAAATTCTGCATAGATATGCATATGATCTAGTATGGTATGAATTAATTTGGACATGTAAGGGAACTTCAGGCTAAACAGACTCAGTGTGTTAACTTAGTCCTAATACGTGGGAGAAAAATGCAGTAGTGTCACTCCATCTAATTTAAGCTTTTAAATGTAACATATGCACCAGTTTAGACAGCAGGAAGCAGCGTGGATAATGCCTAGGAAAATTCACTGCCTATTTTTCAAATGCACTCCTTCCACAATTAAGCACAGATGTTTTTTAAAAAAACAGTCCGCAATCACTGTTTTCTCTCTTGTGGTCAAGACTGCAAAAGGCATTAATATCCTATGTTTTTGATTATGACTAAAGTTTGGCTTTTCATTATTATCTTTAGTGGAAGATGAAGTATGAGAATCCGAACCTGTCTCACATGGTTCTTGGTGCCTATATGCTGGGACAGGAAGGGAGCCCTTGTGAAGTGCAGTTGTAGCAGTCTAGAGATCCTCCCCACACCAAATGTGGACTTCAACTTTGACTACACACAGACATGTGTACACATGTGCATTCCTGTGTGTTACCATGTGTATTCACATATTTCCTTATTTCCACATATGTGTAATCTGGAAGGATATTTAAATATATAGTGTGGATAAATATCCACACTATCTCTGAAATTAAAGAAAGCTAAATATTAATTTAATACTCAACTAAATACCTTTATGGGCAACAGCCCTTACAACAGCTACCAAATATCTGCTATACTCAGCAGAATAGAATGCCAAGACATCTCCACTCTTAACTTCCTATTTTTCCAATTTGAAACTTGATTAACTTCTTAATAACTAATATTCGGGTAAGATGAAATTTCTTTTGACTCAGTAGACCAGCTTCAGATAAATCTTACATTATTAGTTGAGTTTGCTGAACGGAGAAGGGTTTGTTCATTGTGAAGATCACAGGCTAAATGACCTAAGACTTTTTTTCAATGCATGGATAATTTTCATACTTCAGCACAGATTAGGGAACTGCTCAAAATTATTAAGTAAAATAAGTATTAATATGCTTTAATTGTGCTTTTTAAGGCTGAAGTAACAGTTCAAAATTTCATGCCAAACTAACAAGACAAGAAAGTATGACCAAAACTACTATATTTCCCATCAGTGCCATTTTTTTCTCATAGCTTTTGTTGCTTGAGGTTTTCTTTGCTCTTATATCTTATGCCTTCATTTGTTCTTTTACTAATCCATTCAAACTAAGAAAAATACCTTGATTGGCATACATAGTTACTGTCATGTAAGGAGAAAAGAAAATGTTTCAGACTGCATGCTTTCTGCCCACAATAGTCTCACTAACTACAAGCAAATCGGTATATTAAGTATGACGTAGGTATTTTGCATGCTGCTAAAATACAGCAGTGCTTTTTTTTGTCAAAAAAAATCATGCTGTCTCATGTCTGCTTTCATCTACATCATCTACCTAACCAGACAGTATCTCAAGCTTGTCTTAGGAAGTTGTTAGTATTATTAATGAATTTTGTGAAACTCTTTTTGCGATGGGAAGAATAACAAACATACTTCAAAGACTAGCTCACCAGTTACCAGCCTTAGAAATTTTTGTTGAAAATGTTGTCTCTGTTCTTACTATGTTTTACTCTACATGTACTTTCACCTATAAATAGTTTTATAACTTAATTTGAATCCTGGAAAGTTATTTAAGGTTTTTTATGACATTTTTTATGCTGCTGCTGTTTTATAAATACTATGTTTATTAACTTCTGGTTTAAATCAAACTCTTTTTTTCAGAAAAAACAATTATTCTGAATCCAACTATAGGGAAAATGAGACACATATTGAAATTATTCTTCCTCAACAGTGGAAACTACAAAAAGGTGTAGATATTTTTAAATATTTTAGTCAAAATCATTAAATAAATGGACACTGAGGCAAAAAATGAAACTGTATGGTCTAAAATTATCAAACTCACAAAGAAAATTAGTATCATAAACATTATCTCAGTCTAGCACAAAGTAATTCTATGGATTCACTAAAAATTCTTATTTAATGGCAGGTTCACTGTGTGTCTTAATAATGGAGCAAATAAGGGCCTCATGCACATGCTGTAGTAAATGGTTAATTTACAAAGACAATTGTGCCTTACCTACTTTATAGCCTGATAAAGTCAAGAATGTTTTTTAACTGGTGGAATCTGCACTGAATCAATGGTCTTGTATAGAGAATGTAGCCCATATAATTCTGATTACAATTAAAATTGCTTGAAACAAGTTCTTTCTAATAGGAAACTAAAATTTCCAGGGTAGGAAGTCAAACTTTTTCATAACAATATTATCCATGCAAAGGGTGTTTCCCCCTCAATATTTTATGTCACAGAGTCATTGATCAAATGGCTTGGGTTGGAAGGGACCTCAAAGATCATCTAGTTCCAACTCCCCTTTCATGGGCAGAAACACCAGCCATTAGATGAAGTTCTCAGGACCCTCATATAACTTGCCAGTAGTCACTACTGATTTAATTCCAGGAATTTACTCTATGACTGTATTTTTTTTCCATTTTTTGGGGGGGGTCAAATTCTACTTTTAATTTACTTCCCTACTGCATTACAAATACATGAAATGCCCTTCCAAATTTACACACAGAAATAAGACTTCATTAATGCTTTCCATTCACAAAATTATTGTATTTTCAACTTTTGTCAGTGAACTACATTGGCTTAATCAAGGCGGCATGGATAAATATCACTCTCTATAGCCTGATTCCTAGGCCAGGTATGGACTGATTCAGCAATACAGTAGTCCAGCATCGATGAAAATTATTACTGTCCCTCAGTTCTACCAAGCAGATATCTTTTGTGTCAGAGTAATTCTCTGCTGCTCTTTCAGACACACTGAAAGGCCAGAAAAGAGTACAAAAGGGCCTAAGCAAAAGACTGGATAAGGTCTTTGATATTCATAGTGAAAGAATTTTGAAAGGGAAAACCTCATTAAGAAATGCAGCAAGGGCATGATTCAACTGGTTTCACAAGCCATACCCACCTCACATCAAAGGCAGTCTGGTCTTTTGAGGTTGGCTTGTCAAACTGAATTTAAAACTGTCTTTTCTGAGTAGTTATCAAAGGTTTGTAATGACAGAACTGAGATAAATGCTTTTGATCCAGCTGGTCATGATTTCTCGTAATGTTTCCTACTTTGAATCCTCTACTTCATTTTTCTAGCCAATTATACATATAGTTATATATATACAAATGTTCAGGAATCTCTCTCCATCTTAGAAAAAGAAGTGACAAAACCCTGAAAAGACAGAAGAGGCTGAGCTTGGCCTAATTTCATATCTATGCACAGTGTCTGAATCAGCTGAAATGTAGACTATTTAGGGATAGAAATCTCCACTGTCTCCACAGGCAGAACTTTCACTGTGAAGATAAAAGTGCTCAGTACTGGATGCTTTCTTTTCCTTGCTGGTCTCACTCTCAAAGCAGGGATATATGATTATTATTTGTATAATAATTCTAGTTTTGATGGGATGCATCATGAAGAGTAATTCAGCTAATTCAGAGAAATGCATGATATTTTTGACAAGCTTTGTCAAATTTTTTTCAACTTTGTCTAGCTGAAAAAAATGTTTAATTTAAAGCCATCTAATAACATAACACCCTAAGCTCTAAAAAGAAAGTAAGACTACTAAATATCTTTAATTATAAGTATTTCAAAATTTCAGATAGCTCTACAGTATCCTGAATATTCAGTGCTTGTTGCAGAGCTGCTCCCCAGTCATTCTGGGCCTTTGTGAACATGAATTTGGAAATTTGACTGAAGACTCGAAGCAATTTCTGACTGAATTGTTCAAGCTCAGCCACAACCAGAGCTTTAAAGCAATTACTTCATTTCCAAGTTTTTCTTGTCAGAGCTATTTTTATTTTACCCTTGTGAAATTAAAAAAAAAATAAATTAATGATTCCTTAGAGAAAAAAGATAGAAACACAATCAAACTCTAAAATGTTAGATCCAAAATATGATTTTGAAAAAGAATTTTGTTCTGAATAGCTGAGAGCATTTTAGCAACAGACTAGGTGGTCCCACTTTATCAGCTACTTATGAACAGCATTTGCTGTCTTTTTACCAGCAACTCAAGAGTGCCTTCAGCTATATTTTATTAGCTGTCTTAATTGGAATAGAGGAATGAGAAAGTATGTTTTACTTTCAGTGTGCAAATATCAGCTTATTGATTTATTTCAGCTGAATGACAATGAAATAAATAAGAACTTTTCATGCCAGAAGAAATATCATAGCGGTGGGGATTTTGACTAGGGGTACACAAAATTATTTGCACTGAAGTCTGCAGAAGTGTTGGTTCTTTGCCTTTTTTAAATTGTGTTCAGTGTTTACATGTACAAATATCTGCTTAGAAATACACTTGACAATCTCAGAAATCTTAATAACGGTTTATATTTTTGGGGATCAATTCACTTACTGACATGTAGTTGTCTACTGACATTTAAATTGCTTCAGGGTGCCAGCAGTCATGTTTTTTTCTACTGGTTTTTGTACTGTACTATTTTCCAAATCTCTCCGCCTGGAAGGAATGTCAACATACTTAAATGTCACAAAAATGTTTTATCACTGTCTATGGGTAGCTGAACCAAGTCACATCTTTGAAAATGAAGATAAGATCCTTGCAGACACCTATATGTAAATGTGGATATTTACATTTATATTACTGTAAATGTTTTTGGTCACATGTTTAAATATTTTTAGTGCCGTTCTTTAGACTCAGATGGCTACTCTGAGTGTAAAAGCAAGTTGACACTGTAGACATCCACAGATTAACAGAATTAGATGCTTTAATATTGATTTCATCTGTAGATATCTGATAATCATAAATAAGGTTAAATGTGTTAGGTCTGGAGCCAAAGAAATAGTTGTAAAAAAGTGTATTTACTTTAGTATCTCTCACAGAGTATGGATTCTCCTGGGTGCTTTAGTCAGAGCACAGGTATGTCTGTCAGGCATTACCAAAATGTTCCCAGGCTTCAGTGACATATTTAGTGGTTGTACAGCACTTCCTTATTCATCAGCATCCATACCAATGAAATGTAATGGCAAATGCACATTTAAATGGCTCTGAATTCATGGAGTGCTTAGGACAGTAAAAGCTTCCAAATGAGTAATTGCTTCACAGAGACAGCTTTCACATCCGAAATTGCTTAGTGGTTGGACTTTAAAATAGCCTATGTTTCTATTAGTTAATCTCCAGGCACTATATAAAAGGCAACAGACTGCAAAAAGATTCCTATGGAATGAATACAGCATGGTATTAGGGGGAAAGAACAATCAGAACTATTTCCTCCTGGGACCCATTATAAACAGTAGAACGAAACAAGTTTCTTGCCTGCAGATACTTACAAACACAACATCTTTTTTGTTGAACCACATTTTTATAATTTCATGTTTAAAATACTCTTCAAGAGTTGTCCATGACTTTCCAACATAACTCTATCCTCATAAAACATTCTGATGAAGAAAAACAACACACTGTGATTGGGGGTTATAATTTTCTTGCAAAGTAGACATGTTGCTGCTACTTTGGGAAAGAATTTTCTTCAGCGTAAGCAAGAGCCTTAAAACTAAGGTAGTAATTTTTAAAAATCCATGTTTAAAATGTAATATGATAGTCCTATTTGCAACACATTTCATATTTGATCTCTACTATATTCTAAGTGTGAAATGCATGCTGAAAATGTGTTCCCATTGATAGATCTTTATGTGGAATTTGTTGGCTATCAGATCTTGTTTTCCATATTGTTTGTGTTTCTTAATACTTTGACGCACAGCAAAACCACAGAGAAACTATAATAAATGGATTGGATATTTCTTCCTTGTCTGGATTATCAGTTATAAGTTTGCACTTCCATTTCCATCTCATAGATGGTGAGCTTAGGCAGCAACCCTGCTCACATGATTTTTAAACCTATAGAGACAAACCTGCATGTCATTTGTGGTTCTCCTGACTGAATATGCAGTAATGAAAGAATGAAAATATTCATTAGCAGAAAGAAATATCTTCCTTTCTCTTCAGGTAGACAAGCACTAAATAGCATGTGAGTTTGGTAATAATATTGAAAACATCTGTGTTTTTTCACTATATGAGATTCACATGATTTCAAATATTATGTATTTTCTTTTTTTCTATTTTCTGATGTCAGATAAAAACCCAGATACTCATTGTTTTTATTTCTGCTCTTGTTTTATCAACATTTTTATTTGCGTGGACTTTCTTAGGTTATATTCGGTTGGAGGTCGGGATGGAAGTTCATGTTTGAGTTCAATGGAATATTATGATCCTCACACAAATAAATGGAATATGTGTGCTCCTATGTGTAAGAGAAGAGGAGGTGTAGGAGTGGCTACCTGCGATGGCTTTCTTTATGCAGTTGGAGGTCATGATGCTCCTGCTTCTAATCACTGTTCTCGACTGCTGGACTACGTGGAAAGGTATCAAATTATACATGCATTTTTTGAATACAAAATAATATCTGGTAGCATTATTTTCTTAGCTTAGTGATGGTAAATTTAAGCAGATGTTCTTAACCCTAGAAATGTCTAATTAGTACTTGAAAAATTCTATAAAGGTGTGTGAAAGACAATCTCTTTGAAACTTATTGTAATCCCTTTTTATTCACAGCACTATTATATATTACCACAAACACAAAAATCTACTCTTTTCACATCCCACTTAAGTAATTTTAGAACACTATATTATGCATTGCAGTGTCACAAACTAAAAATTGTAGAGATAAAAATTTTTCCTTGAAATAATTTTATAACACAAAATTGAATTGTGTTTAGAATATTTTCTAACTCCAAAAACATAGCTAAGCAAAGAAGAAATAAAGAATTGTTTATGTGATGGATATTTTCAAAATACAATGAATTCCTTCCTTTATCAAAATTGCCCCTTTCTAATGTGGTGATGTAAGCCTAATATACTGTATTTACAGTACCCTGAATTTTGCAAGTAGATTTTCTACAAATCCAAGAGTATCTAGTACAGCACAGATGAAGTGATTAAAGCACTCAATTTAAGTATTCTTCAAATTTTTCATGAATGTTTGACTTTTTTTTTTTCTGTTTCTGAATGCCATAAAATAGAATAAGGAAAATATTAATTCCAAATGTGTGTACAGATTACAAAAGTTAAAGTAAGTATATTAAATTAGGTATATAAGTACAGTCATCATCAGGGAAATCCCATGATGCTTGTACTTACAGGGCCTATGCTTGTGGATCTCTATTTATAAGAAACAATAACAAGAATTTTCAATTAAATAAATTTCTATTAAGACTACTAGTGACAATCTTAATGAGATATTTTCAACTGCCTCTGCTTATTGGTACTCAGAAGGGAGCATTTATTTCATTTTTCATTCTCTGAGAAGAAAACCCTTCTGATGTTGATGACAAACCATACTCCATCACATTTGTCTTTCTCAGGAGAGACTGCAAAAATGAGCTGGTTTATGTACTATATTAGAGTGACAATATTTAGTATCCCTCATCTAGATATATTTTCCATTGGCAGCAAAAGGTCTGGATGATGTACTTCATCAATAGTTAGCTTTGAGACTAAAAGTTTGGACTAACAAACAAAAACTTGTAAGACTACTAACTTACATAGAGTGGATGTGAATTAACTGGTAGACTCCACTGAAATGTGAAAAAACTCTCATGGCCCTCACAGTGATTGATTAGTTTATAAGATGGCTGGAATGTTATTTAGTGTGTCTGGTTTTTTATTCCAAAATAATGCATCATTTAAAAAAAAAAAAAGCCCTTCAATACCTTAGGAAAACAAAGAATAGTAAGTGATGAGGAGGTCTATTAGTCTGAGTAATTTTATATCTCTCTGAAAGTTTTTCTTTCTTTAAATATTGAAGGCCTGCTTTTTAACTAAGTCTCTTCTTCTTCAGGAATGAGTCTGCTTCAGTCATTTTGCCATTTTGATGCACCTGGTAGGATGTGCTTTATTCCAGTATCAATTTGTTCCTGGAAGACTGTCAAACCAGACACAATATTTTAAAATTTATTTTTGATATTATGCAAATATAGTGGAGGCAGCAGATACATGTTTTCTTAATGCTACTGTTAAAATATTTCTCAATAGTTATTAGGTATTCCAGTTTACTTTCTTCTAAGGGCGATACAATTTTAAAGGATTTCCTCTGGATTCAAGCATTCTGAAATAAAATAATAATTATATCTCACTCATCTTCACAAACTGGTAAAGTGCAATCTACTATTCCTTTTTAAAGGCAAAACAACTACTTTCTTCATTAGAATTTTAAAATTTTCAAGATATTTTGGCAGATTTCATAAAGCAGCTTTTCTTTTTCAAATGTTGCTCACAACTTGACAGATGCTAACAACATAGTCATTTGACCTATAGTTTTTTTCCCTTTCATCTCACCTTGATTTCAAAATTGATTTCTTGCCACATTCAGGAGCTTTTATCATAACCCTGCTCAGCCTAGGGCATACTAGTTATTATAAAGATGACATACACTGTTGCTTTTTAGCAGCAAAAAGGATGTAAGAAATCTCAGGTATTTTCCTGGCAGTTACAAAACCAACAAGTTCTTGTGCAGTTCTATTTTGTTGACAGAATTGAGTTATAAGGATTCATTTTAGCCTTGCATACCTGTTTATTGGAAGAAGAAGAAAAAAAAAAAGGTCAAATGATGATGTCAGTTGTATTATTTTCCAGCTTTAACTTTTGCACCTCCTCACCTTGGCCCTTGTAATTTAAGAGCAGTGTATGGAGGAGTCTATTAAACATTTATTACCTTTAGGTAGTAAAGATACAATGCACACTGGTGTATTTCACTGGATGGGAAACTGTTTCAGCTAGAGGCATATGATGCTGTCCTTGAAAAACTCACACAGTCTTTGAAAAAAATCCATTAAAAATATTTTTTTTTGGCTTGTAACATTTTCATTTCCCTTCCACATATTCAAGCAGTATTTTGCAGTATTTTCCTCTAAAGTCAGGAAAGACATTTATCATATATCTAGATATTTGACATCTTATTTTCTGAGAAGTCCCCCAAATGCCAGGATTAGCAGCTAGCACACAAGTAGATTGTTTTCTTAAAATGTATTTACCTCTCAAGAACAATATGAACAAGGTTACAGACAATTCTTTTATTGTCCAATTTAAAAGTTATGTTTATGAACCAAAAGGCTGTTACAAGCAAAACACTGTAGCATTGCTGTTTCAGTGCTTTATTTTTATATATATATATGTATATGTATATTTCATTGTTCAAATATGTAGGACTTCAAACAGTATCTCTCCAAGTTGCTTATTGATAATATGACTTACTAATAAAATACTTATACATTTAAGCAAATTAATAAAGTCAGACTCTTTAAAGGATTTGTAGACTGAAACTGCTTATTTTCTCCACTGATCACACGATTCTATTACAAAGTAGACTTGCTTAAGGACAGATGAAATTAATTTTATTATACTGTGATACACTACTCTGTTTTAGCAATATTTGACATCTAAAAATGAGGTATCTAGTGTAACCTAATACTCCAGGCATCCTTGGTAACAAACTATCAAAAGATAATTAATTTCTGGTTTATGCATGTCCAAAAGAGTTACAATGGAATGACTCTGAAATGAAACAATTTTACCTTGTTAAGGAATATCTAAATAAAAACCTGGGTTAAATATTTAAAGGTTTAATATTTAAATTTTAAAATCACCATCACTATACAAAGGATTTTTACTCTCAGTTTTAAAAATTCATTGGTGATTAGGTTTTAAAACCAGTATTACTTTATCTACTTGAGCAAATATCAGGAGGAGACACTAACTCTAATGCAGTTAAGCATTAGAATACATAGGAAGGATTTTACTGTTTAGTATAATTTCAGAAATTAAAATATGGTGAAATTTAATTTTAGAAATAATATTTCTAATCTTTTTGACGTGCTGCAGGAAATACCCTACTTTAAATGTATACATAACATATAAACAAATTTTACACCCATCCATTCAGATATTGCTCATACATCTTTCTCAGACCTCTTGATGATACACTATCCTAAAAATACCTTAGTTTGTTCTAGAAGTTTAGCTGAGCAAAAGTTTCTAATCAACATCTAGAGGGTTGAATTGGGAACACACTAAATCTGTATCTTTTCTTTTTGATGTTAGGAAGATTTTTTTTCAGATAGGATACTAAAGATTTGGGGTTTTTTCCCCAGGAGAAAAAAACCTATATTCAAGTGAAAATCCACATGAATTGATGCTTGTCTTCTCTCCACATACCCAGTTTCATTTTTGTTTGCTCAGGTATGACCCAAAAACTGATACATGGACAATGGTGGCTCCACTGAGTATGCCTCGAGATGCTGTTGGTGTTTGTCTCCTTGGTGACAAATTATATGCAGTAGGTGGCTATGATGGTCAGTCATACCTGAACACTATGGAAGCATATGACCCACAAACTAATGAGTGGACACAGGTAATTATAAAGTTCATTTTATATATACACATGTGAACACACACACATATACACACATATGTGTATGAATTAGCCATTCTAAGCTTTCTTTAAACCTAGTGCAGAAAGGTGAAGAAATGTAGATGCAAATACTTTAAAGTTAGTGCAGAAGCCCATCTTTTTTAATCTACTATTAATTACTGAGAAGAGCATTTTTATGATGTTCTGTAGGAGATACAAAATTAATTTGGGAAGATTCTCTTTTTGCAAAACCACCAGTTCACATTAAAAACCATTAATAAACATGCTTGGACAGGTAGTTTGGAGACATGTAAACAATGTTGTGATTTATACAGTTGAAACAATATTTTGATTTATACAGTTGCACCAATTACAGTGTGTCATTACATGCATATAAGCTGACTCTACTGTGATAGTTTCAGCAAGATTCAGTCCCTTAAAGGTTTTAATCCTTGTGTTATCTTGAATACTGTTTAAAATTTCCAAACATATTCTAAAGGACTCTTGAACCTGTTTAGGAATAATGGAACCATACATTTCTGTATTGGTAATTTTCACCTTGCCTCAAGGACTAAAGTGGAAGCATCAGTCACAGTCTACAGAATACAGAAATCCCTTGCATATCAATGGTTCACAAAATTGATGACAAGTCTAAAATTAATTCCTGCTTTCTGTTCTCACACTTTCAAATCAAAGATGTCAGGTGTGAGTAAGCAATTTTAAATTACAATAGTAGCATAATGTGGGTTTTATTTATTTTTAGCAATTTATACTCCCATTAGTTTTGACCATTTTAAAATAATTTTGACACAGCACTTTGACAATCTTTGCATGGCTTGTTCCTGTTTGCAATCTTTTGCATGGTTTTTCCTATTCAGTTAATTTGTGTCTGTTTTTCTGCAGATGGCTTCCTTAAATATTGGAAGGGCTGGTGCCTGTGTTGTAGTCATCAAGCAACCATGACTTTGTCAGCACTGCTTAGGATTTTACTGACTGCGAAATGATTATTTTTCTATGAGACAAAGAGAATGGTAACTTCACAAGAACAAGGATCTACACAGTGAATACACTGTTGATCACAGACTTGAAGAAGTTTGGAAGTGACAAAGATTAAGTATTTATGCCCTATAAAATCATAAAACCGTTCACAGTCAGTGAACAAGAAAAAAGCCCCTGGAGTATTGTAGGCGTAAATATGTGAATGTAGAGTAGTAAGTTCAGGTATTGTTCTCATGAATGTGTCCTGAGAACTGGATAATCATGGGAAATGTACACAAAGAGTGGAAAGGAACATGAGAACAGTTTTCATGGCTGCAAGAGAACTGCAGAAACATGAAAGTATATTTAATCAATTTTAAACTGTGTTTTTTAAAAGAGAAAAGTGGATAGTAATATAATTTTTTTTTGCTGTTCAAGTCTTGTCTTCAAATGAGTTATAGTCTTCTCATTTAAATGAGCAGTTTGTCTTTACTGAAAGGAAGAGGTCAAAGGGTCTGGATATTCATAGCAACTGAGCTGTGACTCTAGAGAAGGAAGAAACACAAAACTAAAAGTAGCCTTTTTTTTTTAACTTCAGATTGTACCTCCTCAGCTGTGTTAATGCATCTTATAAATGAGTCTATTGAGGGGGAAGCCTGTGTGTTTAATCAAGTAATATAAAGCAGTCCTGTAGCTGCACTGGGGCTTTGTTGCAAATATGGGAGTCAAAGAAACAGTTACCTAATTCTTTCTTAATCTTATATTCAATTTAAGCATGTAGGCTCTAACCTCATTGTTTAATGCATCTACTGCATGTTGGAAGCTCATGACAAACTGGAAAATTGATCCCCTTATTTCACTGCATCATGTTAATGGATGAACCGTGACAAGAACTGTCTATAGAGACTCTTCTAACATTTCAAGAGAGAGAAAAATCCTACATTTTATTTCTTTCTGATGCTTGTACATACACAATTTTGCCTACTTAGAGCTGCTAATTTTTTACTTTCCACTTATGACTGAGAATAACTGCAAGTCAGGAAATCAGAATAAATGCAAGTGGAATAAGGAAAATTAGACCATTTGATCTAATAAATTTTGTATGGTAAATATACTAGTGTCATCTGTGCTTCCCTTTAGGGTTGATAATTTCTGCCAGTAATGATAGTTTGAACTTTTGATTTGGCAGTAGATTTGATGCTGATGCTTTCTGTCTGCTCAGCTGAATAAGTTAGAACCTAAGGCCACTACTGGAATATGAAATTCTGCTATTCAGGGATGCACAGCTTCTGGGAACAGGGCACCAAATATACTTCTCGAAAGCCTTGCTGATCCTATAGGAAACATTTCATGGCCCAAAAGCAGAAACTTCACAATCCTCTGTCACTAGCAATTTTGAGAAGGAGTTCTGGTTGCACATAAATGAGTTTTCTTAGTGGAAACCTCTGCAATCATTGGAGATTGAAAAATACGTAGAGCTTCCATTTTGGGAGATTTGATTTGAAGATGTGTCTTTCCTTCTAACTGCATCAGTATGCATGGAGGTCTTTGTTTACTGATGTAAGCTGAACTGCAATTCTGAATCCTAAGTATATGAATTTAAATATTTTAAATATTTCTCTGTCCTAATTTGGAATCAGCTGAAAACATTTCAATAATAATTTTCCACAGCCAGTTGCCTTTTGAATTGCAATTAGTCTTTCACAGACAAACATGTGAATTTTTTTCCAACTACAACAAGTTGTTGAATAAAAAATGTAACGTCTCTAAAGATTTTGCTTCACATAAACACAAGTTTTGGAGAACAAATGACAAAGATTCTAGAATTATAACTGTAATTAAATATAGATATTGGCATTCAGAACTCCTACAGAGATAGCTAAAGACTTTAGAAACTGAATTTTAATTCTATTCCCAGAACTTTCTTAGATTTCATTAAATTAATACATCATAGAAATATTATTGCTCTACCTATATGCAGATCTTCAAAGTTGGATTATTTCCTATTGATTTCATTCTGTGCCAAATTTGTTTTAAGTGCCTTGATCATGATTTTCTTCCATTTATCCTCATTTCATTTTTGATTCTCAACTTCCTTTTCTACTTTTTCAATTTGCTTTTATTTTACCAAAATTATTCTCATGTGATTTTTTTCAGTCTATTCCACTTCTCTTATTCTGAAACAATAAAATTAGTATTTGTTTTATTTTGATTATGTAAAATCTAGCCACAATAAGTACCAAAATTGCCTTTCATATTTATACAAGTGTTACAAGTTTCACCTAAAGAGAATTTATGAAATTTTTTTTTCTTTACTATTATGTTTACTTTTACTAAAAATAATAATAGTTTTGCCTTTTTCTCAAAGGGAATGTATTTAAATCCAAGTACTATGTAATTGTAGTCTTGATATCTGTGGTTCATTAAGACACATTTTTTATATATAAGAGTTAAAATCACTTCCGATGCACTAAATCGTGCTAAACAATATTAAGTTTTCTTATTTAGAAAGCCGCTGTCTTTTCAAAAAACAGGTGACCTTGTTCATCTACCATGATTTCTTTTCTCTCACATAATCTCTTTGATTTCAAAGCATAAAAATCACAGTGAAATCAGAGCTGCAACAAACATTAATTTTCTGAAATCAATTACTAAATTCCTTGTAATGTAGATATTTCCTAATCTGTTGGAACCCTTGTATATCTACATATAAAAATGTCAAGTAATAGCTATTCTTCAGTGGAGCTCTTTAGTATTGACATTATGTGATCAAATTTTATAGAAAATTTTTCATTGTAATCAAAGTCATTGTTATCAATTAAGCTACAAATATTATTGCATTGGCTTTAGTTACAATTGTTCAAAAATTATTTTCATATATGTTCTTGCAATCAAAATACTGATATTGTTTAAAAATTAGAAGTAAATTTTAAAAAATACTTCAACATATAAAACAGACTTTTTATTCATATGAAACTTGTCCAATTATTAAGACAATATTAGGATGCTTTCAGGGAGTTGCCCGCCTCATAATTTTATTCTGTTAAGCTAAAATTAATTGATGTAAGGGAACCATTTTAGCATAGACAAAGGATCATTTCCTTGGATACCATTCTCTTCTACAGAAACTGTCAGGTCAGTTGACCATTATTTTAAAAGTGCTTAAGTTAAAATATATCCAGAAATAGATATTTATTATATCTATAATCTTATCTCTATATATTATTCAGATACTTTCAATATGTTTAGAAGGCCCATATAAATTCCCTTAAATATGTTTATGTCTTAAACATCTTGTATTATTTTAATAAAAGTAACTCACAAAATAAATTTGAAGTTATGCAAGTTTTAATGGCTCAAACCTTGATGTCCATGAGCAAACACCAGAAACGCTGTGCATTGTGATTATGAATGAAATACACTTTTTCCACAAGATAATTTACATTCTGGAAAATTTTCCTTATTATTTTGCCCACAATGAACTGGGGAAAAAAATGTGACCTATGACCTATGTTATCTATGAATTCACATTAGTTATTTCATCAGGAATAAACAGAGAAGGTATTTCCACAAGGGCTTCATAAAAGCTCTTGTAACTTTTATCAAATAGCAGTAATAGATTGCATCATTTAAATTCTTAAAATATCAAATTATTGGATTTTTTGCATTTACTGTACCAAGAAAATGTGCATACACTAGGTAATGCAGGCTCACTGCCAGCTCAGAATCTCAATATGTTAAAGTAACTCCAGATATATTTCTTTAAAAACAGATTATCCATGCAGTATATCTGTTCTAAGTTAAATGAGAATGCATAAAATATTCAGCAGAATAATTATTCTTCAGCATTATTCTAAATCCAGTGTAAAGCTGCTCAAATTGGCATAACCTTGCAATTCATTGCAAATTCCCTCATTACAGTTCTGCTTCATAGTTCATGGGGACTGGATACACTTCGGGACAGAGAAACCACTGAAAATCGTTTAATCAGCATAAGTTTGATTTCCACGTGCAGGACTACAGCTGTCAGACATTAAACCATAAAGAAAATTACTAGCACAGCTGAGAATTGTAGTGACAGGGAACAATACAGCTTCAAGTCACTGGCTATTCACAACTTCATCTGGAGAATCTATGCAGCTGCCAAATTCGTCACCTGCTAAGAGCTGCAAAAGTAGTCAAAGGTGAGGTATAAGCAACTTACACTTCTATCACCCTGTACTTTCCCAGATTTCCCATGATGATTAAAAAATGCACAAAAATTAAAATAATGATGATAATAAATCCTCTCTTGCAGAAGTCTAGTACTGCTCAGAATTAGGTCTGTGAACCAGGTTCATGTTCAGTGTTCTTCGCTTAGGTGGCCTAGGTTGTGTGTTAAGTCCGGTGACCTCTTTAGTGAACTCTTTCTAACATCCCCAGGAAAGTATCAGAACAGGGCTGCCTTTGACGGCCTCCAGGAAGAAACAATGTTCCAAAGGTGAGGTGTTTCCATTAAATAGATGAGCATTCAGTTTAGTCACCCCCACATAAGTGTCTGATACCATGTGAGATACCCAAAACTAAGTCGTNTGGAGTGGTAACAGAAGTTTGAATGGGCTGTAAAGTATCCCAGATGATATTAGATACCTTTTTGTAGGCAAATAGAATCCATGATCCCTCATATGTATATGTATTAAAAAAATAAAATATATATATATATTTACATATGCATATGCACTCAGTGCCACTAATTATTTGAAGTTATTATCTACCAACCCACCTGTGTGATGGGACAGCCTGAATTTAAAAATATTTTACTTCAGGTTGCTTAAGCTTCAAAATATTAATCTCAATTGTCCAATGAATGATAAAAATAGCAAACATAGGTGTGATATCCTTTAATACTCATTAATGTTGGGAAGTATGGGAAATGCTAACTTGTAGAGATCCTCTTTATAAGGAAAACTATCTTTTTTTGCATCATTTCAGTCAAAAATGTGTTCTGTAAGCAAGTAAGGAGTAAATGACCCTTACTCAGCACTTATTGAAAAAAATCACCTACATTAGTTGCTATTACCTAATGTAGACTTTTTGGGGTTGTTTTTCTATTTAACAGTAAAATGTTTCTGAGTGCAATTCTGTAACGGTTTGGGTGGCACATTTCCATCACATAGTGGAAAATCTCACATGTAGACATACTGTGAAAACAAACTATTTGGCATAGGTTTTTGGGTGCTTTATTTTTCTTGTTTGTACATCTGTATATTTTCCATGATATCAGTTAATTTTAAATNAGATGCCCAAAACTAAGTCGTCCACACTGGGCTGGCACATATGACACAGATGAAGTTATGGAGTGGTAACAGAAGTTTGAATGGGCTGTAAAGTATCCCAGATGATATTAGATACCTTTTTGTAGGCAAATAGAATCCATGATCCCTCATATGTATATGTATTAAAAAAATAAAATATATATATATATTTACATATGCATATGCACTCAGTGNAGTAAGGAGTAAATGACCCTTACTCAGCACTTATTGAAAAAAATCACCTACATTAGTTGCTATTACCTAATGTAGACTTTTTGGGGTTGTTTTTCTATTTAACAGTAAAATGTTTCTGAGTGCAATTCTGTAAAGGTTTGGGTGGCACATTTCCATCACATAGTGGAAAATCTCACATGTAGACATACTGTGAAAACAAACTATTTGGCATAGGTTTTTGGGTGCTTTATTTTTCTTGTTTGTACATCTGTATATTTTCCATGATATCAGTTAATTTTAAATGGTAATTTGTTCCTTGAACTAATTTTAAATGGTAATTTGTAACTTGAAAGGTAAAAGAGAAAGAAGATTTGCTATAGCAGGCTGAATGAATAAATATCCATCTTGTAATAAAGAGGGTTCTACTGTGTAAATGTCCATATCAGATTTATACATCCAAAGGATTTTCTTATAGCCAGAGTAGAAAAATCACTACTTCCAGGACATGATTCATCTCATTAATAAATGAAATAAATCACACTTTAAAAATGTGTTTCTCTCCATTGACAGCAAAAGTGCCTAAAATGACTAGTTCAGACAGAATTACTTAAGTTGGATAAGATGCATCTCTCCCCTTTGATAAATGCCTAGAAGGAGCTGGCCCCACAAACATTTATTTGCAATAAATATGACAGGAATTTAATTTAGAATATAACTCCATGACTCAAATATGCATTGTACAGAAACAATTTCCCTGTTCTGAAATCAAACACTCTTATGATATTCAGAGAGTGGATAATTTGGACCTTTCAAATGACATGCAAAAGAAACAAAAGATATCTCTTTGTTAACCTAGAAGGAAAAAAAGTGTTCAGAAAATTGCAGCTGCAGCTTCTGGTTACCTCATTTTTAGATATCCTATATTTGAGGGATAAGGGAGCAATTTAATACAGTAACTTGCAAAACATATCTATATAATTAAACTTCACAAACTTTCAAAACATGAAATAGGATTATTTAAAAACAGGATTGCTGTAATCAATGGGCATCATTATTCCAGGCCCTTGTGTGGGAAGAAAAAAACTGGAGAAAAGCAGACACCTCCCACCAGATGGGTCACCTCAGCCAAATGTAGGCATACAGAAAAATCACCAGTTTTCCTCTTTTATTTATAAAGGTACCAATGAGAATAAACAGATTTAGGCACCAAAATTAGTAGAAATACCAAAAATGAAGTGCAGAAAAATGCCAATAGTATGATCTGTCTGAAACTGTAAATCTGCTTGACTTGCTTATAGATTTATCCACGTTATCATTTATCTCACAAGTAGTTTACACCACACTATATACTCTTTGACAGCTCTATGTATATAGAAAATTTAAGAGATATATTTTATGTGATCAAATTCAACTTTAGAAATAACATGCGTTGTACAGCTAATGTAGGTGAATTTCTTGTTTGTACGAAAGTTCACAGTTTTGTGCAGTTCTGCACTAAGTGCAAAAGCACTGGATTAATTGTTCATTTCATTATAAACTGTGAATGTTTAGCACCTACTAAAATCACAGACCATATTCTGTGCTCTTTAAAATCAGATACTTATTTTTTTATTCCATTTTTCAAAATTGTGGCTATATTTTACATAAGACATTTTTATGGAACGTGTTTATGTGTCTGAAATATGTCAGGATTCTGCTGGAATGAGATTACAAAACACACAAGCTTTATAAATGTATTTTCTATGCTATGTACTTAGCATATCTTTGGTTATGTTTAGTTGACTTTAGGGAACTGACTCAGAGTTCTTAAAAAAATATTAAGAAAATGAAACCAAGATTTTGGTTTAAACAATTTAAAGAATAAAATTTATTTGCTTGACTGCTATCATTCCCCTCCTCCCTCCTAAAAAGCAACAAAAAAACCAAACAAACAAAACAAAACAAAAAAAAACCAAAACCACCAAAAAAGAAAAACAAACCAAAAAAAACCCCAGATAAGTTCTAAGTCCTTTTTCATTTCAGTGTACATTCAATAATTTATATTGTCATGCATTATGATTATTTTTTAAATTATAATTAGAGGAAGAGCTGCTACCAAACTGACACAGAAGTAACTGTTATGCACAGATTAGGGGTCATCATTAATTGGGGAAATAAAAACTCATTTTTCTAGAATGGTCTAGTAAACACAAAGTGTCATCAGACTTATGCTAATGGATAACTCATTCTTTAACTAAAATGCTTCTGCCTTCACCTTGCATACCAAAAGAGCTTGTATCAGATTATGGCTGCTTGCTTTGAGGAAGAGACTGGAAAATGAGGTCTGAGTTTTTAATGCAAGAGGAACACTGTTAAAGCAGGAATGATGTGGTTAACAGCATGTCACAAATGTAAACTTTTCAGTGCTGTCATATGAGCATGCAACTGTTTGCAGATGTATTATGGGGCTTTTGCATCAAATGGATCCAGTCAGAAGTTTTGAAGCTCTAGTGGAAAACAAAATCAGTATTGAAGAAATATCTTGGGATGTTGACATATGGGTTTACTTAGTATGGAAAAGGACTACAGAGCAAAATAAGTGTACAATGTTTTGGAATGTAAGACAATAAATACATTAAGAAAATGTATAAATATGGTTGTAAATACATTCAATTAAGCTGTCCTAAGTTTTGCAATATTTGCAGAGCAGTTTACTGAATGTTATGCTTTTATCATGGTTCTGTTATATCTTGGACATGTATGTATAGAATGCAAGTGAAGACAATAGAGCACAATGTTAAACTCTTAACCTGACTTTGTTTGACACAAACTGTTTCTAAAAAATTTGAATATTGAAAATGTCACTGTGCAAAAATAAACATGCCTGTTTTTATGTGTTGCAGAGGTGATTCTTTTAAATGAATATGATAGCACAATTTGGGGTTTAGCTTGCATATTTTAAACTTGCCCATACACAGTTTCACATGTGTAGAACCAAAGGGTAAGAATCTTAAGACTCCGATAAATATTATTATTTGTTGTTTATTCTCTTCTGAAGTCAGACTATCAAGAATATAATGGGATGACAAATAACATCATTAAAAATTCAGACTTTCAACGTTTTTTTGATCATGTTTTATTGGAAACAATGAATGAACTTCTTTCCATCAAAAAGAAAAAGAAGTCCACATGCAGAGCTATATGATTTAAGTAGAGTGAGATCGTGAACTGCGAGTCTTATAAGCTGTTCAATATGATCAAGAAGCAAATAAATTTTCAGTGGAAAGAAATATACCTGTTTAGGCAAAACAGCTGTCTTGAGTCACATGTGTTTGAAGAGTTTTATTGAATCACACATATTTGGAATGCTTTAGTGTCCAAAATATATAAAATAAATACATTAAATAAATAAATATATAAATAAATACATAATCCTGGGGTATAAAATAAATCTCTGTTATAGGACCTTGGAGTAATTAATATTTCTTCAATCTACCTCCAGATTCCAGATTTCTTCTGAATTTATCTTAGACTTAGATCCAGTTGCACTCTACTGTCTGGGTAGACATTTCAGATTGACTGAGAGTCAATCAATTTGTTTTCTCAGTTTTCATGTGTAATTTGGGAGAATCATGTATTCTGTGTTTTTTAAATCCATTCCCTCACTCTGTGAAAGATGGATCATCATGTCCTTAAAATACACAGGATTTATGAGAAGATACACTAAAATATGTTGAAGAAGATATGAGAGGGATGCATGACAGATAGGTTGAAAATTCTGCCAAAGTCAAATTTGAATAGAGACTCCTGAAGCATAAAGAATGCATGTGCTAGAATTTTCATTAAGTAATTTCAAACTCCTTGGAGAGACAAATACTTTAGACATGAGTGCACCAATAAGCATGAATTTTGAATAACTGATATCAGGTTTTCTATGGTGGACAGTTTAAATGCAGAAACTTTGCTGAGAATGTACTTCTCTTTAACATTTATCTTAACCTACTTTGGATGAGGGCTGGAGCGTTGAAATTCTTTTTTATAAGAGATGCTAGAAAATATTGAAGCAAGAAATTCTTCTTGTGTTCAGCAGAGTTTAACTTTGGATACAATGAACTTTTGACACATAATTATTTTCCTCGTGGTCTCAACATTTCTCTAGAGTAATATACAGTCAAACAATGGGTAACTATTTATTATTCAAATTAATGAAAAGGAGGTTGTCGAAAGCAGCCATACATTCTACATCATATTAATTCATGAAACTTTTGATCTGCCAATACAGTGCATGGCCAAACCTGTCTGACCTGTTAACATAACTTTCCAAAAGAAATACAGTGGGACTTGAGCCCTGATCGCTGTATTTCAGATCATAAACTAGGTAATATAACAAGGTTCTTAGGATCATAAAACATTCTCTAATAGGAGGAGAGGCTTTATTTATTAAACAGAGATATTGAATTATTTAATACTTTATGGTGCAAGATTCAGTTTTGAATTCTCATATGAAAATGTCAGACCTGTGAAGAAATTATATCTATGCTTTCGTGCTACTTGCTCTTTTATGCATACTTTTCTATTACCCATGTTTCATCCTACTCTCAATTCCAGCTTTCTGTCCCATTCATATGATAATTTTCTTCCTTTTAATAAATGCTACTGTTTTGTGTTTCCCTTCTTTACTCAATTTTCTTCTTATTGTAGCATTCTACCTAATCTCTGGGAACTTAATTTTTCTTACTGATTCTTATTATCATGTGTTGCAATATCTCCTATGTCAGTTTTAGCTCGACCTCATAGATTTGTTCTCCCTCTCAGTACTTTTCCTTCAAATTCCTCTATTTTTGTATGTGTGTACATATACATAATCAAGAAGTCCTGCTTGTCTTGTCTTGAAAATTGTTATATTACAGCCATCCATCCTTTAAAATTCTTTCCTTTTGTCCTATTATAAGCATTGGGAAATTATTTTTATGAGGATGAATTATTAGCAATATTGACCTACAAAAAAGAAAATAATTGCTAATTATACAGTTATAAAGGCTTTTTCTTCGTACCATTTTTTGTACTATAACTTCATATACTCATTCTGCACAACACATTGCATAATTTCTCTGTCAAAAAGATTTCATATATATAAAAACAAATTATTACTCTTCATTTTCCTCTGATAATTGTGTTCAATAAAACTGTGAGGGGTTGAACAGGGGGATTCAGACTCTACAAGGGATTCTTGTTAAGCACAATGAAATTAAGAACTATAACCACTAGCTGCAAAGAGGAGTCAGGAAAAAGTGGTAGACTGTAGTAGTGCGTGTTTCTTTTACTGTCACCCTTAGTAGCTGGTTTTGCCCTTTGTATTATGATTTTCAATTATGGGTTTTGTAATCCCCCTTTTCGCCTGAGGCAATAGACTATTCCTAGATGTCAATCCTCCCCTGTACCTTCCCTTCTTCCAGAATCTTCTGTGTCATTCATGTATTCCTTGTTACCCGGTTGGTTCAGTTGGATCACTCCCTCCTCCTGTACCTACCCATTGGTCCTGACATTGTAATCCCCTCCCCATGTACCTCCCCTGCTCCTTAGTTATTGGCTCCCTTCCCCAAACTCCACCCAAACTCCTCCCCAACCTTGTCCCTTAAAACCCCCTGCAGAGCGGTGTGCAGGGTCCTTGCCTCTGCCATTTGGTCAGGTGTGGATCCGCTTTATGTTTCGCCCCTTATCTGGGCATGAATAAACGATCCCTGGACAGGCAAGCAAGGCCCATCCCGCTTCATTTCACACGCCGGCCCCCGAGCAACTGCTCTGACGGTCCTCGGTCCCGGGGGAGTGTCGCCCGTCCCCGGGGGAGTGTCGCCCCCCCCCCGACAAGGCGCGCCTGGAGGAACAGCATGGCCAGAGAAGACCAGGCAGGCACTGAAGCGACAGTAGACAACAAAGAGAAAATAATTATTTACAGGGCCAGACTGGGCAGGAGAAAAAATACATTTAGAAGAGTTAAGAAAAAAAATGTAGACAGAAAATTTAAAAAAGTGTTTAAGTAGGAGAAGACTAAATTTATGGACAATTGATTAATAAACTCCAAAGGACATAAACCCTACATTATTCCTATGTCATATTATTTGATCACGTTTTGGCCAGGTCTGCACTTGTCCTAAGAGGACTCTGCAACTTCAAAAAGTAAGTTTTGGAAGTTTGGCAATAGGAGGTGCCTAAAGCTGATGCTATTCCTTGGAAATTGTAAAAGTAAATGAAGATTCTCAATACCATAGCAGCTTTTCTAATAGCATCCACAAAGTTTTCTTGTTCTCTTTTTGCAACAACATATTATTTCTACTGGGAAAAAAGTGCAGAAATAAATCATGTTGGTATCTTGATCCACAATTTCCTTTGGCCCAAGGACTGTAAAAAGTGCTACTTTGCGAATTCACAGTGCTACACTCTCTCTGTAGCCTCATGCTTAACTTCTACATTTGCTATACTTATCAGCCTTGCAGCTGGTGCCCCAGCTATGATGAGGGGATTTCACAGAACACAATCTCCACATTGCTGCAAATGTGTCATTAGGCAGCAGAGAATGAAAGGTTCATTGAGCCAGAGAGAGAGCATGAGCACCAGTGTGAAAAGGAATATGACTTTCTAATCTATTAATCTGGGCATCATACAAAATTTCTGGGCTTTAGCTCTGCATAAAATTTTTCATATATTACATTTTGTAGTTTATGATCTTTTAACATTAAAAAGATATTAGGCAAAATAATTATCAATGAAATGTAGTCCTGGATCTTCCCATTTTCAGAATTTCCTCATCTNAAAAAATACATTTAGAAGAGTTAAGAAAAAAAATGTAGACAGAAAATTTAAAAAAGTGTTTAAGTAGGAGAAGACTAAATTTATGGAACTATCTTTTAACAAAAGTGCTCTTAGAAGTTAACTGGACAATTGATTAATAAACTCCAAAGGACATAAACCCTACATTATTCCTATGTCATATTATTTGATCACGTTTTGGCCAGGTCTGCACTTGTCCTAAGAGGACTCTGCAACTTCAAAAAGTAAGTTTTGGAAGTTTGGCAATAGGAGGTGCCTAAAGCTGATGCTATTCCTTGGAAATTGTAAAAGTAAATGAAGATTCTCAATACCATAGCAGCTTTTCTAATAGCATCCACAAAGTTTTCTTGTTCTCTTTTTGCAACAACATATTATTTCTACTGGGAAAAAAGTGCAGAAATAAATCATGTTGGTATCTTGATCCACAATTTCCTTTGGCCCAAGGACTGTAAAAAGTGCTACTTTGCGAATTCACAGTGCTACACTCTCTCTGTAGCCTCATGCTTAACTTCTACATTTGCTATACTTATCAGCCTTGCAGCTGGTGCCCCAGCTATGATGAGGGGATTTCACAGAACACAATCTCCACATTGCTGCAAATGTGTCATTAGGCAGCAGAGAATGAAAGGTTCATTGAGCCAGAGAGAGAGCATGAGCACCAGTGTGAAAAGGAATATGACTTTCTAATCTATTAATCTGGGCATCATACAAAATTTCTGGGCTTTAGCTCTGCATAAAATTTTTCATATATTACATTTTGTAGTTTATGATCTTTTAACATTAAAAAGATATTAGGCAAAATAATTATCAATGAAATGTAGTCCTGGATCTTCCCATTTTCAGAATTTCCTCATCTAGTTTAGGTAGTTCTAATCACTTATATGTTGATTGGCTATGTACCCTGCTTAGATTAGCTTAGATTCCTGATCGTGGACAGTTTTAGGTGCATGACCTTATATTACGCTCTCTGTACAGTTATATTCCTGCTTTACCTCTTTAAATTACTTAGGGCAAGTTGATGAAGATAAACCCAGATATTTAACTTCCAGGAGATTTACTAATAGAAGTTCTAAGTCATTTTGACACAGTCCCACAGACCTGCACTCCATCAGAGGAAGTTCACTTACAACCAATACATATTTTATAAATCTATTTTTAAAAAATGACATAGCCCCTCCCTCCTACCCCTACCTTTTCACTACAGATGTGAAGTTTAAAGTTCATATAGTATTTGATAGACTGACAATTTCTTAAATGGAGAAGCAAAGCAAAAAAAAATGGCAGCTTAACAACAAGAAGTCCTACTATGAATCTAAAGGAATTTCCAGAACTTTAAAGGTCTAAAGAAATAAAACTGTGGGTAAATTTATGAAGACAAAGATGGTATCTTTGAATCAATGGAAATAAATTTTCTTGACTTTATCCAAGCTAGAAGATAAGAATGTATTGTAGTGAGTATGCTTTTTTGCATCACCTAACCTACACTACTAGTATCAGGAAACTGGTAAATCTCTAAAACAAAGAAAAATTGTTTAAATTATAAAACCTGGTTAGCAGGTTAAAAAAAAATCAAAATGGAAATTATTAATTTCTTTTTATCAAAATCTATGGTGGCACTTGTCTGTAATGGCAGCCTGTGACCCATAGTGAGTCAACGAATTAAGCAGCTGTAGGGGTTATTTTTCATTTTTGTTGTGTTTTATATAGCCTAACTATCCATGTTACCTATCTCACTCATGCAGGTTTTATTGGTGTTGGTTTTAAAATATAGAAAATTAGCTTAATTCAGAACATTAAAGAACACAAAATTAGTGTTTTTTCCTTCTCTGTCTCTTTTTTTTTTCTTTTTGATGTTATTATATTGCAAGGCAAAGATATTCATCAAACAGGCGGACATAAAAGAAAGGCTGTCTGACCACAGGCAGAGTTCTTCAGAGTTTGGCAGATGCCTTCATCCGATGCCTGGTACCCTTACACCAAGATACATTTGGGGGATAAATTACAAAAACAAATACAAAGTTCAGCCTGCCTGCAAGTGCCTTTGAAGAGTTTGATGAATCCCATGGTTGTATAAGATAAACACAATAGTGATCACTAAAATATCTCAGGATTGCCCTAGTATGACAGTAGAAAGATATCTAGAACTTCATTAGGTAACTCAGGCCTGTGTTGAACAGTTTAGGCTAAACATCAAGGGGCTTCTGCGGCTGATATTATTGGTAAAGTAATAACAAAAATTCCTTTATGGTGTCTCCAGTGTATAAGGAAGAATCAAATGAAGGGCTTTCTGTTGTATCAGAAAGAAAAACATAGGTTACCTGATGGAAATTATTTGGGAACACATCATGACAGACTTTCAGTTACTTTGAATGTTTCAAAAAGAACAAGAAAACCTACCTGTAAGAACACAGAAATGGCTGCACTATTTCTAGTAAAAGATCCGTTGACCCTCTAATTTTATCTTTGACTAGTGACCACCACCAGGAGCTTCAGAAAAAAAGTTTATAGGGTTATTTTGTCACCTACTCCTGCCTAACTTCTCTCACTGCCTGAAAACTGGGGTAGGCAAAAAAAAAAAAATTGTGTTGTCAAAAACAAAGAATTCCTGTGTTGTAACAAAGAAAGAATGACTTCTCTTTCCTTGTTTTCTCAATCTCTTTTCATTTTACTTTACTCATTATTTTACATAATTCACTATCTTTCATACATGGCTTTTTTTTTCTACATAAAAAGACTTATTTTCTTTTCATTTTACAGTACTTACTCTGTAGCTTCAGTTATCTTTGTCAACCTGTTACTGCTTTTTTAAAGGAAATTTTATTATATCATGTTAGATATCATGGTTTCTGAACTAGATCCCGTATTTAAAATTTAAGTATGTCCTGGAGGTTCAGTGGCATCAGTATGTTTACTGTTTTTTCCTTTATTTTATTAGAAAGTTGTGAGGTACCTTTCACATGGCTGCACATAATGATGATGATATTGTAGATTTATTTTTAAAGATTATATAATCTTTTTTTTAATAAGATAATTATATTTACTTGTAAGATCCCTTCCCTAAGAATAGATAATTTATAAATGTTTATAATTTGTTTTAATAAAGACCATTTTTCACACAGGATTATATATATTGACCTTTATCTTTTTACTAAGTTATTAGAGCACTCAATTCAGGATTTGGTTTTATAGTCAAGTATAATTTTTTATCAGTTGCAAATGTAATAATCTTTCACCCATTTTCTCTTTTATCCCTGTTGTGATCTTGGTTTCATCCCATGATGGCTTAGTTTCTTTAATAAGATTTACAACATCACCTTAAAAGGTTTTGGAATTCAAGGTGCACTTTATTGAAAAAAGTCTTTCAGAGAATTCTAATTTATCTGTCCAGTGTGACTTCCTTTTAAATAAAAGATATTGACTTTTCCTGATATTTTTTAAACTAATAATTTTATTCTTTACCACAATTTCTAACATTCACAGTTATGTAAAACTCAGACCTAATTGTATGCTGATATTAATATGCCCCCAAATCTTCTTATTAACTCATCTATTACTTTTCATATGTCATTCTCAAAGGTAAATTAAAGCCAGTCTTATTATTTAACAATTTTGTATCTGGCTTCCTTTAACACTCTGGGGTGAATATCATTTTTAACTGGAAATTTGAGTATTTTACTTTATTGATTAGCACTGAGTCTATTCTGGTGACCCCTGTCTTTAATGGAAGTTCTAGCTCAGTAAAGGAAAAATTCAAAAAGTGCAGATTTCCAGAACTCCTCCATAAGAAATGTAAACTACTGAAATAGTTGCATTTTCTGCAAATGTGGAGTTTCTTCACAATTCTTGCATGTTCTTTTATATCATGATCATCTGTGTACATGGTAAATTCTTTTGTCATTCTTCTGAATCTGAGAAGCTTAAATTTGTTTCTGTTAATAAGTTTGAGGAAGTATTTTCTCAAATTTTCTTCTGGCCATTTTTATTAAGGATTTATATTTGTCTCTTCTGTTTTCTTTGTTTCATCGTATCTTTTACCAGTTGAAGATTTCTTTTACTTCACACACATATCTCCTTTTTTTCCCAACAATTTAAATTTTTGGAGTTGGTTTTTTGATAGGTGGCAAATATTTCCATTGAGGTGCCAATGCAGTTTCTTTAATAATATGTTTCACTTCACTTTGGTTAAAAATGGTCGTATCACATAACAGTTTCTCATGAATACATTACTAGGCCTTTGCAAAGCCTTTTATGAAAATACTATTTTCTCCTTCTGCCACAAAGGGCTGATGAATGCCAAGACTAATGGATGGTTCTTCATATGACCTATGAGACATCTAAGAAATGTCAACAAAATGTGGAGGAAAAGGTGATTTGTGTATTCTTTTCCTGAGATTTACTCAATAGGATGTAAATTGTGAAGTCATATAATAGAGCCTTTATGTCCATGTTATTCTTTTTCTTTTTCTTTTCAACTGTGTGAAATTCTCCAGTAGCACTAGGAAGATACTGCTTGCTTCAAGTTGGTATGATAAACATTTGAAAATATTGTATAGCTTCAAGTATTTAATCTTTCACTTTTAAGCTTTACTTTCAGAAATGTAAGATGTATAATGTAAAACATATGTCAATCTAATAACATTAATCCTTGCAATAAGAATCACCATTTCATAGGAAAATTTTCAGTAGCAGGTATGTTGCTTTCAAATGACAGGATGTTGTAATGGCCACAATGGTTTCATAACCATTGTATCAAAAAGCAGAAATAATTTTGTTTAATTTAAGCAGAAATTATTAACAATATGCCAACCATGTAAGATACATTGCTGAAGGCTTTTAAACCCTAATACAAGACAAATATTGTGGTATGACAACCTTTGCTATCAAAGTTAATAATGAATATTGAATAGGCTTCTGATGCATGAAATACACAATATATGAAATTTTCATCTCATTTTAGTCAGTTGCCTTGAACTAAGAAAAGAAAAATGTAAATTGAATAAGACAAGCTCACTATTTATTCTGTGCATGAAAATGAGCTGGATGTGATAAGTTTGATCATAATCTTTCCAATAAGTATGCTTAACATAAAAACTCATAAGGCCATAAAGATGAGCTTGTGTTTTTAAAGATTCAAGACCAGTTTCTTAAAATGAATAATAAGATATCAGACAGGGATATATCTGGTGCTACTACAACAGAGAAAAAGTCAAATGCCTCACATATTTGTTCAGAGAGTGGGTCTGGTGGATAAAAGAGGAGTCTTAGCATTAGAACAGTTACTACATCTTGTTGTGGAAAGCATAGTAGATATAGGAAGACCAAAATTCTTCCTGCATGGTGTTTCCTTAAGACTATCTGAGTCTTCCTTGCAACTTTGTGTTAAGTACAGAGAGTAAAGAAATCATTATAGAAGTGTAGAAGTTGCATTGGGCTATCAAGAAATGTGGTTATTTGAAATATGTAATAAATTCCTTTTTTTAAAGACCTTTTAGATGTGTCAGCCATGGGACACTGTTTTTTTGTAGACCAGAAAAAAGAAGGTTTAAGGAATAAATATAATAAAGTACTTTAAATGTAAATGAAATTTGCATTAGTATGTGTGCTTGCCAATTATAAAATTCTATGTTGAGAGCCTTATTGAAAAAGAAAAAAATAGTATAGTAAAAAATTAAATTAAATTATTTTACTCAATGACTGTTTTTCTCTCCAGTCCTTAAACATCCCTCAGCAGATCACCCCTTTTCACAGTCCTTCTCAGTCTTGTCTTCATGATTTCTCCTTTCCTCTCCTAGTTCTTCAGTCTTCCATTTCTTCAGTCCCTCCTTAATACTGAAGGAAAAGTTACTGTATTCAAATTCCTTGTTACTTATACTCTCCTCTGAAACTCCATGTTCCACAATAATCCTCCCTTCTCTTCCTATTCCATTTCATAGTGTTTCACTTTGACTCTCTTCAGGCATATTTTAGTTTATTAATGTTAAGGCATGGAGGGAAACTATTCTTCAAAGGAAACAGCTTTCTTAGGCTGAAAAGGAAGAAGTAATAAGAATATTTCATAGGATCTAGCCATGCCTCAACTCTGTCTGACTTTTTGCATAACGTAAATTAATTTAGATAGTTAGGGAAAGAGAAATGATATTAGAATTTTCTCATTCTCTTTACAATTCATAAGGGGAGTCTAATTAAATAGCTCAGAAACAGAGGTGTGATGCATACAACTAAACTTTAGTGAGAGGGATACTGCATAAATGTCAACTTTTATCCTAAGGTGCAGATGCAAAAACAATACAGTGGCAATCTTTAATCATTAAATTTGTTAAATTTGACAGCAGATCTCTTGACTCAGAGCAGCTTCTGATTTCAGTCATTTATGGTAATGAAGACTGACAGTCATACAATTAGTCTCTAGAAATATTCATACAGTAACATAACAACTACTGAAAATTCCTGTGCAGTGATTTGTAAACTCATTTCTCCATGATTTATACCCAATATTCCTTGATATTGCTTCCTCTTCCAAGTAATGAATGGCTCATCTTCTGCACTTGGACAACAAATGTTCCTGATGAAAAATTTTCCATAGCAACAAAATGTATTATATGAGAATGGAGTATTTAAAATAGTAGATCTATACCTTAAAAATAAAACTAGAATATAATATTATTACATTTTCAAAACAGGAACATTGTCTTGTATCTCTTTGTTACAGAAGGGAGGAAAAAGTTCCTTTTTTCTTGTAAGACAGACATTAAAAGTCAGACTCTGCTACATGGAAAATCTGAATTCATAGAGACATCCATGCAAGGAACACAACTGAATCCCATTGGGAAGAAAGAGGAAGGAAATTATTACATCTAGGATTTTCAAGTGTAAACCTAAAAGATGCAGATGCCTGAGATCCACATAGGTTCTGAAGAATCATGATACTCTGTTTTACTCAAGGAAGACACTGATTGGAAACTGAAAGTTTTCAGTTTGACAGCTTTGGTCCTCTTTGAAATTTTTGTTTAGACTATGGTTACCACAGTTTGAGTTTTCACTTGGAGAATTAAGATGACAACCAGCAGGGGAGGATTTAAAGCAAGGCTACTCATCCTTAATAGAGAGATGAGAATGTTTTAATGTGAAGCTGTCTGAAAAGCAGAGACAAAACTTTCATAATGGTGCTGTAGTAGTCTGTAATAGCCATTCTCCCCGTTGCTGTAATATCATGGAGGCACATAAGACTAGAGCCCTGAAAATTCTGTGCAACATAATACAGGAGCCTCTCCTGGATATTTCCTCAGTAGGGGCTTGAAATACTAGTCAAATGACCACTCTCTGAAAAGCCTGAAATGTCAGAACAAATATGAACAAATATTATTTGAAATTATTTTTGGTTTCCTAACATTGCTGAAACAACCTCTAGGAGCAAAATGTTAAAATAAATAAATAAGTAATTTGTTTGCAGAATTCAAACACAGGTCATAGAAATAATTTTCTAAGAGGAATGTAGGGGTTGGTAAGAAAAAAAGCATATATATATACTTTCAATCAATGCCAAGTATTTCAGATTTTATAAACATTTTTCCATAGCTATATCTTGGTGAGATGAGACTCACTTTTATTTTATAGATTTAAAAAATATTTCTGTTTATTTGTTTGTTTTGTATAGAACTACTCTTTATACACATATATAAATACAAACATGAATGATACTTGCCCCAAGTTGCTGGCTGAAATTTGAACAGATGTGTCTGTACTTCCAGGGTAGTCTTACACGACTACTTACCTCACTTTTGGAGGTGACCATGCACTAACATACACCATGTGATAAGTCTGAAAATAAAGCTGTCCTGATTAATTTGCCATGGCACCTAACCTTATGAGATCTAGGAGAAAAACGTCGTAAGTACTTTAAAAAGGATGGACAGTGTCTTTCCCTACAAAAATTTCTTACACAAATTTCATCAAGTTGTAGTGAATGTTTGTGTCCTAAGAATTTTTTAAGGAAAATCTTCATTTTTGTAGTCTCTCATCTCAGAAATAAATGAACATAATTTGCTGGAATATATTCTGTGACCATCCATAAGCACCACATCTTGCTTTTCTGGAAAAATTATTTAATTTCATTCTATGTTCCAAGGCTTCATCTGAAGATTGACTTTTTCTTCTTGGTCTTTGGTTTGGTAAATAAACTGATGGATTAGTATCTACTATGAAAAAGACCACATATTTACAGTGCTATGTTAATTTGAATTATCTTGGAATTCCTTTAACTCAAATACATCAGGTAACTATAATATCTTGTTCAGCAAGTACTTAATACTGGGCCATATTTTCATAATGGCACACATTCAGTCTTTTGGGTTCACATACACATAACATACAATAGTTTGATTAACTTGACAACAACAATGCAAGTTTCAGAGTTTCTGAACTTCTAATTAATAAGATAAATAAAATTTTTAATAATTGGGGGGGGTGGGAGTTGTTTTTTTCTTGTCAACCATCCTGAAGTAAGAGGTTTTATCTATATCACACATTGTCTGAAGATTAATGAACTCAGGAAACGCACACAAAAAAAATGAAAAATTTGCTAATGTCAGATAGGGATACTATAATTCTTGGTGACTCAGAGAAAAGTAAATTGTGGTACTTACACTGAAGTGTATGTACAAGTCTTTCGAAAGTTGTATTGGAATAAGACAACTGCCAGAGTAATATACTTCTCAACATTAATACCTGATCTTCAGTCATGATTTTGTTAATTTTGTGAATTTTTCTGTCGCTTCTGTACATATTATTATTAGTAAGTGCTCAGAAGGAATTCCATAGGAGGATAGCTCACAAATAGATCATATTTTGAAAATAAAAAATAGTGAAACCAGTGCAACCTCAGTCAAAAGACTGCTTGCAGCTCTGTCTTCATCTCCCTTCATTTGCTGCCACATAAATGTTCTTAAATTTACATTTTATTACCTTTGTCCTTCAGACAAAAGGTAATCTCTATAGAGGAGCACATTCCCTGTTAATAAGGAGTAAAAATTGAATACAGTCCCTGTGAGTTCCTGATTGTCCTGGGCATAGCCCTACATATAAATGTGGATTTAATACTGCTGCAGTTCACTGAATATCCAAAAAGATAAATGGACACATACACTACATAGACTACTGTGATGACTTTGACATTGCTGGACATATATTTCCACAGGAGTGACATTCACTGAGGAGACAAAAGAAGGATTAAACATTATAATTGTACTTTGACAAGAACATATGACTTCTGGGATGGATTAATACTCCTGCAGAGGATTTTACTACTATGTCTGACAATACTGCCTCATGAACTTTTATTCTGGGTGCCTTTTCTCTTTTGCAATAAAATGATGCATGAAGTGCTCTGAAGAAACCTTTATCTTTATTCCAAGCAAAATACACTGTAAATTTATGAAAGGTCATCCAGTCCTCTCCACTGCTAGCAGAATTTGGTCATCTCATCTGACCTTAGAGCAGGTCAGAGATTTTTACTTTTTATCCTGAGTGACCTCTTCTTCTGCCTATTAATCTCAGATAACTGAAATTTATGTTGGCTTTTTCTTTCTGCTGTATAAGTCTGAAATCCATTATAGACTCCATTTAGATGATTGGCCAAACTACATATAAGCAGAGCTTTTTCTGGTCATAATTATAATTTTTCTTCTGAACCTTTGCAGATGGCCAGACTCATACCTTCCAGAATAGTAACACTGCCTTCAGTGATCTTGAGTGATTTCAATGGGATCCTTATTTACACAAACATTTGGAACAAAACGATCTAGGTCTTTTCTTAGAGAAGATTACCAGAGTACCAAGATTACCAGAAATGCTTTAAAACAAAATTAACAAATCGCAAAGAAACAAGAA
>VXBC01010418.1:462193-501272 GCA_013399945.1 Ploceus nigricollis | reverse complement strand
AAAAAAACAAAACCCACAAAAAACCAAGCAAGGAAACAAAGAAAGAAAAAAACCTAGTAAAAAGCCCCACAAAATAAAAAACCAAACCCAAATAAAAATACCAACCAAAAAAAAAAAAAATCAAACAACACCCCTCCTCCTCACCAAAAAAAAAAAAACCCAACATAAATTAAAGAAAACCAAACAAACCCAAAGCAGAAAGTCTAAGACAGATTCTCATTTCATTTTATTACAGAAAGGCAAATCACTGTTTTCAGACCAGCTTTCCAGCTTTAGGGTTAAGGTTAGTCTTTCGGTGGTTCCCTTAATGAAAACTGAATCTTCACAGTTCCACTTGGTTCCTTTGAAACCACCTTCTGTTTGTTGTGAGTTCTAGTCCAAAGCACAGCTGTCTGCTCTCTTCCTCCTAACCAGTCTTAGTCTGTGCATGAAGGGCAAACTCGTCGTTCTATGCTAAACTATCACCATTTCTCCTGTCTCCCCAGGAAACACCTTTTCCCAAAGCATGCTAAAAGACATAAAGAAGTTCATTGAATTTCCCTAAGCAGCCAGGGGAGTTCTGCCTGACCTTCTCATTCTTTCCTTTAAGAAATACAACACAAGAAGAGTAAATAAAGATATCAGCTGCCATATTGATACTGCAACCATGTTGGTCTCTCAAAAAAAGGTGCAGAGTAAACACTGTAGTTGTCTACAAAATTCTGGTCTAATTTTTCACCAGGGCCTGTAGTGACAGGACAAGGGGCAATGATTTTAAATTAAAAGAGATTTATATTGGACATAAGTAAGAATCTGTTGAATCTGTTATAACGGTCGTGGGTCACTGGAAGAGCTCATTCAGAGAAGGTGTGAATGATCCATCCCTGGCAAGATTTAAGAACAGGCTGGACGAGACTTTGAGCAACTTGATTTAGTGAAAGATGTCCCTGACCATGGCAGAGGGGTTAGAACTGGATGGTCTTTAAGGTCCCTTCCAAACCAAGCCATTCTATGATTCCATGATTCCATGATCGTTTGTCTCTGACTCATGGTGGAAATTAACTATTCATGCTGATTAACAACAGAATTATAAATTAATATTTGCATACAATTTTTTCATTTTATGTTCCTATAATTTTGTGGCTGAAACTTATTAGGAAAAAGATATTTTGATGGATTTTCAGATGTTAGTGGTTTTCCTCTTCTTCATAGCATTCTAAGAATTAAAAAACTTTTTAAAGAATCTTGAACATTTTAATGACTACCTGAGTTAGAATTTCTTAATTATATTTCTGGAAATACAACTTTTCTGTCATTATTAAAGTTATTAAAACTCCTATTAATCAAGCACACACACACCCCAAAAGATCATCATCCCAGAAAGCAGGTTGGTTAGTCTCTATTTCCCAACAGACAGTGCATTAAAGCTTTCAGACATAGCAACTGGAAAAGAAACCTCTCATCACAGAGGAATATGCCCACACCCATGCTTCAGGTCTGTTTGAAGAAGGTACTTTGAGAGTCATACACTGAAAGAAAAAGATAATTTCAGCTGTGCAACTTCAAAGTTTCTCTAATATAAATCAGGTCTTCACAAATACTAAAGTCCCAAAAGACAGAAAATGCATTTTTGTAGGGAAAATTCATCTCTACTTTGACAGAGGGAAGTAAAAATATTAAAATTTTACTTGTTAAGAAGCAATATGATGGTAGTAGCCCCATGTATAGACTGACACTATACATTAAAAAAAAAATTTAAATCAAAGCAGTATTCACACCAGGTGGGAATTTTTTTTTGGTTGTTGTTTTTGTTGTTGTTGTTGCTGGTTTTTAATCAGAAAATTTGATTAAATGATAAATGTATTTGTGTAAGCACTCTCCACCACTCAGATCACAATGACATCTTAGTAGCTAATTATACTAGTATGTGATTATGTACATGAATGATACACATTGTTATCTAGCAATATTATATTGTTAAAATTCAGGACAATTTCTAACATGTTCAAAATCCACTTACAACATTAAAAAATTGCTGCAGAATTCAATATGTTATTAATCATTCATATTTTAATATCTATGGGGATTGGAGGAAATAGGGAATCCAGTTAGATGCCAGACCTGTTTTTTGAAGCAAAGATGAAGGAGGCTGAGAACCATACACTCACATTTTGTTCATGCTTCAAAGGGAGCAACTGAATTGAGAAGAAATCAGATATTTTCTTAAGGTGATACCAGGACATAAGTCATCAGCAGTGCCCCAGGAACACACAAGGCCAACAGAATCCTGGGCTGCATAAGGAGAAACATTATCAGCAAGGATGAGTGAGGTGATCCTTCTGCATTAGTGGGACACATCTGGTGCACTGGGTCCAAGTCTGGGCTCCCCAGTGCGAGGGAGACATGGCCATACTGGAGCAGATCTAGTGAAGGGACACCAAGATCATTAAAGGACTGGAGCATTTGTCACCTGCGAAGAGGCTGAGCGAGCTGAAACTGCTTCTCCCGGGGAAGAGAAGGCTCAGGAGATCTTATCAGTATGCATGAATAGTTAGTGGGAGAGTTTAAAGAAGAGTTTAAAGAAGGCAGAGCAAAGCTCAGTGGTGCTCTGCAACAGGACAAGAAACAAGGGGCATACATTGAAATATAAAAGATACCACTCAAACATAAAAAAAAAATTCTGTGAAAGGATGGTCAAACATTGGAACAGGTAGCCCAGAGAAGTTACGTGTGTCCTGAGGTGTTCATGTGTAATATTTTGCTGCCTAACTGATCTGTATTCTCTCTTCCTTTGTCCAGATATGCAGCAAACTCCTCCAGACACTTCTTAATCAATTTTCCCTAGCATAATGATCTTTTCTGGTAGAGTCTTTCAGGTCTGAATTCTTACCATCCCCGGTAAAACTGCTGAAAGCCACAGTGTTGATTCAGTCACTTAATCACAAATGTGCTGAAAAAATAACGATCATCTTCTATCAAATCTCACCCAAACTGAGTGGAAACTCACTAATTAAATCTTTCTGCAGCTCATTTGCCATTCTGTAAAAATGGGAATAATGCTATTACAAGACAATAAATGAGTGTTGTTAATATACATTAATAGATTCTAGTCACATGGTGATGGCAGACAGAAAAATTCAGAATAAAATTTGCCATTTATTTTTAGAGCAATTTTTATGGACAATTTGGACTGGAAAAATTATTTGAAATCATGTTAGACATTAATTAGTTTGACCAAAAAAAAAAAAAAAAAGGAATGTTCATTTTCATGTCCTCTGAAGAAAGTAGAAGAAGCAAATTAAGTAAGACTGTATTTTAATGCAGAAGCAGGACCCTAAAACAGTGAATTAAAATTTCACGAGCTTTCGCATGTTACATTAATTTTGGTATTTCAAGTCTATTAAGCTCTTGACCCTATGAAGTAATTTAATGTTTGTTTAAGATGTTTCTAAAATATTCATACAATATTCAACAAACTTATTTTCCTATATTACTTTGGGTATTTTCTAAAAATTTCAAAACAGGAGAGAATTTCTATTTCTGGATTTATTATCTGGATTGTTTTTTCTTTTTAATATCTTGTTTCCTTAGAGTTGGGTTTTTTGCTTTGTTTTGGGTTTTTTGGATACAAAATTTATGTTTGTTTGTTTACTTGTTTGTTTCCCTAAAATATATGTTATGTTTGCCTCAGGATACTTTTTGGCTAATCTATACATCTTCTTTGCATCTTCAGTAAACTGGAAATGCACATAAGCAGGCTATAACTAAAAATTAGGTTTTATTTTCTCAAATATTTCAAATTTCATAAAATAACTGGAAAAACCTAAATAGCAATACTTGAAACAAGTAAATATTTAATGACTTTGGAACTAAATATTGAATTACTTTGGCAATCTAGTGTTTAAATGCACTCTTTTAACTATTTTACCAAAATCTCTTTTTACCATTGTTAGAATTCATTTCCATGGCTACATACTTGTGCTCAGGATTTTATCTTCATTTCAAAATTAAATTCTTGCTTTTTCAAAAAAGGGGTAATAATAGATGTTTTTATTATTGTTCATGAATTACAAAGAGTATCCATAGAAATTGTCAGTAAATCTTATTTACACATGTATAGAGACGCAGGTATCTCCCCCCACCCTGCCCCCCCCACAAAAAAAGAAGAAGAAAAAAAATGTATAGCACAGCTTTAGAAATACTTACCAAAATGTAAAGCTCCAATATTTTTTCATTTGTTGTGTGGGAGTCATCAGTTTTTCAGAGAAATCCAGTGCCACATGCAGCAAGGAAGGCTGAGGATGGAAGAAACTTACTGTACTAGCCATATTAAAGCCTGGTGTGGAAGGATGTGCTATTGCATTTCATACTTGTGTGTAGTCATTTTCACCTTGGGGTCGTGTCCTGTCAGGGAGGTATCTATGAGTTCTTAAGGGGCAGTGAACATTACTGAGAAAGGCTGGTCCACCAGAGGCAGGCTTAAACTCTGCAAGGCCTGAAGGCCTGAGTTGCTACTGGTTTTTTTATGGATTTGTAAAATAAGATTACCTTGAAGTAAAGAATCTGGCATATTTCTAATATGTATGATCTCTCTGGACTCTTTTCATGTTATCTCATTTCCACATATTTATTGATATAATTTTTAATTAAATATCACTAAGACAATGAAGTCCATAAAGCTCAGCAGGTTTCACTGTCATAAGTGAAAGTTTTCTTCTTCATCTCCTCCTCAAAATTTATATGTAAAAGTAGTGGTTGAACAATCTTAAAAAGATATATTGCAATCTGAGTCTCAGATTTTTTTATTTCCTATATCATTTAAGTTTACTATATCTAGGCAAAAAAATCTGTAAAATATTTCCATTAAATAGAACTATGTACATTTCACAGCATTGTTTTAAAATATTTTGATTGAAATATATTTCATAAGGTAATACATTTCCAAGCTACTATCTTTTCTTCCTAGCACTGTAAACAAAAACAGAATATAATATCCTATCCTGTATATCCTGTAATATTATTTTTAATTCACCAGGTGAATCCTTTTGTTTTGACATATATGTGGTTCAGTTTACATGTTGCAAGTGACTTGTAGTAAAGCTGATAAACCACACACACCACTAAGGCAAAAGCTGTTGACAAAATCATTATTGGCTCCTGAAGTAAATATCAGAAATAGTGGCTACAAAAAGAATGGTGAAGATACCAAGTCAAAGAGCCTGCCATATGAAGATTTTTCATGCTAAACAAGGTTGTGATACAAACAGCATAGAGACAAAGAATGTTAAGCAGGCACAGTTTAGGCAGTCAAAAAGTGCAGCATCCCCTAACAGCTAAGAATGAGAATACTGCTCTGGCAGAGTCCAGGCTAAACAAGAATAGCCTTTCCACACAGTATTAGGACAATAGCAATGTTAACCATTGCCTTGCACCAAAAATTATTACTGCCATGTTTCCTGGCATACCACCTTGTTTTGAGTGCAACAGTGAAAGCTATAAGGTCGTAAACCTACTGATGAGATGAATAAGCAACTGCTATCATTAGTCATAATCTTTTTCTTACTTCAGGAATATTGTGTTTGATTGTTCCTCAACTCTAAATACTATTTGAGGGGTTTATTGTTCTAGCTGATTGCTTTCATGCTGAAAAAAATTCTCTCCGATGAGAAAGCATTCGTCACAGCAAAGTGCTACCTTAGGTAAAAAAATATTTATTTAATTAATAAATATCAAAGTTTTGAAATCTAGTACTTTGTAACTTAGTAGACCAACTTAGGGACCAGATCTTAAATGAGGAACTACTATTAATGTGCATGTTTAGTAGTCCTTGAAATACTAATCTTTTAAATCAAATCAATTTAAAATCTCCTCCATAGTTTTATCAGTTATGGCCCATTATACTGAACGTCAAAAACTTTGTCGTAACTGAAGATCTATCTTCAGTAATAGAAGATTATCTGAAACTGTTGCAATTTCAAAACTAAATAAACAGTTGCTAAAATAGAGACTCAGTGACATAAAGGACTTTTGCAGTATATAGGAACAGCCTCTATTTTCAATCACGTGTGTAAATATCTAATAGGGATAAACTCTGCTCTTTCCTGGTGTACTTCAATGGAAAGCCATATCATTTAAAATAAATGCCCTAGCATTCTTTTGAGTTTGTATCTTTAAAAACATGAACTCTTGTAACTCACAACTTCTCTATGCCACATATTTAACACATAAATTACAATCTCAGAAGTACTGTACTGATTATCCCCTAATGTTAACTTACACATCAATAAAATACAATCTAATCGAAAAGGAAGGTGTGTGGTAGAGGAAAGATGTCACAGAACCACAAAATCACAGACCAGCTGAGGTTGGAAGGGAGCTCTAGTCATGTGGTCCATCTGCCTTCAAGCAGGGCCACCTAGACCCAGTTGCCCAAGACTGTGTCCAGATGGCTTTTGAATATCTTGGGAAGAGGGAGACCACACAAATCCCCTGGCAACCCATGCTTGGTCATGGTTAGAGGAAAAAAGTGTTTCCTGAGGTTTAGACAGTACCTTCCGTGTTTCGGTTGGTATCCATTGATTCTTCTCCTGTCACTGGACACCACTGAAAAGAGCTTGGTTCCACCCTCTTTCCACCCTCCCTTCAGGTTTTTATATACATTGCTGAGATTACCCTGAGCCTTCTCTTCTCTAGGCCAAGCAGTTCATTTCTCTCATCCCCTCCTGATAGGAGAAACACTCCAGTGCCCTCATCATTTTTGTCACCCTTTGTTGCATTCTTCACAATATGTCCATGTCTTTCTTGTGCTGGAGAGTCCAGACATGGACACAGCAGTTCAGGTGAGACCTCATCAAGGCAGACTAGAGGGCAAGGATCACCTCCCTTCTCCTGCTGGCAATATTTAATCTAATTCAACCCAGAACACCATTAACCCTCTTTGCAGCAAAATCAGTTTCCTAGTTTATGTGTGACTTGGTGGCCTCCAGGATCTCCAGGGCTTTTTCTACCAAGCTGCTTTCCTGGTGGGTGGCCCCCAACACATACTGGTTGTTCATCCACAGGTGCAGGACCTTGGAGTTTTCCTTATAATGCTGTCATAAAACATAATCAGTATTTCTCACTATTTAAACATAAGTAATGCCACAGAAATTCAAAATGTTGGAGAGCATATGAACTGAAAATAAAAATTAATTCACAAAGAAATGAGAACATTAAATGTTTGGCATAGCATAGAATAACTATAGTGAAACTTTTTTTTTTTTAAATTGCAAAATATGAAAGATTTCTCTGGGATGAGACCTTTACTTGATGTAGTATTAGTGAAGAACAAACTGCCAAATACTTGCAAGTAGATTCATGTAGCTTTTGAGATAGAAATGTATGTGACAAAGAGTTCTTTTCAGTTTCTAATATTATGAACTATTTTTTATTCTAAAATTTTCTGTTTATATCCTAAAGTAAACACTTCTGGACTGAAATATAGTTATATAAGAACAGATATTGCACTGTAAGTATATCTAAAAATACAGCATTTTACTAATGCAAAGAAAATTTACATAGGATGTTCCTTCACTCATTTTTTTTTCAGCTATTTTCCCCTTTGTGTTTTCTTTTATTAAAGTGAACACTCTTGGACAACTCTTCACCTTGCAAGATATTATCCCAAAACTAAACAAAAAAAACTAACCCTTGTGATCAATGTTCCATTCTTTCAGCAACTTCAGTTAATTAAAACTTCATTCTTAGCTCAACTTGCATTTAAATTCGACTTGAAAGTATAGCCAGGTTACACCTTATTTTGTGTTGCATAAAAGGCTGAGGATTTACTATTCGAAACTAAACTGACAATCTTTTATTCTAGTCTGTACCAAATAGAAATATTTTAGATTGCACAATGATATGATAATTAATTGGGGAGATTAAGATTTTTTCCTGCAATTTAGGGATTATTAGAGGTTAAAATTTAACAGACTGAATGCAAAATACATTTTTTCTATGTTTGAATTGACTGTTTTTGTTTCTTCTTCCAAGAACATCCAGTTTTGTGAAATTGTGCTACATTATTTTGTTGAAATAATTGGTTCAGAGAGGATCACAGTTGCCCTAGAAAAGGGAAGGCTTAGTTGAAGAGTTATCAAATCCAAACAGAAGAAAATATAAGCTGCAAAAGAGTTATGTTCATAAGATTGCCTCAGGCAATCCAAATGTTCAGTTCACTTTTACGCCTTATTTGCCACAGAAAAGGACTATAAAAGCTAGGGAAAAATGTCTTTGATCATACTTTATTCCTATGGAACCTTGCTGTATCTAAAGTAGTATGATCTCTACTATTTGTGATGGGAAGAGTGATCTCTGGAAAGCATCTGGTCTTTCAAACCCCCTGAAGTGAAATTTTCATACACAGTACTTTTGAAGACACATCTCCATTGGAAATGCCAATCCTCTATGGCACAGCTAAGATTTAAGTATCATTTTATTTAGGTAGCTAGCTTTAATATGCTTCAGCAGCTACTGGAGGGGAGGGCAAAGCATGCTTTTATTAACAATGTGTATTTAGAAGTGATCTTCCTGAGTCTTGGGAGGAGTTAGAACCCACTAACCCCCAAGCAGAGATCTGTTAACATTGACTGAAGTACAGAGCAGCTAGGGGAAAAGAAAACCACCTGCACTAAAAACCGTTTGTTTTTTTTTTTTGACAAGCCCACTTAAAATCAAGGCACAAAATAGGAAAAGTTGCATGATTTCAAGTTTGTAATAAATAGACATGGATTATTTGTGTAGTCAACCTTACTGCAATTTTCCCCATCATGTTTGCAGAGAAGGCAGAGAAGGAGCTCAATTGTACAGTGTGCATTTAACCTCTTCTGCTACCCATTCTGCCAGTGAGACAGATCATTATAACAGGCAGCATGGGAAACAGAAAGGGGAGGGAAAAGGGTGTGACAGGTGAAGATAACATTGTCAGAGGCAGCATGATGCATAGCTGTTAAATGAAAACATGCTCTGTAAGTGAGATTTTGAAAGGTTGAAATGTGATAAAATTGCATATTGCCACAAACAAGGACTCTACAGCCCAAGATCCTCTAGTAACTTTGCATACAAGCCAGGCTGTAGCTGACCATCTCAGAGAATATGCTCAAATTTCACCATCTGAAGCAATGCTGATGGAAGAGTATGTCATAATCAAGATTGAAGAGTAAGTAGTGTGGCCAAGAGGATTTCTACTGAGATACTTGGGTCTTCAGTGAGATCCCTCTAGCAGCTGACAGGCCTGGCTATGTTTATGGCCCTGATCACTTAGAGAACAAGTAGAATTGGGAGCCATTTGAGGAACTTTTCTGAGAACAAATTATTCTTCCTGTATTTGAATTTGATCTCTCTCTGACATCGATAAATGAGCAACAGTTTCCTTGTTACACCACAAGCATGAACTGATGCCACCTGTTAGCTGGCATAGATGTACAAGAGAGGACTAATTGTCCTGAAGCTGAGTTATCTGAGAAGCCAGAGCTGCACAGAGAGCAGGAGTCTGAGGGCTGGATACTGGAGGGACAGACCAGATGTCACAGCCAGACTTGGTGGGACGCAGCCTTATGTGTGTGCCTCAGGGGATGGTGAGATCTGACCAGGCAGCAAGTAAGAGCAAGATCAGACCATTTCTGTTGCTCACCCTTATGTCAGTGGTGTTCAAGTGTAATGTGTTACCAGTAAAGGCACTGCAATTTATCAATCCACAGGCTGAGACGTGTACTAGCACACATACAGGTCCTGCAGTCTATCAGATTCAGTCTGACGTTAAGAATTTACACAAATGTTGTTCGCTGTATCTCCATGATTAGGCCAGTGAGTCAGAAGTGATGCCAAACTAGTTAGCAATCCACAACTACTGCAATCCAGAGAGACAAGCAAGGAATTTAGATACTATGAGGAAAACACTTAAGCAGAGTGAAAGAACCATAAATTAAAGACAAAAATGGGGGTTTTGAGTTAGTAACGTGTTTTCATCAAGAGGTGAACACACTTAAATCCCAAACTGTAGCAGTGCAAATGAAATCTTGTGAAAAAACACTTTAATTTGATACGCAATGTAGTAAATATAAGTGTTGACATGGTAATTTTTCATTTATAGTGATAAAATATGGAAGTGCAATATGTAGAAATATAATATGGAAAATGAAATTTTCCTGTGAAAATAGTGTAATTAATTGCCATAATAGTTTTCATATTTTCAATGTTTCAGTAGGATCATGTGTCAAGATTTTCTACAATTATTCTTCAGGTTTTCAAGTGTAGAAGTTATTTTAGAGTAGGCTCACTAGTGATAAACCCTAAGCCAAACATAGTAAATATTTTGCTTTGTTACTAAGGTAGGTAATATTAGCCTCCTTTAATAGATGAATTTGGAAACAAAATTTATTGCTATTGGTTGTTTCTGTCAAGCATGATTAATTCTCTCATACAAATAATTAGTTATTTCTGTATCTGCAGATGTGTCACATGCAAAATGTACTCAGATAATTTTAATTCACTATTCTCTATATTTCAAGAAGTCTCTCAAATTAAGATAGCAGAATATTTTAACAGACAAAATCCACCTGTGCTAAAATGTATTTGGGAGTAGAATATTTTAGCATTACCATATTCCTCCTAAATTACAGAAGAGCTGATGGTGATGCTGGCACCTGGATTATGAGGTAAAATGGCAAACCCTTGTGAAGTATATATATGGTCCAATTTCAAATGTATATGTCCAAATTTTATCTCACTTATTGTAAAAAATGTTTCCTATTTCCAAATAAAAGATTGCAATAAAAAAGTTATAGTTTTAAGCACAGAACACTAATAAATATTGATATTAAATAAAATGTCAGAAAAAATAAAATAAAATATAAACATTGCTTAGTTACTAGGCAATGCCTACCAAAACTCTGCTAAGTACACTTTTTCATCACTAGCATTAGCTAGTTTATATCAAGAGTCTTTTGTCTGAAATTTATTTTGCTTTCTAGGTTGCTTGCTTGCTTTTAAGAGCACACTTTAATAGCGTACTTCATGTTTTGGAGTGACAGATGTCATAAGATCAGACTTGCTCAGCAAATGAAGAAAAATCTTGCACTTTAGTTTCCTTCAAATTCACTCTGTACTTTGAGAGGGGAAATGACAAGCTTAGAGTAATTTGAGGATCTGAGATATATATCTTGTAATACCATAAACCTGTAAAATATGAGTATTTGAATACAGATGCTAGCTATTTCACAGCTCAGTTTTTAATATCATAAGGTTAGGTGCTAAATTTCCAAAGCAATGCAAGAGGATTTATTGGTATTACTACTGGATTTGAAAGCAAGTCAAAGGTTTAATCCCTATGTACTCCTCTGTTAAAAAAAAAAAAAAACAAAAAAAACCAAAAAAAAACCAAAAAAACCAAACCTATAGATTTCTGAAAAAAGAACAGGATTTGTACATAGCAAATTTTAACCTTGAAAGAAAATAGAACAATCCTGTCATCCTATGCTTGTGTTATTTTAACAGTATATCTTGTTTCATCTGTTCACCATAACATGAGCTGAAGAGAGCTGGCAGGTCTTTAAGAACATTATTCATTATTCTTGGAGTGAAAAAGCTCTAAATTCCCACATGTAAGAAATTGGACAAGGACAGCAGGAAACCAACATAGCTGAATAAGAACCTCTCAGTCAAACTAAGGTGTTAGAATGAAATACACAGGAACATTTTTTCTGGGAAGAATATAGGGACATTTCCCAGATAGGTAAGCATGGGATTAGGAAAGCTAAAGTGTAGCTTGACAAGGGATGCAAAGAATAATAAGGGCTTCTAAAGACACATTGGTCAGAAATAAAAAATTAAAGAAGATATACTCCCCCTGGTGCAAAAGAGTGGACAAGTGGCAACCAACATGGAGAAGGCTGGGGCATTTTTTTCCCTCAATTTTCAATGTTAGTTTCTTTCCCCATACCTCTAAAGTCCCTGAACCTCAAGGCAAGGATAGTGGGAATAAAGCCTCTCCCACCATAAGTGAAGACCATGTTCAAGACCACCTGAGGAATCTAAACATGCACAAGTCCATGGGAACTGATGAGATGCACCCCAGGGTCCTGAGGGAATTGGCTCATGCAGTTGTTAATTCATTGTCCATCATATTTGAAAAGTTGTGGCAGTAAGACAAAGTCCCCAGTAACTGGAAAAAAGGGAACAGTACACCCAATGTAAAAAGGGTAAAAAGGAGGCCCCTGGAAACTATTGACAAGACAACCTCCCCTCTGTACCCAGCAAGATCACGGTACAGATCTTGCTGGAAGATATGTCAAAACATATGGAAGACAAGAAGATGATTAGGGACAGGTGGCATGTCTTCACAAAGGGCAATTTGTGCCTGAATCATCTAATAGCCTTCTATGATGGAGTGACTGTATCTGTGGACAAGGAAGAACTACGGATATTTTCTATCTGGCTTCTGTGAAGTGTCCAGTGCCAGACTAAGTGGGGTTTGGGCAACCTGGCCTCCTTGAAGATATACCTGCCTATGGCAGAGAGACTGGAACTGGGTGATCTCTATGATCCTTTCCAACACAAATTATTTTACTATTCTATGTATAATAATAATAATAATAAACCCTAAAATTAAAATGTTAATGATTTTTTTTTTTGTCTTCAGTCATTGGGGAAAAATCCATTAAAAATATGTCAATAGATATTTAGAAGTGGAGGCACTTTTGTTTTGTTCTTTTTTTTGGCACCATATTTTTAATCACTAGAACAAGGTGGGCTCCCTTTTGTTAAAGAAATTTCTTTGCCCAAGGCTTCCCAAAGCAACTCTCAGACATCTGATTCCAGAAAAAAAAAAATGAATAATTTAGTGGTACAGAAATAGGAACAGCTTGAACTGGGTGCCTCTAGAGAGGGGCTGAGAACAAAGAAATTCCTGGACCTTTATAATCTTACAGTCTGTACTACTGATCCTCACAGACTCTTCATGCACCTTACCTGTGATTCTTGATCGTGTGGTGAGTTTTGGCCTGTGGTCTTCTTTATGCCTTAGTGAATTGTATCTCTGTCTTGTGGCAGATCATCACCCATTTCTTTTCTGGACAGGTTATGATTCTGATCACAATCATGACTTCCTTATCTCCCCATTTACATGACCTATGGGACCTCCATTTATATAACAGCTCAAGGTAAGTTAGAGGGGGCTGGGAGCTTCCTGCCTAAGACTTCATCTACTTTATCATCTTGTGCCAAATTTACTCAGACAAAAGAATGCAGTTGAAAGAATGAAGTTAGCTAAAATGAACTTATAACATCTCTGTGTACACCCTTCCTGTGGGAGATAAGGGATGCTCCATTTTTGAATGCACCTCTGCTGGCATCATCACCTTGATGATGGATATATTGCTGAGAAATCACCCACACTTGCACACTTGAAGTGTGATTCCTGCAGTATCACCCTGAGTGATACACCCTCCAGTCCCACCCCACTTGCCAGACAGCAGCTGCTCAAACTGCCCCATGTTTGCTTTGTCTTGCATGGGGAGGGCTGGGACACTGCAGGGTGATATCCAGCATTGCCAAGGCAGGTTTGACTGCTGCTGCTTCCCTTACAATGTCTCTGAACTCTGATTTTTCTTCATGTTTCTTCCTTTTTTTGACAAGTCTCTTGGTATCTCACTGCTTACTGTTGAAACCAGTGGATTGGTCATTTTTCTTTCTCATGTGTAAATGCCTGTCTTTGGCAGACACCCTCATGAGAGTTTTGGTTGTGTCATTCACCCCCCATTTTTTTACCCTCATTTCTACCTTAACAGCTTTGCCAATCATGGGCTGCGTGAGCTTCCCTAGAAATTCTGTCCTATACTGAAGTAATACAAATAAGATTTTATAAAAAAATATTGTTCAGACTTCTTAAAAGGTCATTTAACATTTTGGAAAGTCTTTTCCATAAGATCACTACAATATGGATAGGCTTAATATGAAGTAATATTTTTTAGGAGCAATATTTCAGTAATGCTTGTGAGAAGTAAGTTTGAGAAATTATTTAAACCTAATAATATGAACAAAGGTTTTAATTCTCTCATTTTAACTGGAAGTTGAATAAACACAGAAAAATATAAAAAACACCTTTAATAAAGAAAGTAACATCTGTAGAAGTTGTATTTCATACAGACAATTCCTGACACCTGAAAAAGTAAATTAAAAAAGTTTCTTGTATCACTTCTTCATAAATCCCAGATGATTCCTCAGCTAGTCCCTCCTAGAAATCTTCTCCACTGATCATGAGTTTTTATGGTATCATATGAAGAATAGCTTAATCCTTTCGGTAACTCTGAGAATATTAATCAATTTATTTCTGAGTTTCAGGACTAATTCTGAAACATGTATTTAAACCACTGAAAAAGTGAAAACATGTGTTGGTTGCCTCCCAGTGCTGGGAAGGGATGCGATCATACTTTACTCTAGTCTTTGCCAGGATAAAGTTAATATTTTCCTAAAACACTTGAGTGACAAACCTATAATGAAAGTGTTGCTATTTCTTATCCCACAATTCTGTTCCAGTAAAGGAAAAGCACCCAGAAATCCTGTATATTTCAATTCAATAAAATACATTTAATTATAGTTTAATACTATATTTTTCTTAGATGATGTTTCCTACTGAGGAAACAGTTTCCTCTTTCCTCAGCAAAAAGCTAATTTACAAAAGCTGTAGGGCTTTAGCCAGCATCACTAAATGAAAAATCACCTGCATTACCCTCGCTCCAAAATATTTTCTGGCTCTCCATGGAATATACCCATGCAACAGACATCTCTACTTTCAGTCCAAATTAATACCTCTTCTCATTCAGGTCTGTTTTACTCACACTTTTTGCATAAATGGTAACTGTTGCAAAACTGTTTTACACAATGTAAGATTCTTTTTAGTGAAGTATGACTAACAGAATATGACTCATGTCTTTAAAAGTTGGTAGATAATCTTTTTTCTTTCACACTGAGTTTAGAAGTTAGTGACTTCTACTGACTTCTATTAGAAATTATAAGGCTCATTCCATCTAATTTTAATCATCCAGTTGTAATATACTGACACCTCTGCTGCTAATTCTCTTTCACTCTATTAGCTACATAGGGAATTAAGAACTAATTTCCAAGTCTCAAACACATCTCAGTGACATGTTTTAAGTACCCAAAACAGATAGTGTGAATAATGCCTTATCTGTTTCTGCTGCCACGCAAAACATGAGCTATCCTAAGCTGACATTTGCCACTCTCTTCTGTGCATTAAGAACAACACTGCTTTCAGAGACAGGGAGAAATTACTAAACTTTTATTTAGCTAGTGATTTCAGAATATATTTCTCAAAATCTGGGATCCTATGAGGTAATACTGTATGGTTGTATTAGTTTTCTGTGGCTTAGGTAGAGAGGGACTATGGAAGTGGCTTCTGTGAGATGCCCAATAGAGCTGGCCCCAAGATGGACCTGCCACTGGGCAAGGACAAGCCCATCAGCGCTGGTGGTAGCACCTCTAGGATAAAGTATTTAAGGGCATGGAAAAAACCATGCAATTGCAGCAGAGAGAGGAGTGAAAATATATGAGAGAAACAGCCTTGCAGGCACCAAGGTCAATGAAGGAGAGGGAGGAGATGCTCCAACACAGGAGCAGAGATTCCCCTGCAGCCCATGGTGAAGATCATGGTGAGGGAGGTTGTCCCCCTGCAGCCGATGGAGGTCCATGGTGGAAAAGAGATCCATTTGCAGCCCATGGTGGACTACAGGCTGGAGAGACTGCCTGATGGAGGCTGTGGCCCTGTGGGAAGCCTGTACTGGAGCAGGCTCCTGACAGAATCTGTAGTCCCATGTAGAGAGGAGCCCCCACTGGATCAGGTTTTCTGGCAGGACTTGTGACCCTGTGGGGGACTCTTGCTCAAGAACTCTGTTACTGTAGGGCTGCACCTCATGGAAGGGACCCATGCTGGAAGAGTTTTTAAAGAGGTGTAGCTGACAGGAAGGACTCACATTGGAGAAGTTAATGGATGACACTCTTCTGTATGAGGGACTACACATTGGCAAAGGAGTGAGGAAAAATGAGGAAAAGTGAAGAAAAGATATGAGGAGACCTCTACCTGCAGAGGAAGGAGCAGTAGAGACCTGTTATGAACTGACCACAAACACCATTTCTCATCCCCCTGCACCACTGGAGGGGAAGGAGTAGAGAAAATAAAGAGAGAAGTTAAGCCTGGAGAGAAGGGAGGGATGAGGGGAAAGTATTTTTAATATTTTGTTTTATTCCTCATTATCCTACCCTGATTTGATTGGTAAGAAATTAAACTAATTTCCAAAGTCAACTTCATTTTGCCCATGATGTTAACTGGTGAGTGATCTCTCCCTATTGTTATGCTGAACCTTGAGCCTTTTGTTACATTTTTTTGTCCTCCTATGCAGCTGAGGAGAGGAGTGAGAGAGAGAGAGACTGGTGGAACGCTGGCATCCATCCAAGGTGAACCCACCACAATGTGATATAATACAGGTACTGTATATAGATAATGGATATCTAGTACATAATATATGGATAGATTATGTAATCAGATGACTAACAGAAATTAGTTATGGATTCTGCTTTTAAAGGATTAATCCCAAATAGATGATAATCCTTTTATTTGAAGAGAAATATCTTTCTCCTATTTTGCCCTCCATCTAGGTGCCAGTGAACAAGCCTTTACAAGTTGCTATATATGCTATCCATCCAAGTAACTGGACTCTCATCATTGCCGCCTCCCAGGCAAGCAAACAAGCACTGCTCTTTCCAGTTTCTATCTGCTCTGTTAGTACATTGACAGAAGAGGGGATCTTTTTAGGGAAATGCAGTTTAGTCATGTATATTTTAGGTGAAAGTGGAACAAACCCTAGCATAGTTTTGGATTGGAACAAGTAACACTCTGCCTGACAATTTCTGGGCACAGCTCAGGAGCTGATATGAGCCAGCACCGTCTTCCATATTCAGTTTGGGTGTTGCCAAATTTTTTTTTCTGAGGTAACGATGGATTAATAGAACAGATATGGGCTGTTGGTGGGAGTGCCAGAAAAAAATTCTGGGCATGTTTAACTTACTGACAGATGAAGTGCTAATTCAGATGGATGAAATCAGCCTTTGGAGGTCTTTAACAGAATATATCTCTCTCATAACATCATTGTAAATGTATATGTGTAACACAGCTGAAGAATATGGTATCCTATGATTCTACAAATATCATAAAACCAAGTAGAAAGTTTTATAGTAAAAAGCAGAAAGATTGTCTATGGAAAAGGGAGACAAAATGTTGGCAGAAGGTCAAAGATGAAGAAGTCAGAAGTAGTAAGAAGGTTAGTATATGTCACATATAACTGAAATATTTAGTTCAGGACTAGCCTGTATCTATAAAATAAACTTACTCATCAGAAATTGATAACCTAAAATTGCAGAAATAATCAGGGCCTAAAGTTGCATTATACTCACAGGGAATTCCAGAATGAGGAATAAGTAGCACTCTGAATCTTTAGGGTTGGAAAGAAACCTCTAAGATCATTGAGACAGACCTTTAACCTAGCACTACCATGTTCACCACTAAGTCATTTCACCAAGTTCCACATCCACATATTTTTTGGACACTTCTCAGGATAGTGATTCTACCAACTAGCCTTGACCCATCAACCCAGCCTGTCCAGATCCCTCTGCAGAGCCTTCCTACCCTCCAGCAGAGCAACATTCCCACCCAGCTTGGTGTTCTCTGCAAATTGACTGAGAGTGCTCTTGCCCCCCTCTTCAGGTTGTCGATAAAGATGTTAAACAGCACTGGCCTTAATACTGAGCTCTGGGGAACACCACTGGTGACTGTCCACCAACTGGATGTATATCCAGTCACCACCACTCTGAGCCCAGCCATCCATTCAATTTTTTACCCATTGAAAAGTACATCTGTCTAACGATGGTAAACCAGTTTCTCCAGGAGCATTGTGTTGGAAGAAGTATCAAATGTTTTACTAAAGTCTAGTTAAACACTAAACTCTTTAATATTAGTAAGTTAAAGGGATATTTATAGAGAACTAGCTTAGCAGAAATGCTTAAAAATAGAGATTTGTATATTTTTTCAGATAATATATAAAGCACTGTGTAGGATCTAGACTAGGTCACAGAAATTTCGTCAGGCAGTAATTTTCTGTATTTTTTCAGTTTAGTGAATAAAATTTCTATATATAAGTAATTTTAGGTCCAATGGTCTTTCAACAACTTCACAAATGTCTTGGATGAAGAACTCAAAGGTATATTCCATAAGTTTGCCAATAGCTGCCTGGGACAGGCATTGGTTAGCAGGCGGTGAACAACTCCTTTGTGCATTATTTGTTCTTCTTGGGTTTTATTCCTCTCTCATTCCTTTTCATTACTATTTTTATTATTATTATTACTGCTGTTATTATCACCATTACTGCTGTTGTTATTTTTTGTTGGTTTATTTTCAATTATTAAGCTGTTCTTATCTCAACCCAAGAGTTTTACTTTTTTCCTGATTCTCCTCACCCACCTGGGAGGGGATGGGAAGTGAGCAAGTGGCTGATTGGTACTTAGTTGCCAGGTGGAGTTAAACCACAAAACATATATCCTTTTAATCTTTTGGAAAATTATTTCTTTTTTCTTTTCTAAAGAAAAAGATGAAGACAAAATGTTCTCAGCTGTTCTGAACTGGAACAATTATGACCAAAAAGGGAAATGAAGAGTGATATCAAGCTTCTGAAGTTGAATTTTTAGCTCTTACAGAATTCCTTGTAACACATCTTTCCCCAAACAAAAGTAATTTTGTAGGAACAAGTTGAGAGATTGCTTTCTTCTTAGAGGTGCAACATTCTTATGAGAAATGCTGTGCATATGAGAAATGCTGCTCATTTCTTATGAGAAATGTAATGTGAAGTGTTATCTCAGTTGGCATCCTTAAACAGAAGAATGGAAGTTGTTTAAAGATGATGGTGGACTCTATCTTTAAAAAAATAAGATGATCTGCCCAGAGCAGCAGTGTAGCTTAGTAGGTCTTCAATAAACAACACTGCCAGAAGAGGTGGATATCAGCTGTTTTGTAAGTTTGAGAGCTCAGAAGTGTGATGGCTTTTAGATCTATCAACTATAAGTAAACTTGAACAGAAAATGGTTTTCCATGAACAGAGAACGTTTGTAATTTGAAAAAAAAAAAAAGTTATTTTTAGTGAAAAATTAGGTAGTCTCAAAGTATTTTGAAGTATCAGGAATAACAGACTTGGTATTTAGACTCATGTTCAAGTCACGGCTCTGCATTAGGTAAACTGGATCTAAAGGTGGGTTTACCATATCAGAATGGTATTGGTTACTGTGTGCTACTGGTTATTTCTGTTTCTCTATAGGACTGGTTTTAAACAGCAACAATTACATAGTTTAGTAATACTTTACCTGAAAAAGCTTAACTGCAGCTGATATGATTGTGAAAAACATTGGTGATTTAATCAGAATTTAAGAAACAATCCAACTAAAAAACGCCCCAAACGCAGAAAACCACATTTTTTCCTTCCTTAATACATCCTTTAAAATAAGTCCTTCACTTAAGTAACAAAAGTAAAAATTTACACAAATTAATCACATTTTGGAGAAATCTACAGTATTGTCATATTTGAACTGCTACTTGTCTATATGGCTATTTGTTGTCTATATATTGCCTCCATTTTTTTTTCCAAAATAAGAGATTACAGAAAGATAACAAAAAAGTATTAAATATTTAGTCTTTTGGTTTATTTATATTTATACTCACTCCTCAAATAAAGTTTCTTTGGGCAATTTTTTGATATGGACACTGTAAAAATTGATGAAAAATAGTATCTAGATTGTGGGTTATGACTATACTATCTAATGTTTGAACTTTGACATTTGTACTAAACTATTTTGCATGCAACTTGCTTAATTTACTCTTTTTGTCTGATTTATCAGATTTTGTCCTAAGGAATATGAAATTAAGCCAGTGCTACTTATCAAATATCTAATAAAATATGAATATTCCAATTGCATTTATGAGTGAATGAAGTGATTATTCACAGTGGGATAGCAATTATAATCAAACACTGGTTTTTACTACACAAGGGAAAGGTCTTCATAATGTTAAGTATCAATTCAAATAGAAATAATGCTATATCAAATATATTATACTTCATGGACACTTGATTCTTCACCTTTGGAAGATAATATAAAATTCAATTATACCTGGAGAACACTTAGAGGATATTAGCTCTGAATTTTTTCAACAGTCAAGAGGAAAAATTACTTAGATAAAGATGGGATTTCACTCATCTAAATGAAAAGAAAAAGTTTTCTCAAAAGGGAAAAAAGAGAACTACTAAAGATTCCTGTCTCTGATTAAAGAGTCCTTGCATTTGCAGATTTGAAAGAGATCACTAACCTTTAAAAAGTGTCTAAACGAATCCCTTTTTGAAGACATGCAAGAAACATCTAAAGTTTTGGTGACACAGCAGGATTTCTTTAAAGACAAGCAGCTAGTAACCTGCAAGACTGTGGCCAAGAGAATTTTTTGTGCAATCCTCACAGGGTGTTCTCATCTTAGGACGAACCACATTTCCCATTAGAGGTAGCAAGAAGGGCCAGGGTCTGTGTGTGTGTGTGTGGGACTGCACACAAAGGCCTGGCCATCCTTTGTTGCTGTCACAAAGACTAAACACAAAATTTATTGGAGTGAAACTACGTGGCAAACTTTCTTGGAAAGAGAGTGGTGGCCAGTGTGACCTCCTGAGGACCCTTCAGTCCTCTTGTCCAACCCCCACTGATGAGAACGCCAGTGATATAGCCACTAAGAAAAAGGACTTGGAACGCTCATGTACAAACCGGTTTCCATACAACTAAGATATTTAAAAGCATCGCTTTTCGTATCTTCATCTATATGTCTAGAACAAGGACAGAATTCCCATCTATCAGCAGTCTAGAGAAATGTCATCTGACCTATATCCAACTCTCAGATAAAGAACAGGGCACCATTAATTTAATGTCTGTGTATTGTGCTACATGTTGTTTCCTTTCTGTGAATCTGTTACTGTTACCATTTCTCTAAATTTGGGAGGAAAAAACATGTTCTACGCCGGCATTGCAGTAGAAATGGAAACTCAGTGAAAAACAGAAAATTCAATTTTTCCAGAGAAGAAAACAACCAAAGGTATGGAGGAGGTTGTGTAGGTTATGTAGTTTGTGCTGAAATCATAGCGCCATCCCTTCTGCCTCCTCAACTGCCTCAAGTGAACATTTCTCTGGGAGTTTTAATAACAGTTTTTTATGTCCCTTGGGTACAATAAGGCCTCAAATAACATACCATGCCATGAAGAAGCATCAGTGAATCCTGTCATGGAAAAACTAGAAAATGCTCTGAACTTCCAATGTGTTCTGCCTCCAGATCTTTCACAAGGTTACAGTACATATAGGCTACAGTTTAAAATTACTTTTGATAGACAATAGTTTCCTCACTAGGGTCTTTCTGTCATAAATTGTGTTAAATTACCTTTGTCTTATTGATTTGAAGAATTCTCTGTAGCGGTTATTTAATTGGAGAGTTTCTGATTACCTTTTGTAAATAGCTTTTTCTTTCTTCTATAAAAATATAGTGATAAATCTACCAGATCTTGCAAGGCCGCATCCACCCTAAAAATTCCAATATATTTGATTTGAAGAATGTAACGTTAGGAAAAGATCACATTAAGACAAGAAAATAGTAATTTTCAGTTTTTCTCCTTGGCAGAGACAAATCATGCTAGAAAAATTCCCTTGTGTTTCCATTCAGGATGTCCCAGGTCCATCTTTGCAAAGTCTGCTGGAAGAAACTCTTCCATCTGCACACATATTTTGCAGTCTGAAAAGTAAGAATCAAAGAGGAAATTGTACAAAATGGAATTTTTCTGCAAAATATTGAGAAATTAAAATAAAATACTAAGTATGCAGAGCATAGTGTGAAAAAACTATGTTTGAACTCACAAGGCAGAAGAAGCCAAAAAAGTCATGAAGAATCAGAGACACAGTATAAGCCATGTTAAATAAAATTAATACACAAGGAACAAACTACAAAAAAGATACCTAATCTATTTAATTCTTTCTTTTTTAGCTGTTATTCAATGAAACAAAAACAGTTAAACTGTTGTGAGACATGTCCCTTTATTTTTAAGTGGAAAACTCTTAGTGGAACTATCTAGTTAAAAGAAAAAGAAAGTGATGTGTCTTACTCGTAGTGAAGGGTGTACACTATTTTTATAATTATATGCAATTTAATTTTAAGGATAAAAAAATATTTTTAGAACTCAGTTGTTAGGTTTGTTTTACTATGGTCTTTTCATCATTTAACATATCTCCTTCTTTTTCCAGTCAGTAGTAAATATTTTCACACTGAAAGTTGAGCAAATATTTAAACCTTTCATGTGATTATTCCCTAATCACACAGCAATTTGGATGAGCATGTCCTAAACTTCAGGATGGAACTCTGCTTTAATGCAATGTTCACTGTAAGTAAGAAGACCTACTGTTCTAACCATCTACCTATTTTTCATCTATCTACATGGCAGGTGAATGGCATACAGGTCTTTAATCTCACCTAAATCATCAGGCAAATTGTTCATCACCTGTTTATTTTCATGGACATTCAACATATTCTGTGAAAAGAAAGCCTTTCTACAGTTCACTGAAGATTTTGGGCCAAATGACTTCAAGAATTCTCATTAGTGAAAAGAGAGATTAACAATCCTATAGCACAGATACAGCACTTATAGAAGATACCTAACAGAAGGTGAAGTTGCAGCCTTTTGAGGCATAAAATAAAGTCGAAAGAGAGGTCTGACTTTTTTTTCCTCTTTCCTTTCATTTTTTGATGATATGCTTTTCTAATTTGTCAACTTGGTTAAACATAGCTATTTCTGCATCTCTTGCAACGTGCATTTTCCCAATAACTCCCAGTGTGTTAGGACTCTGGATCTTTAAGAAGGCTACAGGCCACACAGGCTACAATTTAAAATAACTTTAGATAGACAATAACTAGAACAGCAGGGCCTTTCTACTCTGAATTGTGTTAAATTACTGTTGTCTTAATGGCTTGAAGAATTCTCTGTAGGGCTTATTTCACTGAAGAGTTTCTGATTGCCTTTTTGTAAATTACTTTAGCCTCCTATAAAATGTGCAGGTAGCTGTCTTTTCCAGATGAATTTCCACAGTTCATGGCTTTTAAAACAAATTCAGTCACTTCTTTCACTCATATCTTTGTAGTATATTATTAACCTATTTTGAAATCTTTTGAAAAGCAGTGACAAACTGTCAAAAATACAGAAATGTCTCCAGTAGATTCAAACCTGTGTACAATTTCATTGAAACAAACAGGACAAATTATGTATATTTTAACACTGAGGAATTATTAGTACAAAAAAAAACTGAATAAAAAGAAAATACTGCATACCCATAACAATCCAATTGTTTCTCCCAGGAGAAAACTAGCATTTACTGTACTGCTTCTACTATGACATCTCATAAATGTTTCAGTTAGAACATTTAAGGCTTGAAATAGTGCTTCATGTGGTTAAAAATTTTAATGAACTCAATGTCCGTTATAAAAATCCATTTCACTTGACCCTAAGTGTCTAACCTAGGCTAGGATACCAAAAAAAAGCCATAAGACTCAAACAGGAAGGTAGGTTTTTCCATTAAATGCCATCAAAGACACTTGCCTCTTTCCTTTGACTACATTTGCAAGTTAAGCACTTTTTTAACAGACTGAAGATCTATACTTAAATTATCCATTCATTAGTATTTCACTCTATTTTTTGAGGAACTTTAAAGGATTTCCTAATCTATTTCTGTATTTCTATGCTCATATAAAAGTGTCAGGTAAGTATGAAAAAAATCCTCAATTCTGTGTGACTACGTAAGTTCCCTTTTTGCAGTTAAAGTTGAAAATGTGACAGAAGACATTAACATTTACCAATTTCTGTAAACAAACTTGAAAACTATCTGAGTCATATGCATCACTCCAACAGAATTTTCAGATCATATTCATAGCCAATGGATAAACAAGCAGTGGGTCAAACTGCCAAATAAAACTCTTATGTCTCTGCAAATTATGTGAAAACTCTCATTGTCATTAACAGAATAAGGAATTCAATTCCAAATAAGAATACTGTTCATGGCAACTTTATGTGAATTAGCTGTGCTGCAGTACCATGTTGTATTAGGTGTCAGTGCCTTGCAATGTAAATTAATCTGCTGCAGCACAATAATTCATCTAAATAATCTGACTTAAAATGCACTCTTCTAAAATATATTACTTCATGGTGATATTTTTGTTTGTTTTAAAGTTTATTATAGCATTTTGGAGTGGTTAGGCAAAGATTTACAGTGTATAACTAACAAATTTTTAATACTGTAAATGTGTATATATAAAACCTCTATTTTTTGTTTTTAAAAACTCTTAGAGATAAGTGTAAGAGGAGCTTGATCTGCCTACTTAATTAGTCTTTGGGGTTTGATTCTGAAATATGACACAGCTGACTTTTCATCCTTCCTCTTCACTCATAACCAAAAATATTGCTAAACTATCAGCTTTGTATATATAAACAAATGTAATTAGTACACATTAAGTCATCCATGTAAACACATGCACATGTAAGTAAGAAAGCAGTGAATAAATCATTACATAAAAGCTTATATTTATTTTGGTACACAAAATAGTGTACACGTGAGCTCTTTTCAGAAGACGCTAATCTGTGTCAAGAGAGAGTAAAATCAATAGAACAAATGTGCTATCACTGGTTCTAAAGAGGCATTCTAGAGAGTTGGGAAAAAAATTGCACAAGAAAAAAAAGACTATTGTTTGCCTGACTTAAAATTGAACACAAGCTTACGGTTCTGATTTTTATCTAACAAGAATCTTGACTTAAAACTTCACTTATAGAAATTTATAGTGAGCAAGTCCTAACTATACAAAGGTATTTCTAATTTATACCATTACAAAACCTACAAGATAAAAAAATTAAAAGAATGCCTGCAAATTATTAACTTCAGTTTTATTTATAGAGAATATTTTCCTCACAAAATAGGCTGTTTCCAGAGAACTGCAGCCAATTTGTGTAACAGCTTTATAGTCTATATATATGTATCCCACATGCATCATAAATTCAATGACAACACAATTCCTTTCTATATTCTTTACTCTTCTTCTTTTCCTGACACAGAAGAGGAAGAAAGGTAACTTTTAAAAGAACTATTTTAAAAACCTATTACAAAAAAAAAAAAAAATCAATGGTTCCCTCCATAAAAGTCATGCAGGCAAACAGAAGACTGGAATACTTTGTGAGTGACTGTACATCAGAAGGAAAAAATCAATAGTTTCCGTAAAGAAGGTATCCTCAGGGACAGAAAGCTTCAAGGTATGAATAGAACAGTAGCTACACTGCTTGGAATCTGCAGAAGTGATAATACATTTTCTAATCCCTGACCAAGAGTGGGTAAAAGAATACACTGTTTCAAAGTTTTAATGATCCAGGGTGAATATATTATACTATCTTTCCTGCTGAGCTGCCTGAGCCCTACTTTACCAGTGGGATATGTTAGGAGACAAATCAAATAATTCAGAAAACCTCACAGCTTAGCCAGAAATGTTGGAATGATGTTTACCCTTCCTTCTGGGTCCTCTAATATTTGCTGAAATCTCAGATACTTACCTCAGGCAGCAGCTTGATATTTACTAGCAAAGGTTTTATTGGTAGGAAAGAAGAAAAAAAAGAAAGTGTAGTTTTTGTAAAAGTGTTTTGTGCATTAAATTCACTTTGAAGTACAAAAAAATACCAAACCAACAGGAATTCCAAGTGTTTGGGATTAAGTGTTTCCACTGGCTGGTAATGTCCTGACTTCACATCTTCATTATCCATTTCTCTTTCTCCTGTTTCAGATTCTACAAAAGGAAAACTAGAATTGCAGTGTAATAGCATGGCCCAGCTGACAACATCACACTCTGCTTACAGGAAACAGAGGTGGGATAACTTTGACATATACTCATTGTCAAATTTCTTCATTGTAATTGTCTTTCTTGATGATGTCAATCCATCATCCGTTTTGCATGCATGGTAGTTTTCTTCAAGACAAAACAAAAAGGTGACTTTGATGACACAGTTCAAATCAAAAATTATTCTCTAAAATCAGTAAAAAGAAGTTCAGCCTGGTGTAGGCACTTTTGTCTCTACAATATTACCCACGATTTCCTAGAAATACATTAAGAAAAGTCATTGAGAGAAGAAACAAATGGACTTGTATTAAGAAACTGCCCCAGGTTACTAAATACATGATTTACCTCTCAAGTAAGAGTGCTGTACAGAAAGAAGGCAAGGAAAACCAAGCAGCTGGAGAAAACGAAGAAGAGAAGAAAGGGTAACAGTCAGATGAAGACAGAAAGAAAAAAGAACAGAAAGAAAGATTGAAAGAAAAACAGATGGAGAGAAAGAAAGATGAAAGGAAAGACAGGTGGACAGAAAGACAGGCAGATGAGCAGACAGAGACGAAGTAGGAAGGCAGCCAGGAAGGGAGGAAATGTGTTACATTATTTTAGACATTTTAAACTGAAGCTATGCCTTAGGGTTCCTGGAATGCCATGAGGCTGAGAGGACTCAGGGCCAAATGTCCAGTAGTTTGATAGCCTGACTTTAGAGATTACCTGAGAAATATGTCTGGAAACCACTCTGATCTGCCAGACTGTGAGGGGAGTGTGTGCCCCTTGGGTTCACTTCATTTATCAGAATAGATGTAGCTATAGTGAATATTGCATAGGGATACTAATTAGTTTCCCAAACCATTTGAAGAGATTATTTCAACAAATAAAGAAAGATTTACCTTAGAGATGTATAGGTTGCCACCCTTTATCCGTAAAAGTAATGAAGACAGAAATGACAGTCTGTTAAATATACACAGGCAATATCTGTTCAGCCTGATTCTTTTGTTGTGATCAAATGAAAAGCACTGAAGAAGTTCCTTACATCTTTGAGAGGCTCCCTGCAGATCTGCGAAGCCCAAGCAGCTGCAGGTGTCAAGCAACATGGTTAAGAGCTGCAGAGCATTTTAAGCTTCAGCTTGGTTTTTTTCCTTCCATGAGTGCAAGTCAATTCATGCTGTTCATTTCACTATGGTGCTTAGGAAAAAAACACACTCATGTGACATACTGCATGTAAAATATCCTTGAATCTATGTATAATCTAAGCATAGAATAAGAAAATCCAGAAAGGTCTCATGGTTGCACCATAAATAACTCGGATTTGAATAACTCAGATTTGTCATGTATTTGACACTCTCTTTTTTTATTTCATTTGTATAATCTTTCTGCTACAAACTAATAATTTCATATTATTTAGCATACACAATAACTTCCAGTCCTTATCTAGAGCCCTTTTCATCAAAAAATGTACACAAAAGTTCCGGATAAGCAAATATTGATGTATACTTTCCAATCATTCTGACAGTTGTCTTGGATGTTTTTTATGTGCTCTGCTAGTTTTGCAGGTTTTATCTGTAATAGTCAGGCTGATCTAAAATTATAGGCATTATAATTTTCATATTTATCAGTTTGAGGTATGGTTTTTCAGTTGGAGAGGAAATCTGATCATGTTTAAGCACTAAGTTTTCTGTCATGTCTTTCTAGGGTGCCTATTTCTCTATTTTCAAAATGCATTTGGCAATGTAGCTAGCACTGTAATTGATTAAGTGACTGCAAGGCATGCTGAATGTTTTTCATTCTTTGAGGAGAAGCCTTCAGAAGTTTTCCTGCTCTACATCTCCTGCTGTGCTGAATAATAATTTTACTTCACAAAATGAAAGTGATAATGATGAATCTTGTACAAATTCCCGATGACTGTTTATTTAAGCAAACAGAAGGGAAAAAAACTTTGGTTATTTAAAATTTTAAAACAGTATTGCCAGAGGAAATAGTGACATAATTAAAACACTAAATAATGTCTAATCTTGCAATGTAGAAGTTTGCTAAATTTCACACAACATATTTAAAAAATAAAATATACTTTCATAATATACCATTGTGGGATTTTCTTACTAAGTTTTCTCAACACAATTCAAAAATTTCGTCTTGTTTTCTGTAATCATGAGTACTAATCCCAGAAATGCAAATATTTTCAAACATAAATTATGAAATCTATCAATTAGTCTCAGGATGCTTTGATACCTTACTTCTGTATGGTGAAACTTAAAGATTGGAAAAGTGTAGGAAAATGCAACATAATAAAAATAGTCTAAATAATTTAATTGAAATTATACGTAATTTCATAATGTTTAAAGAAAATAACTTTTCTTTATTTCTTAGTACTTGAATATTTCATTAAAAAAATTTTAAATATTCTGTGGGTTTCCATACCATCAGATAATGTGTATCTGAAGTCTGTTCTTGGGCTCTCATTTCCCAGTCACTTGCGGTGTATGCTTATCTACTCTTAAGCTGTCATTTTTAATGAAGAATCACATTATCTTTAAGACACAAGGCAACCGCAGATCTCAGAAAAGTTCATTCCCCAGGCACCCTCCATGTAAACAAAATGGAAAAATTAGCTCCAAATTATTCCCTTTACCGTGCAGATTAGTAAACTATGTGCCCTTAAAAAAACACCACATACTCTCAAATGTCATTTCAGGATATGTAATGTACATTTTTTGGTATATTGTCCTAGTGAGTTGTGATATAGCACTTAACTGAAAAAGTACTAAAGAAGTGGTGATTGCTCCTGAGGGTACAGAGATTCTCTGGGAAAGTTCTTTGTAGTTGCATATGGGCAGTCCACCCTGATAGACCTTAACTGATGACTGCAGACACAAGAAATTCTATTACTTCCTAGCTGGAGGACTAGGGATTTATCCAGCGTGCCTTTAGTTACAAAGACATGGATTGTCTTGTGAACTGTACTACTATATTTGAGAAAGGTTCATACATTTCCTAGTAATTATTCAAAGGGCTACACAATAGCAGCTTCTGCTCTAGATCTAGCTTTTTCTTTAGAGATACCATTGAACAATGTGTAGAGCCATCAGAATTTGCAATTGTGTGGGAAATTGATTCATTTTAAAGAATGCCAAAGCAGTACATTAAATGTTACTATTAAATGATTCAATTGCTTTCACAGCCTTGGGTGGCTTGGATTTCTCAGAAATATAGAAATACTAATAACTACTTGAACAATTTATGTTATTGCTTGAGAAACGATAAGCTTTTTTTTCCACTGTGTCAGCAGAGCCAATTTTAATTCCAAAAAACCCAGTAGTCTTAAATAACAAGAAAGTGGGGGAAAAAAACCCAACAAAACCCCAAACCATCACCAAACAAAAGAGAGAAATAGATAGAACTTGGCTGATGTAAATTGCAGCATTACCTAGCTGAAGTGGAATTCACCATCTTGCAGTATGATTTTGTGTGGTTTTGAAAGAATATTAAGTAAATTTCAAGATCAGAGATAGGAAAATACACTAATGTGAAACTATTAAACAATACGCAAGTGTGTTTTTAAATACAAAATTATCAGAAGATCGTGTTGTTGTGCCTTGTTTTATTTAATAGAGACATCCAGAAAATTACAAGTATTTAGATGTCTTAATTTGCATTTCAGTCTTTAGCAAATTTCTCAGTAATATTTCTTGTTGTCATAGTATGGTCTACTAGAGGTTCTTTCCTCAGTGAGCTTTTTAAGAATGTACTTTCTAAAGGAAATGAAAAAGATATTAAGTTTTCAAAAATAATTACAGCAAGAACAGAGATAATGACCTATCACAAATTAGTAGAATATTTAATAATTGTTCTCTCTAAGAAATCAGCTTCTACATATTTTTTTGCAGTCAAACAAGTAATAAATAAATTAATTCTATCAGAATTTGGTCTTGTTATCATTATTTAGATAATTTGTGAGGTCTGCTTTGTAGTAATATTTTTGTTAAAAGTCCTGTAAAGAATTCAAAAGAAAAACATCCATGTTAAAATAGCCAGTTTGTTATACGAAAAAGAAACACATACTGTTTTTTAAAAAAGTTTGAGTCTAACTCCCTTTTCCAATTTTGAAGAGATTTTTAAAGAAGAAAATTAATTTGTGCTACTTTTTAAAATTATTTTTTCATTTGAATAATGAGTTTTCTATAAGAAACACATGAAATAGAAGCTATGTGAACTCAAGACAAATTTTTTTTCAAGTGAAGGATAGTGACTCATAGCTTCTAAAAGTACTTTCAGTGACAAAAAATATATCAGACTTTGTTTTATGTTTTCAGCATGAGAATAACTTTGGAGGACATTTTAATAGGAGAGACTTATTTTTGTTTCAGAAAGCAGCTCTCTTGTGCCCCTCATAAATCTCTTGTGTGCAATGTTATATATCTATGTCAGTGGTACATCTCACCTGATAGAAATATGAAATGAAGTGTGTATAAGATACATGCCTAAAATTGTACAGAAGAAAATTTTGAAGTATTCTGCAATTAATTTGTCTTCTGTGTTGTTGTGATTTTCTTAGATCTGCAGCTGACTTTGCCACATAGAATCAAAGAATGGTTTAGGCTGGAAAGACCTTTAAGATCAAGTCAAACGATTGTGCAAAACTACTACTAAGCCATGTCCCTAAGTGCCACATCTACAAGTCTTTTAAATACCTCCAGGGATGGTGACTTGACCACCTCCAGCCACACATTCCTAGGTCCATACCATTGAGTTATTTGGATCCCAGTGCAGGATCCTGTGCTTTGTCATGTTCAGCCTCATACCATTGCCTCAGCACATAGATCCAACCTGTCCAGGTCCCTCTGCCCTCCAGATCTACATCCCCACCCAAATCTGTGTTGGGAGCGTCATTCTGCCCCCATCCCAATCTTCTATCTCAGAGGGCTGGGTGCCCAGAGACAACTGGTCTTGCTAATAAAGACTGAGGCAAAGAAGGCATAAAGAACCTCCCTCATCCTTGCCCTCAGCCTTTGTCACTTACTAACTTAATTCTTATCTGTTTTATGTGTATGTAAGTACATCTCCATACTAGACAATGCAACAGTATAGAAGGCAATTATTTTTTTCCCTAAGAAACCAACTTTATGAAAGCAACAAATGTTTGGTGTGACTATGCTCTACCATACTACTAAAATAAATCCCAAATGAATATTAGGAGATACAGTATTTATAATAAGGGATTTTTGTTCTGCTCGATAGAAAATAATCTCTTTTTTTTTAACATGAAAATGGATGGCAATATTTTGTTTGGGCTTTTATGGATTCCACAATTGTTGTTGCTGTTCAGGGTTAAGAGTTCTACTCTAATTGTTGTTTTTACAGAAGTGATTCCAAGTCTGTTTTCATCTTTGCTCGTCTTTATACTTTTTCATATCTTTTCATACCTTCTGGATTCTAATCAAGGTAGAGGGTCAGAACTGCATGAACTTTATTATGTACCAACATAGACATATTAATATATTTTATTTTCTTTTTTTACCTTGATACAGTTTTTTTTTTTTCAGTTGCAAAGCCCTGTTTAGAGATCCTCAATGTATCTTCAAGAAAGCTGGATTATATTTTTTAATGTGAATTTCTTGGGAATTATATTCACAATGTTTTGTCTCCATTTTATTTTCTGATAAATCCATAGTATAAAATCCTTCAGTAACTCTTTACCCTTTGACAAAATACATAAACTTTTTCTTTAGTAGTCCTTTTCCAGATCATTACTTTGCATATTTTGCCAGGTATGCCCATACTCAGCACCCAAATATCCTCATGGGATTCCATTGACGAATTTCTTTCAATATGAAGCTTCCTATCTACTCCTACAAATTTGTCTCCAGTCTTTTCACTAGTCATTGTAAAACAATTTTCTATTTCACCACATCATACCTTGTTCTCTTCAAGACTTGTGGTAAGGGCTTTATCCAGCATGCTTACTAACTACTTCAGGGAAATCTGGAATATAGAGGAACAGACTTCCATACTTTCTGTCAAAGATATGAAGTGTGACTTAGGCTTGCTCAAGGTAAGAGTCAGAATAAACTGATATATTGCATGATGTAGAGCTAAATTCATAAAGATTGATACTGTTCTGATAACAAGTTTCCTTCCACATCAGTCATATCAGCTCATTTTCTAGGCCAAGCCCTAGCCTAGAAACCATAGCCCAAGAAATGCTGATCCATAAATCTCCTCTGTTCAGGATGTCTTATGATTAATTGATTTTGCTGTCTACAATAAGCTGGAAAATATGTTATTAAATCATTTTTTCCAAATCTTAAAAAAATAAGAAAAAAAAGAAAAAAATAAATGCTCATATCCACCTTCTCTAAGAGAGCAATAACATCTCAGGAACATACCTACTCATGTCTACATTTTATGACTTTTTTTAAAATCACAGTATCTTCTGAAATATTTTTTTCTTGTTACAAATAATTCTTAACAACTCCACAATTTAGACTACAAAAAAGCATTATTTTAAAAAAAAATCAAAACAACAAAAAAACTTCTACAGTAAACCACCAAAATAAAAGAGAAAATTCTTTTTTTAGTTTAAGAGCAGCATTACTTGGCTAATGATCTGAAGGTTGCTCTACCTGTTTGTGAGTCTTAAGCCCCTGTCCAGTTCTCTAGTAACCAAATGTAAACTGCTACAAAGCCTGGAGGGGCAGCCAAATCCTGGGGGGCATCAGGCACAGCATCACCAGCCGGGCATGGGAGGGGATTGTCCCGCTCTGCTCTGCACTGAGGCGGGCTCCCCTTGAGTGCTGGGGGCAGTTTTGGCTTCCAGAATAAGACATTAAGCTATTAGAGAGCATCCAAGCCAAAACAGAGATGATGATGGGCCTTGAGGGGAAGCCATATGAGGAGCGTCTGAGGTCACTTGGTCTGTTCAGCCTGGAGAAAAGGAGACTGAGGGGAGACCTCATTGCTGTCTGCAACTTTCTCGTGAGGGGAAGAGGAGGGATAGACACTGATCTCTTCTCTCTGGTTACCAGCGACAGAACTAGAGGTAATGGCCTGAAGTTGTGTTGGTAGGTTTAAGCTGTATAGCAGGACAAAGTTCTTCACCCAGAGGGTGGTTGGAACAGGCTCCCCAGGGAAGTGGTCACAGCACCAAGCCTGACAGAGTTCAAACATTTGGACAATACTCTTGGGCACATGGGGATGGTGCTGTTCAGGGCCAGGAGTTGGACTTGATGATCCTTCTGAGTCCCTTCCAACTCAGGATATTCTATAACTCTGATTTTATATGACATCTTCCTTTTTTCAATTTCAGAAAATTATGGTTTTCCCCGTCTAGTGGATCCAGGTAATTGTCAGTTTGATCCTTCACATGAGAGAGAATTAAGGGGAAGAATTTTATCTCAAGAAGAACATTTTATGGTATATTATTTTCAGTGATAGGTCATGGTCAGAAGCGTTGAAGGTTGATGTGGGACATTAATGGCCCTTAGGATTTCTATATTTGAGATACATCGGCTTTGACTTTGACATGAGAAAATTAGAGTGAAAAAGCATCTTCAGATTTTAAAATTTAAATGTCAATGTCTGCATACAGAATTCTCCATTTTAGATTAAGCTAATGGCTCTCTGGATCCTTTAATCGTTGATTAGTGCCTCCTTTCATTTTCTAGACATCGTTGTTTATTATTATTTGAGATGCCTTGGGGTATCTTGGCCATCAACTGCCACATGAGAGGGATACAAATACAAAAATAAGTCCTGCCTTATACATGGTGACAAATAATCATGTACCCTAGAGCATCTTATATGTCACAATACCCCTACATGAGAAGAACTATACTGATTTCTTAAATTTTCATTTGGTATAATCAGGGAGACAAGTGCAGTCTTACTTTTGACAGTTGATGAACTGCATCCCACACCAGCTGCCTTACACAGACAACATAAAGTCCTTTTCCATTCAACGGAGAGTAATAGAAAGCTCTGGAGAGCAGTTTGTCTCTTTCTAAGGCATTGTAAAGTAAACAATCATCTTGAGTTTCTGTTTCTAGGCCTTGGCTGTAAAGGTTACTAGATCAGATGTACATATGGGATATCTTAGAGAGAGAGAGATGCAAAAACATTCCCTTGTTTGTTCTTATACTGCTCTCTGTAGCTTCTCTTTGTTTCCTGGAAGAATCTTTGAGTGAAACCTCTTCAAATACACTTTCTGGCAATGAAGAAGGAAACGACTGGGAGCAATTTGTATGGATTTGCCAAGGATAAGTCTGAATGACCTGATTGCTTCTTAAGACAAAATGACCGAATTTGTGGGTGAAGGGAGTGGAGAAGTGTAATTTGAAAATCAAGCCTTTCAACACAGTCTTCCCACAATGTTTAGGATGTTATGGCATGGATGGGAAATCTCAGAAAGACCTGGCTAGATGATTAGGCTGAGCAGATAATCATTAATGGTTTTCACTCTCCTAGGATGCAGTAATCAGAGGATACTGCAGAAGCTTGTACTAGGGCCTGTCGTGTTCAGCATCTCTCTCAGTGACCTGGTGGGGGGATGACAGTGTGCTGTCAGCAAGTCTGTGTGTGACATGAATCTTGGAGGATGTATATGCTTCAGGGCAGGGCTATCTTTCAGGACATAAAGGAGGAAGAAATGAATGAAATTCAATAAGCACAGAAAGTCCCATCCCTGGGAAAGAAGATCTCCTGACATCAGTTCAGGCTGGGCAAAGGCTAGTGACCCACCTTGTGGAAAAGGCTTTTGGGAATCTTTGGTGGGCAGTGATTGAATGTTAGCCAGCAATATGGTCTGGATGCAGAGGTAACCCACAGTCTCCAGGATCATATTAACAGGAACCTAGGTAGCAGATAACAGGAAGGGCTTATTTCCTGTGTTCAGCACTCAGACCATATTTAGAAAATTACAACTAATTTTGGACCCCCCCCATTCCTAGCAAGACATTGACTAAGTGAATGAAGCAAGTTTATCAGATGGAGAGCAGGTTGGTCAGGCTGGGAACACTTGCCTGTGAGAAGATTCTGGGAGAGAGAAGCTGGTTCAGCTCAGAGAAGAGACTCTGTGGCGGGACCCCACAAAATTCTTGACATTACCTACAGGGAGGTTACTGAGAGGATGGAGCCAGGCCCTTCACAGCAGTGTATGAGAAGAATATCTGGGATGAAGGGCATAAATCTGAATGAGACAGGTTTACATTGGCTATAAGGAGCATCTTTTTCCCCATTCCCAATAGAATAAATTTCCCAGAAATATTGTGCAATATGCAGCCTTGAAGGATTCCTAGCTCTGACTAAATAGAGGCCTGAGAAACCTGATGTAACCTCACAGTTGACCTGTAGTTACCAGGAGGTTGGATCAGAAACCTCTTTAAGTCCCTTTTTGTCTGTTATCCTAAGGCTAATCTCCTGATACATGTTCCAGATTTATGAAAAAACACAGGAAGAACATTTTTATATCTGACCATTTGTTTCCTGTTTTCTCACTAAATTTCAGCTGCTTTCAATATAAATTCCTGAACTTATTGCCTTACTTGATTTTTATATTCAAACAAACTAAATAACAGTCCTCTCATCCTAAAGTAGATTAGACAAATCTAAAATGGCAAAGAGCCATTGATTTATATGTAGAATATGCACTGAAAATATTTTAACTCCAGGAATATGAATGCCCATCCAGAAAGATCTAATTTATTCAGTTGACTTCATGTTTTGGAAGTTATCTATGCAAAGAAAAATCAAAAATTTGAACTCAGTCTTTGGCTGTAGTGAGCCAACAGTCATTTATTTTTCTCAATATATTGAAAGTTCTGAGGAACTTTTGCTGCTTTACTGAAATCTGAATCTTTCTTAAAAATAATATTAGTAGTATAATATAAAGATTTTGTGAGAACAAAACCAGATTGCAGCTATTTTGATTTTATGACTTAGTATTATCTCCAAATTATACAAATAGTTAATGCCTGTTTCATGATTTAGTAAAGTGTATAAAAGGACAAACAAAAAGAAAGATTTATTTTGTAATTCTCCCTTAAACTGACAAATATCTAATATTTTGCTTCCAATGCAGGTATGAACTGTCAAATAGTATACTTAACAGTGACTTCTATTGAACACATGCATGATACAGCACTGTAAATTCATGTCTGCTGAGCCTTACAGAATGAATAGACTGATAAAAGCTATTTTCAGTCAAGTCCAAATACATAAATGAAAAAATGTGACTTCATAAGAAAAGCTGCCATTTCAAACAAAAATGATTGGCATCTTCATTGTGAATAAAACAGTCATTACAAGAAAAATTTCTGCTTAGATATGAGAAGGAACATAATTTAAGTAACAGAATAATATAATTTAACTAGAGGAGAAGATGTATTATGTCAAATGGTTCATCAGTCTGGTGATTCATAATTACCCCTTGTCAAGTTTTCAATAGAGTTTTGCCTGATTTAGTTTTAAATGTTCAAGAGAAATAATGCACTTCATTTCCCACAGGAGACTCTATTGGCTGTGAAAGCTCATTTCAAGGAATGTTTTTCAAGTTCAGTTTAATACTCACTGTTTCTATAAATAACTGAAAGTTATTATTACTATTACTATTACTGTCAATGCTATTGTTTTTATAATCTTAAGTTTTACTCTTTTCTCACCTGATATTCTAAAATACTGTTTCTTTTTTAATCCATATGTATATAGTACTTTGAAATAATGCCTCTGTATATGATCTCTCCAGCTTCATGCACTTATCAGTATCTTTAGATCTGTCTCAACATAGTTGTTCAGAGGAAGAATGATACCTGCAAAAAACTATGCTCAGAACCTTTTGTTATTATTCATTGCAAAGAGAATGCTATTTCTTTTAAGGTTTCATTTCTCATTAGCTTTTGCTTGTTCCACAACATCAAATATTTTTACAGTCCAAGAAAGCAGAGGATTTGTTAAATGAAAATTTGGTAAGTGAAAACCATTTCTGATGTTTCCATGTAGAGAAAAAATGAAAAGTGTTAGTAGGCAGGATATTCAGCAGGTGAGTGTGTGAGGACTGGTGGTGTGGGAACTGTCACTGGGTTTCATAATCAATGAAACCACTAATCAGTGGAGTTACATAAACATTTAAATAGCACTGTTTTATCATTAGAGTGATAGTAGCAGGCAACTGTCTTCTGAGAGGTGTAGAGGCACGTATTTGCGCCTCTACAGTTGAGACGGCCACAATACACAGAGTATCACCGTACAATTTCAGACGTCTACAACCCATACAGAGTAACACCATGCCACATCAGAAGGCTTCAGACATCTGTCCTCCTTGTTCTTTAGCTCAGCCTTTTATATCCTTCATCTTACATGCTTTACACCCATGTGCCTTCTATTCCCTTCGGTGGCTGGTCAGTGCACCTTGGCACTCCATGTCTCATGACCTCTAATGCTGTTCACCTGCCCTGCACAGCTGTAGCCCACTGGGGATGAGGCTTGGCCCCAGACCCACTCACAATTACCACAAACTGTGTGCCTACACCTGCTTGCCAAGCTGATGTGTGAGAGGTGTGCTGCTTACCAGGGACATGTTTCAGGGATTTCACTGAGAGAATACCAAGCTTCATACAATCCACTGACTATTATTCACTGCTAAAGTTTTGTGTAGGCACTAGAGATGCAGCCAGGAGCAGTATGAGCCTCATCAAGAAGGATTACAGAGTTATAGGAGTGGCAGCAAAGGACTATGGAGCACACGTAGTTTTTGCATTCTATGAAAATCTTTCAATGACTATAGCTTTTGATTATTCTTTTGCAATAATATTTCTGCTTTTTTTCCCCCAGGTTAAAGGGGTCCCAGCTTCCTGTGAAAAGTACTTCTGCATTTGTGTAATATGCCAATTGAATTAAGAGCTCCACATGAGAACTCAAATGTCTCTGTGTACATATATCCTTGTGAAACTAGAGTTTGTGCTGCATTTTATCGGTTATGAAAGATATTCTTTTATCATATATATTTTGTATTAGCCTTTTTTTCCATTCTTTGCTTAATTTTTTGAACCTTTTATGGTTATTTCCAATCTGGTATTATTAAATCCTATTTTTATTTCCAGCAACTGGACATTATTTTCTTTCTCCTTTTTTCATATAGAATGATTTCTGTTATTTAATCCTCTCCACTCTGCAGTTCATTTAATGCAAAATGTGGAATACAACAATAGCTATAAAATCACTTCAATGAGAAACAGTAAACAAGCACTGTCTTGTAGCTGTTCCCATAGATCTAGAAATGGAAATGAAACCTGTGAATGTTAAAATGTCCTTTTGACAGGTTGTTACTAGCATCAGTAAGTGACCTCTCATTATGCTTAATGATTACCAGGTTTTGATTAATTCTTGGTATTATGGAGTCTGAAGGAAACCAGAACAAACAAATTAAACCACACAAGGATGTTTTGGAGGACACGCTGGTGTTTGGGAAGGCTCTTAACTTTGGTTGCTGTTACAGTCTCTCTGCCTGGAGGACCAGAAATATGATATTTTGATTTGCAAGCAAATACTCCTGTTAATAGGTTGTTATTTTTTCCCCCATACTCTCCAAAGCGTATGCATATTTTCTCACTTGGGCTGTCAATCCCTCTCATTACATAGTCACCAGTTTCAGCAGTCAGAAAGCAGTGATATGTTTCATTTTTACACTGAATGACATTAAATGTCATGCCAATAAAAAATGCCTCTTACTTCAGCATGCAGACATATTTTCCCATTCTTATATTATAGGAAAAAAAACTGGGAGTTACCATAATGTGTCCCTGGAAGTCTTCATATTACAATCTGCTATAATAACTGTTTAGGCTCATTTATCTTTGACTTATTTATGCTACCTTGTGGTAGTGTGTTTTAAGTTAAGTTATATTAAGCAAATGTTGTTAATTATAAAATAATAAGTTTTGGTATGTTCCCAGTTTCCCCCCATATTTTCCCCTCATAATGGTTCGTTCCAAGTTGTTTTTCTCCTAGTTTTCCCGCCACTCAGCCCGTCAGTTAAGTGCCTGTCACCTTGTCCCCTCCCCATGACTACCTTATAAAGTTGTGTACCCC
>VXBC01010418.1:446989-458038 GCA_013399945.1 Ploceus nigricollis | reverse complement strand
TCTCCCTCTCCTCTCCCACTCAGCTTGCAACAGATGAAACAGATAATCCACAAAGTGAACTCTTGCAACTATAATTTTACGTGTTCTTGAATGTCTGGTCTGTATGTGGAGGGGTTGTGTCGTTTCTTACTCAAAAGTAATTTTTCCTTTTGGTGTTCCATTTATCACTGCTGAGTTTCTCATTTTCTACCTCCATTCCTTCAAAGTTCTGACTTAATTTTCAATCTTTTTTGCTCTTATGCTCTGTTTCGCATGGATAAAATCAGTGCAACATCCACCACTGATGAAGCATAGAAACCTTACTTGCTGCCTATGTATTTTAAAGGCCATTCATGTTTCCATATTAGAGGATGACAGATGATATATGTCATCACAAATTGCTCTGTGAACAGACAAGCTATATAAGCTGGCTGGGTGTTAAAAAAGTTATGTAGAATCAAGAAGACAATGACTAAGAATTTTTTAAAATCTACTGAATATTTGATAGGAAGCAAACAAGAAAATGTAAGAAGTAAAGGAGTTGCTAATTTAACATTTTTATTGCAATGTGCCCTTCATTCAACTTCTGATGATGTTTTATCTTTCAAGATATTAATGCAACATAAACAAGCCTGTTTTCATCTACATAACATGGAAAAAATATCCCATCACTTTTAACTGCTTAACTTGTTATGATTTTTTTATGATAAGAATCAGCATTTAAAAGACAATTTTATCTTATAAAGATTGCAAAATTATTAGGACCTAATAAGCTATTTATCCTTGAAGATACATACTGCTCAGACTAAGAGGTAGCTTATATAATTATAATTTTAAAAATCCTGAATTTTCATTTACAGAATTTCAACTCACAAGCCTTTCCTTTTTGGCAAATTCTAAGGCCCATTTCCACAATATAGGGAGATTGTTTTTTACAGTTCCATGCGTAAATTCAATTAGCATTATACAATTAGTTTAGAGAGTTGACATTCGTGGCTTAAAGTCATAAGAATTGCAAGGAAAATACATCTTTGACTACAAAAGATGTTATTTCTTTTGACTATCTTGATTCAGGCATATTACTTTCCAATTCTGATCCAAATATTCTGATAATTTAAGAGGGGGTTATTGTTTGAGTTTCTTTTTTCTTGTTGTTATTCTGTTTTGTTTGATTTTTCATTATATTAAAAGGACATGTCTTCTAAAGCAGAAGATTTCAGTGAAATAATACATATAATTACATTGCAGAAAAAAGCTCTGGTCTAACAATACAACCTTTTGATTTGCCACGTCTTTATTTATTGTTCTATGGTCACATTACATGACTACTGCTGAAAATAAAACCAAATGTGGAATATTTAAAGTGTGAAATTATAAACATCTGGTGTTTTGAAGATAGACAATGAGAAAACTTTATTTTGCATACGGAGGGAAAAAAACCCACACACGAATTCTTAAACCCGAAGTGCCAGAAATCTGTGCATTTCATTTATTTCTGCATTTTTATTTGCTATTTTTCATGGTCAGAAATTCAGTGGAAGTACTTGGAAGATGTAGATCCTCTGCTGAACAGGGCTGGCAAGATAGTACAAAATGACATGGAAAAGGTTGAGGTATCTTGTGTCTTCTGTGACTCAGTTCTCATGGGGAAGTGTCCAGTCCCCAAGTATCCATCTGAAATAAAGAATGAAAAAGCAAACAACAGAATAACTTCTAGGATGTCAAAAAATTTAGAAATTAAAATTGAGTGAATAATTGCTTATTTGACAACATCCCACACAGCCTTTCAGGACAAACTGGTAGAATAGGACTGGAGAGATGTACCATGATATGAATGGAAAGCTGGATGAACTATCAAGCTCAAGCCAAGCTTGAAGGGAGGTGATTAATGCTTCAAAAGCTGATCTGACAAATTAGACTCCATATGCCATAAGACTTTTTCACCATCCATGTGGGACTCTTATAGGGTGAGTGGGTCCTACTGATCATTCCTTGGCTCTCCCGTTAAGTCTCGGCACAGCAGTGTCACTGGTGCCCTGTGCTGGTAGTGATAGGCATCTGTCATCCTTTGGCTTTCAGCCACCCCAAAACTAAAGGGAGAGATCAGACAAGGTAGAACAGCTTCTTATTTTCTTCCATTTCCAAGGCAACTATACTGAAAACCCAATGGTATACTTTTGGGCCTTTGAAATACCCTTTGCTGAGATAATTAGTCTATGCCAAAGATGCATGGAACCTCTGGGCCAACACAATGGGATGCTTTTGCAACTCATTCCTAGTTTGGCTCATTTCAGCATCCAATATGTTTAGCTGTTAAGATCCTCCTGTCACTCTGGAAATCCAGATGGATCCCATTCCTGTATAGCTTCGAGGCATAAGGGTACACTGTGCACCAGTATCTTACTGGACCCTTTTATCTCTGTGAGTCTGATGTGCCAGACCAGTTGATGTATTCATCAATACATGAATTGTCTCACCAATTTCCAGAGTTGGTGAGACAATTCATGTATTGATGGCAACTCTTTGTCTCTCCAGGTCATTACTGCCATTGGGTTGGCACATGACAATTGTGTGCTGTGTTCCAATTTCCACCACGTGGTTCATCTGCATTGGATCTGCAGGTAAATGTTGTTTAAATCATGATAGATCATCTCTATCACAGCTAATTCCCTCAGGTGCTAGATACCTCTCTCCATTGTGGCCCATTTATCTGTATGACATACAATATTTTCCTTGAAAGAGATTCCTTTCCTTCACACTTGACAGGAGCTGCCTCCAGAGACTCAGGACATGTGTCCCTTTTCCAACTGCCTTATCAAAGCCTCTTTCCCTAGCAAGTAATGCCATCTGTTTAACCTCTCAATCCTCTAATGGCAAGCTGTCAGCCCTGTTATCACAGCATCAGACAAGCCAGGTGATAACATGCTAAAGTTTTTTCACATATCCCACAACACACTCAGAGATAGAAATTTTTCGTTTTAACTCTTGTTCTGCATCTTCCCCCTGTTCTTGTAGTGACCCTGTTTTGCTCTCCTTTAGTAAGTAGCAAGCTGAATTTCATGCCCATTTCTGCTTATAGAGAGAGGTTACTGATGCTGGCATGGATTGGTTCTCTGGTTCAGTTGGACCACTCATCACCAGAGTAATTGCAATGCCCCGCCCTAAGCAGGGTTTGAGTAACCACAGTGCTCAACACTAGGCTGATGTAGCTGCAGTGCTTGTCACAGGGGCTGGAGTAGTCACAAAGAGTTGCTTAACCATAAACAAGATCTGAACCACATTCATGGTTCCTAGCAATAGGACCATCTTGGATTCAACATCCCAAGGATATTCAAGATTTTCAAAATTCTTAAACACTTCCGCTATTGCCCTGCAGGAAAAGGAGGAGATATGGGAGGCTATCTCCTCTACAGACTGCCTCTGTAAGCACGTAAAAGGTGTAATTGTTAATCATTTCCGATAGATGGCTCCCGAAGTACAGAGCTGACGGCAATGCTGAGCACAAACACCAGATTAGTTTCAGGACCAGTAATTCCATCATATCATAAGGCAGTGTTACAAAGTTCGACAACATGATAACCTTAGTCCAGCACTCAGAGGTGATAATAGTACAATAGTGTGATAAGGAACACACACGGCAAGTAAAGTTAAATGCAGCTCTGAAAATAAGCACAACTCTGAGAGCAAATAAATACTATAACCAGCAACTATTCAACTTATATATACTTATAAAAAAATTGTTTCAACATGCTCTTGACAGATCAGTTGTTATATCAACGCTTCATGCCCCACTTTGTGTTTCAAAAAGTACTTTTTGTGGTTTAACCCCAGCCAGCAAGTAAACACCACACAGCTACTGGCTCACTTCTGCCACGTCCCCCGCTGGGATGTCAGAGAGACCAGCAAACAGCTAAACCCATGGGTTGAAATAAGAACAGTTTAATCATTAAAATAATAATATTAATAACAAGAAAAAGAAAAAGAAAAAGAAAAAGAAAAAGAAAGAAAAGAAAAAGAAAAAGAAAAAGAGAAAAAGAAAGAAAAAAAAAAAAGAAAAAAGTGAGAGAAGAATAAAACCCAGGAAACACTGGAGATGAACAATACAATTGCTTACCAGCCTCTGACTCCCCTGACCCTCTGATGTCCTGGCCATTCCCCAGCAGTGAACAGCCCCTTTTGGCCAACTCTCTCCAGTTTATATATGGGGAATTATGTCCTACTGTATGGATTATCATGTTGTCCAGTTAAGGTCAGGTGTTCCCAGCTGTGCTCCCTCCCAGCTTCCTGTGCATTTGGTCACTTATAGAGTATGGGAAACTGGAAGTCCTTGCCTTAGTGTAAGCACTATTAGCAACAACCAAAAAAAAGCTTCAGAATTTATGTAATTTCTTCGCAAGAAATACTCTTTCCCAGTTCTTATTCCCTGGTTTATGGTCCAGTTCTAAACTGAATCAGAAACACTTTTGGAAATAAAGAATATCAGTGAAAAGCTGTGTGTGCCAGGAGAGGCGCTTGGATCTATTCATTGCCGTCCTGTAGAGACCAGGACGTCCCGTGAATGATCTCTCCACACCAAGGAGGTGCCACGTGGAGGTACAGTAGAATGATAGATCCGGGCCAGAGGGTAGAGTCTGAGAGCATCGTCCTGTAGTGCTCAGTAATTACAGACAGTAATTGCAGACAGTAATTACAGTCATGCCACTGGTAGTACCAGGCTGTGGCTTTATGCTGAGTTCACATAGCCTTGGGACTAAGGCTTGTCAGTCTTACTTTTTTGACATGTTAAATCCCTAAGAATTTAGCCTCTGAAGTCAGTTAAATTACTTATTCAAATAAAACTATTGACATTTTGTTATTATTTATTGTTGAATCAGAGTGTATTTTGAGAATTGTGACATTAATTTTACTTGGTTTGCATGTCATTTTTTTAATATTGGGAAACTCAACAAAATTATATTTAAGTCCATTTGTCTTTTTGTCTCCAAATTTGATAAAGGAATTACTTTAATCCAGGAATGTAATGACATGTTTTTTTCAAGTTAGTTTGATAAAGCTTTAATATTTAAATCCCACCATAAATTCCTTCCACTCTTGAGTCACCTCACCTTTTACATCTATGTCATGCACAATCACTTTCTAGACTGCATCTATGTTGGTAACTTAAACAGAACCAGGCAGGCAATGCAATTGTCTGTATTTTTAAGCTCTTAGACCATTCTCAGGAACATTTTTGACCTGAGCCAAAAAGCAAACTCTTAACTAATTCATAGATATAGTTTAGAAAGTTGAATATTCCAGCTACTGTGTCTTAATGCCAGCTGGCATTTTATGTGTAGCCACTCTCTTTTTGTTGTTAAAAGCATTTATTAATAGATTAGGGTCATTCAATCTACCCCATGCCCAGAAAGGTTTCTGACTTCTGTTTAATCTGACATAGCTATTGGCATAGCTTTAGCTCCTGAGATTGAAGGTTTTCCTCCATCATGTTCTTCTGGTGAGATACAAACTAGAAGTTGGTGTACTTTAAAAGGAGTTTGACCAATTTGCAAGAACAGCTTTTTTGATTTCAAGGGTAAATTTTTGCCTTTTTTGGGAAAACATTTATTAGCTGTATGGAAAGTTATAAGCATACAAAAATCATGCAAGGGCTCGCAGATATTTTAAACTTTATTTCTTCAGATACCTTTCATGAGACAATAACCTCTTTTGATATAGTGTCTTCTATCTGAGGATCTCAAAGTATTCCTAAACATTAATAAGTGAGTCAGTAAAACCTTTAGCATAGCAGTTAGCTAGGGAAAATTGAAAGCTTGATTCATCATTTATTATTATTTCAACTACATCTCAGTACATGCCTCTGAGAAACAGAAAAGACATGTCAAACAAAAGTCCCATAGCCTACCTAAAGGCATTTCATCCCCATTTGATAAGAGCAGGTTACTTAAGAGTAATTAATCTACTTGCCAAATATTGATGAGTGTAACTCCTATTAGTACTAAACTCCAGACTTCTATTTTCTCCCTTTTAACAGAGATTTAGCTTTCATTATTCAAATGTCCAAATTCTGCATTAAACATGAAGTGTCTAATCCTTGATAGCAATCACAGTGCCTTTTCTGCAGTACACCATTTCCCACAGCTGTTTTGCCCTGTACTCTCTCTGAATCAGCAGACGTACTACTGAGAATCCCTTCATTCTGGGCAGAAAAGGGAGGTTGCTCAGCCATCTAGGCCTACAGTAAGGGATTCTCAGAAGTCCCCTTTGATGAGAATGAAGAAGTTGCAGGTAAAACATTTGGGGTCAGACATGGATGCAGTCAGTAGATGGTGTGGACCAGGTGCTCAGCACAGTTCTTTTAAATAGGTACCTGCTATAAGATGACCAATACCAAACATAACATCACAGAACAACTTGGCTCAAATCCCTTTCTGAGCACTTCTCACTTGCTACAAGTTGTTGTGTGCTATGCAGAGGGTAACCAGAGGTAAACCACTGCACAAAAGAAGCAGAAGCAACTGCAGTTTTGTAATTTTTCTTCATTATTTTTAAAGAGTTATTCAGTCTTGTGTGGCCAGTTCTCCTGATCATATGTTACATTTATTTTGATTGTTCTATCTTTGGTTTTGTAGCAATAATTTTTGCTGACTATTTTTGTAGCAATAATTTTAGGCTGACTATTATTATAAGCCTTCCTATTAGAATAAAAAGCAAGAAGCTATTTTAAATAGCCTATGCTTTGGTGTATAAGAATTATTTCTGCAGATTTATAATTATAGTATCCCTATCTGCTTCATGGCCAGACAGAGTTCTGGTATTGTTTTTCCTACTACCTCAAATTGCAATAAAAAATTCTTTTTAAAATAGTCCTCAAAATACCCAAACTTGTTACAATGCAGAAACAGTTATAGCCACAAGAGAGAGCTCTTGTAAAAACATAAGGCTACTTGAGAAATAAATACACTTTGCACTTTAAAAATGAAAAATAGTTTTAGTAATTAGTGTTTACTTTAATTATTGTATTTCAGGAAATTAAACAATGATGTAAATTAGCACAGTATTCCCAATTCCATTTATATTCACCTTTTTATTTGTTTTTAATTAAAGCCAAGAACTAGTAAATAATGTATATAGCTACATCTTTTTTGAAATAACAAACTATGTTATGCAATCATATTTTCTTTAACATTTGATCCCTTGCTCTTTGCTTACAAAGTGCAATGACCCTTAGAGGCAAAACAGATCAATTCAATATGAAAATGCAGCTCCACTCCCAGTAATGTGTTTGCTTTACAAAATAAGGTTTATTGAGAAAATAAGGTTTCTCTGAGAAAATCTTCCTCATGTCCTTTGTGGGTTAAATTACAGCTTTTTAGGTGCTTAAATACAAGCTTATGCCCTTGGGGCCTTTAGGAGGACATATCTCTCCATGTTCTAGAAGAGGTTGCTTTGTAAATGCAGAATAGAGCGTGGTACACATAGTTGTAAACCAGTGGAGTTCTGCAATATAACAGTAATTATATCTTGGTGACAGATACCCTATCTTGTTCAAACTGAACTTTGTAGAGAGAACACAGGATTACAGGGGAGCTAGTTCTTCCTTCTTGATTTCAGCTACCTAGATTTTTTGAAGATCTAAGTACAGGGCTGCCCTAGTTTATGTACAAATGGGTATTTGCTTGTGTCACATCTTTCCCTCATAAAAATAATTTAAATCCAAAGGAATGAAGCTACCTTTGTTAACTGTTTCCCAGAGAACTGTTCCTCTGACTAGAGGGCTTGGCCTGTGGTTATGTTTAGCCCCTTGAAGTTCAATTTGTGTTTATAAAGCAGAAAGCTGCCTCAACTGGAGAATGTGGTCTTTTATGTTTAAAACATTTTCTCACCACTTCTGATGACATACTTTATTCTACTCTCATTAAAATCAATGGCAAAGCTCTGTTTATTGCAGTCACTGCAGGATCTGGCCATTAATATGTTAATTTCTAATCTTCCCTTCCAAATTCTACCATCTGCTTTTTTTCCCTGTTTTGAATTAAAAAAATGTGTTTTACAGACATATTTTCACTTACTAATGTTATTACTTTCCTTATGCCTGATTCTCTTCAGCTGAACTTTCCAGATGGTATCCAAGATTCAAGCATCTTTACTTTAGATTCTTCATTTTAAAGTTGCTACTGCATGATAAATATTAAATTAGAATAACAACCTTTCTCAGGTACCAAAATAGCTTACCCCTCTGATCTCATTATTTTCTTCCATTCTTTCTATAAATCTAATAGCTTTCTGTTCTCAAATTGCAGCACTTAAAATATCTATGACTCATTAATTGTAAAAAAATTGTCTTTTTATTCATTAGTAGTAGAGCTTTTCCTTGAACATCCCAGCAGTAGCCCAAGACAATTTAGATAAAAAAACATTATTTCTTCTGTCTAGACAGGAATGAATTTGTAGGTTTGCCCTTTTGTATGGAAATGATGGAGAATTGTTGTCATTTGATGTAATACAGAAAAGACTTTTGCACCTTTAATCTGCAGATCAGATATTGTCAACATTCCCTTTAGGAACAAGGTGGCCACAATTCATCCAAGTACTTAAACAGATGTTTTTCCTTAATGTTGTAATTTCACAGTAATTGTGAATGTATTTAAAATTACACTTGTGTTCAATACATTGGCTTTCTGGGCTTTATTATTTGAATGGAAAGAAAAGAGATTATTTTTCTTTCTTTTAAATAAAACATCACCAGACTTCATTTTCCCTAATAGAGACTTCACACTAAGTACAGATTACTAAATTCTAAGCTTGGAAATAAAACCCTTCAATCCATAACTAATACTGAGTAGCAGATGGAATCATCAGACAAGACAAGACTATATGTCTTGTGATACCCAGTAACTACAGACATGAATAAACTACAGGCATATCATAAATACTTCTGATTAAACACATTTAATCAGAAGTATTTATAGAACATACCTTGTTATATATGTCATCTATGTTCCATAAGTTTATAGAACACACATAACTATATTATAGGTTTTCTTTCTCTTCCCAGAGAATGTTATAATGCTTTAATATTTCCTTATTCTCAACATAAAAAAAAATCATTTGGGTTTCAATTAAGGAAACAATGTTTCTTTTTCAGAAATGCAATTGCACATCTACTTAAAGTCTCTTGACATGAGCCGAAGCCTTTTATAGATCCAATACTGAGCCTTAAAATTCTTTCAAGCTAGTCAGGTTAAACCATGGTAACTACTGAAATTTATGCTGAAGACGTTCAGTTACAGAAGGTCTGGTTTATTTTTCCAGTCACTTCTCTTGTGCCTGCTTTCAAGGTACTTTTTCAGCTACAGCAGAAGCTGTTTTCAGAGCACTGAGTGCCAGTCAAGCAAGATCCTGCCTACCTACAAAATGTGTGCAAGCATGCTTGTAGTAATTCTAAATAACATCGGTGCATTCTGTCTTCATTAATTTCTAGCTATGGCCAGGCTCTGACATTTCCATCCTCAATAGCTGCATCTGTGGCAGGTTGTTTTCAGGTGTGAATATGCCTTGCACCTGTTATCTGTAGTCTTCAGTAGGTGTTTGAGCACAGCAGCGCTGCACCCAAGTGATTTCCTTCCTGGTGAAATCATAATCAAAGTAATTTGATCTAAAGCACACCATCGGCACTGCAGATGAAAGGTCCTCCAAAGCTTGGCTCTTTAGAATGTATCTGTCATTCCTGATGATGCAGACTACTTGTAAACTATCACATGAATATATGGTCCAAGGGCAAAAATCTGTGATTTGAAACCAAGCATTGGTCGTTCCCTCTTGTTAATGTAGAAGCTGGCGATGTAAGTGCAATGAAAGAGAAGAAAAGTTATGCTATGAAAGGTAAGGAGTAGAACATCTTAATCCTGTTCAGCAACCAGAAGAAACTCCAAATACTGGATATTAAGAGCAGTAATAATAACAAGATCATTTACAGGAAGTGAATCTAAGGACATGTGAAGCAATGAGTTTCTTGCATCTAACTATCATGGCTGACAGGTCACTGAGTTGTTTTCAGTGAGAAGTACTTTTGTAATAGTTGCTTATGATTTGTTTATGAGCAATGTTATGTCCACAGATCCTTACTTAAATAGATCTCCTCCTACTGTATTTTCCATTCAGATGAATGATGTTTTTCAACATTTATCTTACTAGGCTAAGCTAGCCATAGGTTTTTACTCTCATATTATAAAATATATTTTCCATTCATCTTAATTTCTTCAAGTTCAAACTTATGCTTCCTGACCACACGTGACCAGAAATGAATGCAACTACAAGTAGACTAACATTACCTTCTCTAAGAATATTACCAAGATTTTCAGACATTTATTTATTTATTTTTCTTGAATTTCTAAGACTTCATTGAGAAATCAGCAGATTATTTTCATCACAGTTTCTCTTCATCTGCCATGGCCTCTTAAAAATCAACCCCTAGTTTAAAGAGATCTAATGTATTTCAAATACAACACAATTTCTGTGATATTAATATTCAACACAATTTTTTTCTTTCAGAGGGCTGGTCAAAATTTCCAGCTTTGTGTTTTGCATGGACTTCAGGACCTATACTTGAAAACACAGCCAATTAGGAGACTAATAAATATTTATTGCAAGACTGAACCCAAGAAACATTGCAAGATCCCTTTGATTTCAGTAGCTTGCATTTAATAATCACCAAAATTGTCTCTTTATCCATTTTATAAATTTTTTATTAACTGATGGAAGATTTCCATCTTGAACTTTTTTTATGATAGTATCATGCTGTTTAGATAGCAGGTCTTTTCAATTAACCTTATCTTGGAAATTAATTTATTAGGGCAGATGTTGAGTAACGCTAATGTGATATATCTTCAATGAGTCCATTTATGTTTTATACCACTGTTCATTTCCTTCTGTCTCTAGTAATACTGATGTCCTTAATAAAAACTCTATTAAAAGAACCCAAAACATGATCCTTAGAATAAAATAACTGGCTACACTTGTTTCATTATGCTTTATTCTTTTTTTTTTTTTTTTTTAATCTGAATAATGTGA
>VXBC01010418.1:430688-444818 GCA_013399945.1 Ploceus nigricollis | reverse complement strand
ATTAATGCCATGAGGATGTTTGAATGAGATATCTACTTAGTTTAAAAAATCTCCTGGGGCAACTCAAAATGTAGTATTTTCAAAAGGTAGAAATATTTTTTCCACACAATTAACACAAAACCATATTTTCATAGCTTTGCCTTAAGCTGGCACAAGCTTTCTTAAAAGACTCCTTTGTAGGTGCTAAATGTAGAGCCGAGCACATTTCTACTGTGGTAACTTCAACTTTTCCTAACATCTGACAAGAACAGAGGATCTCTTCTACAGTGCAAGGAAAGGCATACAATTTTTATCCAGAAGAAACTGTTCCTGCTTATCAGCTGATAATACATTCCAGACTCTTCTAGCAATTATTTTTCACATTTGGAAGATTCTGACTTTTATTAGATTCACTACTGCATGGCAAACACTTGACAGAGCTAAGATCATTCATGGTGGGTATCATGCTGAGGATTTAATTTGTTCTGTTTTTGGAACCAAGAGCGTAGTGTAAGATGCTGAGTAGCTTGAGACTGAAAGTCACTAATGTACAGAGATACAGCTTTTAGGTAATGCCCTACTGAAGATTTCCTCCCTACATAGTTTTAATGATGTACTTTTTCTGTAAACTCCTTGCAAAACACTTATAAGTCCTCTACTGCACTGCACTTTCATCTTCTTTGGCATGTTTGCTCCTTCAGTAAAGCTGAAGGGATGCACACTCATCTCTCTGCATCTTTGCTGTGATTCTGCTAGTAGTGCTACCCCTTCCTGTGACCTTAGAGCCCTTTAACTTTCCTTTTATGTCTCAAAGGGTTCTGGATAGTGAGATAATTTTTGAGCTCCCAAGACTGCTTCAGGATGTATAAGATTTTGCTGATATATGAAATTTGAACTGTTTTTCCTCCCATAATAATAATTTTGATCACCACACAATCCTCAAATCTGAGGGTTTTGGCGCTACAGAACTGTCCATCATCTGGAAGCATTCTCTGAAGATGTATTTCATTGAAAAATTAATCCAGAGTACAAACATATTTTTTTGAATCATCATAAATAAGATTGCATCTTACACTTGCTTCACCTTTCCCTCCAATGTTAGCATTTGATATTATTTCTCTCGTGTCTTATACCCACAGCATATTTATCTTGGTTTTATGTGCCTGCAGTCTCTGCAGCTAGCATCGTCTTTTACGTAGCTCATGTAACCAAAAAAATGTCCCTCCAGTGACCAAACCCCATGCAATTGCTTTCTCACTCCCCCACTAGTGGGATCAGGGAGAGAATCAGAAGGGTAAAAGAAAGAAAACTCGTGGTTTGAAATAAAGACAGTTTAATAGGGAAAGCAAAGGCCACACATGCAAGAAAAATAAAACAAGGAAATAATTCACTGCTTCCAATTGGCATGCATGGTTCAGCCATCTCCAGGAGAGTAGGGCCCCATCACGTAACAGTGACTTGGGAAGACAAGCACCATCACTTTGAACCCCACATTCCCCCACACTTTCCTTTTTTTCCCCCTGCTTTAAATACAGAGCATGATGCCATATGATCTGGAATGTCCCTTTGACCAGTTTGGGCCACCTGTTCCAGCTCTATCTCCTCCCAACCTCCCGTGCACCCCCACACTCCTTGCCAGCATGGCAGTAGGAGAAGCAGAAAAGGCCTTGGCTCTGTGTAAGCCCTGCTCAGTGATAGCAGAAACATCTCTGTATTATCAACTCTGTGTTTGGCACAACTCCAAAACACAGCCCCATACCAGACACTGTGAAGGAAATTAACTACCCCAGACAAAACCAGCAGAGTCATTCAATGTGTTACCAAAAATTATCCTCCCCGTATGTTAACAGTGTCTGTGCAGGTAGCTCCAAAAGTTCATGAGTCATTTACATGCACATTAAAAACCTAGAGAGATGTGTGGTAAAGAAACTGAGCAGGACATTGAGTTTACCACCCTGATAAGGGAAATTGCAATGCTATTTTCCTGCAATTACTTTCCCTTTTAACTCCTTTCTCTCTCATCGTGGCAATGGAAATACGTAAAAAATATTGTTTACCTATAAATCTGGGAATTTCACAATTTTTGAAAGCATCTATTACAAGGCAGATTCAATTTATTTTAGTTATCCCTTGTCTCACATTTTTAACCATGGTAGAAAATGATAAGAAGGATAGAAGGAAAAGGGATAAAGTATAAAACAATAATATGAAAAATGATCATGTTAAAGGGCTTGTGTTTTCAAAAGATCTTACAACTGAACACCTTGCATATTATAATTGCATTTATAGACTTCTAGTAGCATTTCTCTCTTTTTACTTTTTTTTTTTTTGGTAAAAGTTGCAATTCAAATCCCGTTCAATTAGATAGCTGTTAAATGCCCAGTAGAAATGATCCTCAGAAAATATTGTTTTTACTAACCTTGGTCTGAATTGGGTTATGAGGCTGCTGATAATAGCATCCTTCTTTAAATACATTGTCTGTACTTCAGCGTAACACTTGTTTCTGAGACTCTTTCCTGTGGCAGGAAAGAAACCTTCAAGTTAGGCTAGAAGTAGAAGGTGCTTAGCACATATCAATGGTCTCGATATCTGGGATGGTAAGCCAAAGAATCACAGAATGGTTGAGGTTGGAAGGGGCCACTGCAAATTGTGCTGTCCAGCCCCCTGCTCAAAGAACGAGTTACAGGGGGTTGCCCAGGAAAAAGTCCAAGATATTAAAGTTTTGAATATCTCCAGAGATGGCGGCTCTACAATCTCACAGGACATCCTATTCCAATGTCTGATAACTCTTACAATAAAAAGTGGGGCAATTTTAATAATATTAAAAATTTTTTTCCTGGATTTCTTAAATCTTAATTTCTGTCCATTACCTCTTATTTTTTTACTAGATAACACAGACAAGAGTCTGGCTCTGAATTCTTTACTGCTCTCCTCCCCTGCTCAAATCAGTTATCTATACATATGCATAAGATTCCCCTGAATCTTCTCTTCTCCAAGCTGAACAGTTCCAGGTATGCCAGCCTCTACTCAATGACTTAAACTGAGAGACAGTGGCCCTTTCCTTGACTCTCTCCAATAAATTCATATCTTTCTTGTACTGAGGTGCCCAGAGCTGGATACACTATTTAATTGTGGCCTCATCCACAGTGAGGGGGAGTATCACCTCCCTGCTGTCAACACTTCTCCTAATGCAGCCCAGGATACCATTAATTTTCTGTACTGCAAGGCAAGGTCACACTGACATCTTCTTTTCAACTTGGTGTCTGCCAGTGCCTCAGGTCAGTTTTTTTTTACAAAACTGCTTTCCAGATGGTCAGCAGGAAGCATTTACTGGTACATGAGCTTATTCCTCCACAGGAATTTCCCTGGGGAAATATGTGTTAGATTTTGCTGAACTTCATTAGGTTCCTATCTGTCCAAGTCTCCAGTCCGTTCATCTGAATGGCAGCACAACCACTGGGAATATCAGCCACTCCTCCTGGTTTTATGTCATCTGCAAACTTGCTGAGGGTGTATGCCATGTATTCTCTGAGTCATTAATGAGGGTGTCAAGCAGCATGGGCCTTAGTATTAATACTTGATGCATACTGCTGGTAACTGGGTTTTGGGATTGGGGGTTTTCTTTGTATTGGGTTTGTGTGTCCAGGTTTTGGTAGAGGGGTTGGGCTGCGGACTGGCTTCTCTAAGAAGTTGCCAGAAGCTTCCCCCATGTCCAACAGAGACAATGCCAATCAGTTAGAAGACAGATCTGCAGACAGTCAAGGCTGAGCCAGAGATGGTAATAGCACCTCTGTCATAAGACATTTAAGAAGGAAGAAGAAAGTATTGTGCAGATTTAAGCATGCTGAGAGAAGAGAGAAGTGAGAATATATGAGAGAAGCAACTCTGGAAACAGCAAGGTCAGTGAAGAAGGAGGCAGAGGAGGTGCTCCAGGTGCTGAAGCTTAGATTCCCATGAAGCCTGTTTTGAAGACTGTGGTGAGTAAAGCTGTCCCCATGAAGCTTATGGAGGTCCATGGAGGATGCCCAAGCCAGAGCAAATGGGTGCCTGAAAAAGGGCTGTGAACCTTTGGGAAACCCATGCTGGAGCAGCCTTCTGGCAGGGACCTGTGCACACATGAAGGGAGGAGGCCATGCTGAAACAGATTTTCCTGGCAGGACTTGTGATCCTATAAGGACCCCAATGTTGAGTAGGCTGTTCCTGAAGGACTGCATGCCATAGGAAAGGGACCCACAGTGGAACGGCTAACGAAGAACTGTAGCCTGTGGGAAAGACTCCCATTGGAGAAGTTCATTGAGGACTGTCTCCTGTGGGAGGCATGCCATGCTGGAGCAGGGGAAGGACTCCTCTCCCTGAGCAGTGACAGAAACAACATGTGATAAACTGACTGTGACCCCCACTCCCCATCTCCCTGCACTTCTGCCAGGGAGCAGATAGAGCCCATGAAGGAGAAAAGGTGTTTTTAAGATTTGTTTTACTTCTCATTATCCTTCTCTGAATCTGATTGGTAATAAATTAATTTAATATTCCCAAGCTGAGTCTGTTTTTCCTGTAACAGTAATCAGTGAGTGATTTCTCTCTGTCTCTATCTCAGCTCATGAAACTTTTTTTATGTTTCCTCTCCCCTGTCCAGCTGCGGAGGGGAGTGATAGAGCAGATTTGATGGATACCTGGCATCCAATCACGGTAGACCCACCAAACCTCCAGGACTTAATTCTGTTTGTTACAGCCCAAGACCTCCATCATCACACAAAAGTCAATCTATCATTATACAGATTTAGCTGAAGCTTTATCATCACTCCTTATACCACGGCGGTGTTCAGTTTTTCACAGGAAATAAACAGCTAATTTAGAATACTTTGAAACACTGTTAATCATACTTGAAGTTTTTAATTACACACAGTAATTTTGTAATGTTTTAAACATAATGTATTTATGGAATAATTAATTTATTTGTATGCAAGTAAATGTAATCATATTAATGCTATAAAGACAAATTAAAACACCATATTTCTTCATTATATAAGTATCCAATCCCAGAATTAAAATACACCCAAATGCAATTAGAATTTAATGCAGTATTTTCCAAAAGGCATATTTTCATCACTAGCACATAATCTTGCCAAGTTATTATCATAGTCCCTAATTCTGACTAAACACATCATAAAATTCCAAGGGGACCAAGGGAATAAAAATGTTAGAGAAAGCAACTCTAGAAGAGCACCTTCATATACTTCCGCAGAACTTGAAACGTTCTTGGATATGAGGCTATCAGAAAACAGGAAGGACTTTCTCCTCACAGATATGGGGAGCCATGAGTTTAGGTGCAAGTTCTGTGTGAGTGTCTCACAGGAGCGTCTCAAGTTTCCATGGGGAAAGTGGTAGCTCTCCCTCAGCTGGTCACCACATAGCTAGTAAAGAATAAAGGTTGAGACTTTCTGCTGCACAACAGCAAATTCTGTCTTATGTCTGTGTAAGGGTCTGCTCCCTACACACATATCCCATCTGAGAGACAAAGCATAAGCTTTGCACGAACCAGGACTATCTAGCTTGGATGAGTCTGACATTTGACTCAGAATGCATGTCTTAACTACCCCAAGTTCCTGCCTAACTCCTTGTCCAGAAAACAAATTTTGCCTCTTCATTAAAGTTTTAAAAATTCTGTCCACTGCAGTCACAAATTCCTCTATCTACTGTGTGAATCAATCCTTAGGATTCCCTACTGCCATACAGACAAAACTATGAGCTTTTGGACTTTGAAAATCATGATTAGAAGCATTACCCAAGAAACCTTCTGCAATTCAACTCTGAATGGGCAGGATAGAAGAAAAAATTAGCTGGAAAATGGTATTTGTGAGTTGCAAGGCCCAGAAAATACAATTGCTTACCCATTATGGGAAAAAACCCATGAGTGAAATGCACCCACACATACATTTTACACCTAGTTGAAAAAGTTATTTGACACAAGGTCCAGGCTAGGGGACAGAACCGTTCTCATACTGGTGATGTAATAAAGCAGGTACAGGAATACTGTATTGAGTGTAACTGGTAGGCTGGCTGGGTTTCCAATATCTGCAGGATGCATTCTGTGGAGAAAGCTCCAAACTACTCTGAACCAGTAGGCTGGCTTTGGCAAGCTCTGGCGCTGTCATAAGCAACACATCTTGAACTAAACATGCAGCAAGGCAAGGGAGCCCCCAGCGCCCTGATTTATACCTGCTCAGGAAAGAGCATATGTTACTGGGGGCATGAAAGAAATGGAAAAAAACACCTCCAGAGAAATTGAGGGACACTTACGGAGTACATTCACCATTTTTTTTCCATGAAACCATGTCCCCCAGAGATGCTGTGGGAGGAGTAGAACAGCAACTTAGCCACTCCCACACAGCTCTGCCACTTCTCTCTGCAACTAGGACCCATCGGACATGTCCAGTACTGGACCAATGAGCCAAGCAGAAGAACCAGAAAAATACTGGAGACAGATGTGTTTTCCTTCCCCCATCCTAAGGTAACCTTGCTTAATGTTCCTCTTATGTAAAGTAACCTGAAATCCATCGTTGCTTTCAATGAGTGATCTCTAAAGGTCATATCCAACCTAAATAATTCTATGGTTATAGAGGTTTGTTGCTTTTATTTTTTCTAGCTCACATGCTATTCAACAATTATTTCACCATATTTACATAAGCAGTCATGTAATTTAGCCTACATTCATGAAAAGGTTCAAGTACTGATCTGTAGTCCACAGTTCATCTCTCCTTAGCTCTCTTTTCTATCGTCACTCAAACCACAAAACAAGATCTCTACAAGCAACATAGACATCTGCTGACAATGCCTCTAACATACGAAATATCTGTATCCAAAAGAAAGGGCTTAATAAAAAATCTCTAAAGTGAGGATAAAGTAGTCTTATCAGTGCTCTCACTGGGAAATCATCTGTACAAGAAAAAAACCTCCTGGTGATTCTCCAGCACAATATTTCCAAATTGCATCAGTTTTCTCAGGCATGATGTCCACTAGTACAACACTGTGCTCAACTTTACAAAGCCTATCTGGTCTTTAAGGCCAGAGATATAATTATTAAGAGTTTAACATTTGGCAAAAGAAAGAAAATGTAAATTTGTCTGTCTCAGGTGCTAGCTACACATGTCCTTGCTCTACTCCCTTGAGATTTTGGAACCATGACTGGAAAACTTTCTTTGCTACCCCTACTGTTTCTACACTAACAAGTATTCTGTATTTTAATTTTTTTTTTTTTTTTTTTGCTAACTCAATTTCTGTGTGAACAAGAAATATTTTCCAAAGTCCTGGACTCAAGGTCATGTGTCAAGTACTCCACTTGTGTGTCAGTCTGGTTATGGTTAGACTTAACAAAAGCATATTCATACAATGAATTCTTGTCCCTGGTTTCCTAAATGCACACCAGGTGGTCTCAGTGTGTTCGTTTTATTCTGGTCTGGTTTTTTGGTTTCAAGATTTTGAAATAACATTTTTGCACACCACAAGGGCAGTGTTTTTATCATATGATAGTGCAACTTTTTTTATGGGTATTGAAATGTGTTATAAATACATGTACAGGTGCCAAAGGGTACAAAGCTTACAAGGCTGACATTTGAGGAATGTATACAATTAATGACAAACAAATGGCTCATCTAAGTATTGCTTTTGGCAGTAATTGTGCATACCTGTTGGCTTTGAAATTGCACAAAGCTGAAGCAGAGAAAAGTAGTATGGTGGACTGTCCAGGAAAACAGTGTTCAAGCTTGCTTCATAATATTTCTTTTTTTAGTAGCATGGATATACCAAATTTTCTCACAATTCAAGTTAAAACTGGATCTTGAAAGGAAAATCTCTGAGATAAAGAATTTATTAGCATATTCTGAAAGTATTTCATACCAATTATTTTCAGAAATTTTATATTACTGGTTAATTTAGATGCAAATATTAAAGTCTGTCACTGTCTCACTTGTATATGACTTTAATGTTCCTTACATCAGAATCCATTTTCTATTAATATCCCCTAGTATTCTATGGCAAAAAGTGTTAATCTAACCTTTGAAATACTAAAATAAGAAAGTTGTTTTCTGTGATATTCAATACCTCAGTATAGCAGACATCTACATATATTCATTATGTATTGCAACATTAATTTACTAGGCTTCAGGAATCTGAAAAGCCAACATCCATGCTTCAGCACTTCTGTAAGACCTCTGCACTAAGCCTAACAGGCTGCTTGATGCCTATTTTCATCCATTACTTGCTGATATTTGGCCAACAATAAAAATTACTGTTTTTTCTAAACTCTTCAGTCCTGATGCAAAAATCTCCCTAAGCACCCGGTTCTTTACTTATCTTACATTGTTACTTCTCTTGAAGTATCTTATTTCATTCATGGAAGTCTCTGTGCTGTTCTTGGAGAACTTTCTCCTAACCTCCTAGGGCCTTTTTCTTATTTGAAGGGGCATATTCCCTTCTTGCAAAGCAAATTTCTTCTCACTGACGGAATTTTTTCTTCACAAACAGCTTTTTCTTCCACCTGAATGGCTTTGTTGTCCCCTTGAAGAGCTTTAAGCTGGTCCTTGAAAGCTTTGTGTTTTTCTCATAAAGCTAAAATCTCCTGCTGAAGAGCTTTTCCTTTCAATGCAAATGCTCATTCTTATCCTTTGAGAGACTTAATCTCTTCTCTGAGGGCTTTATTTTGTTGGCGAGCCTTTTGCTGTTTCTCAAGGTCCTTTGTTTCCTCTGAAGAGTCCCTATGCTTCTTTTGAAAGATTTTATTCTGTTCCCAAAGGACTTTGTTCTGTCTGTGGACACTTAGATTCTCCTGATTGTAGGCTTTGTTCTCAATATGAAAACTTTGTTCTTTTGCTGAAAATTTTGATTCTCTTCTTGAAAGACCAGATTCTCCTTTCAGTTTGGTTAAGTCATGCCACGTGACAGGAGATGGCAAATAGGAGTAGGAGCAGCAGCGAGAAATTGCTGATTTTCCTCAAAGACTATTTATCCTTTGAGTCAGACACTTTCCCACTTAGCTGCACCACTCATGGGCTGTGCTATGGTCCAGGTGATTCCACCTTCCATAAGCAGTAGTCATGGAACAGAGAATAGAGGTTAAGTGTCCACGAATAACAAGTAAGTAAGTAAATAAATAAATGTAGTACTGATTCTAAAATAAAAATAATAGTAAATCAATACTGACATTTGACAAGCACTGTATATTTTTGCATGTGCTGAAGTATGTTCAGCAGATTAAATTTCACAAGGCTAACTTGATTATACTATTTCCTCTTAGAGTCCTTTTAGAGTCTAAAAACCTTGTCAATCTTTCTCATTATATAACTTGATTATAACTGAGGTAAGGTAGCAATAAACACTTTTAATTGTTGTTTATTCCGTATTCCACCCTGCTGCAACAATGTTATATTGTTTGGATTGGAGCAAATGTACAGACTAAGTAGGATTTTTATAAGTTTAATTTCAATATAAAGGACAATATTGTAAAATCAAACATGTTTTGGATATATGCCTAGTGTTTACTCGGAAACACTAAACAATTAGCTAACATGCTGCTCAATAATATAATTTATACATACGGCTAAATACAAACACATATTCCAGCTGCTCAGAGAAACTATATTATATCTTGGAGTATCCGGCAGAAAAATTATGATAAAATAAGGAAATAATACAATAGTTACCATTGTGTTATCCTTGAATCAATTTGCCGTCTGGCAGCTTATGGCAGACCTGTCAGTGAGGCTATCCTCAATGATGTAATTTCAAAAGCCATAACAGAAGTGACACAGCATTAAGAGGCAGTGGTAATCAAATAAGTCGTGTCCATATTAAGTAAATCATTGGGGTTTGTATGGCTTGGGTTGTCTAGCAAGTCAGTCTTTATCTTCATGAGTATTTTTTAATATTTCTCCATCCACTCTGTTAATTCAAAACATTATTTTCTGTCTGGCTAAATATTTTTTTTGCCATTGGTATTGATGGCTGCCATGAAATGTTTTCTTACATAGACTCTGAAAGTGAGCTTTTGCTCCTAGCTACCTTGGCACAAATCTGGGATAACTGTAGTTATTTCTAAATTATAAGAAATTCCATGGATGAAACTATATATGGTCTCTATATTATTAAAAACAGACTAGCATTAGTATTCATAATTCCAAATATTTGAGTATATTTAGCAAATGCACATGCAAAGAGAGAAATAAATAATAAAAGAGCATGATGTTAGGGTGTTTGCAATCTTCATTGCCTCCCAGGCAACATTATTTTTTTCCAACTCAAACAGGATCCATATATTTTATGACAATCACTTTGCTTTGTTTGAAAGAGGATGAATTACTTCAAACACATGAACATCTTAGATTACACTGGTAACTTGTCTACCCCTTATGAATTTTGAGGGACAGAGGAACACTTTATTCCAACTAAAGTATAAACCTGTTTCCAATATTTGTTATTCGATCAAAGCGACTGATATGTGGGGCTTTTTTAATCATGCACTATGTGCTCAGGATATTAAAAAAAAGTCCAGTGAGCTTACAATTAAATTTATAAATTCTGTTTAAATCACTACATACATCACATCATCTCTTTGTACTGTTCCTCAGCTCTGTTCTTTATGCTAATTAGGTAAGGGACTGAAATATGGCATGTAAAATGCTCAGTAATCCCAGGAGATGAATATATACAATTCCCACTGAAAACTTTACAGGATGATCAGCCCTCTGAATCCTTTTCTCCAGGATATTTGATTCCCCTGCCTGCTCACGCAAATTAAATAGGCAATGCAGATGAGTAATACTGAAACCTATAATATCAAACAAGATCAGTATCTTGGGTTCATATATCTTTCCCAGGCTTTCTACCTCACTTTAAGTCCCCAAGAACTATTTAAATCTTATTTCTTCCATGCATATCACCAAGATATATCTGAATATTATAGTTCAGTTAATTTTTTTTAGCTTCTTTAAAAATGTCATAGTGATTAAAAAAAGGTAGTTCACATAAATCAGTAGCTCTTGTAGTTGTTTCCATATTAAAATATAAAGTTTAAAGTAACATTGGTTATTTTGACATGTAGGTCCCCTTCTTTTATAATTTAGGAATATAAATAGTAGGAAAAAGCTGTCAGTTTCAGCAAGGGACAAAGACTAAGGCCATATTTCCTCCTCAATCTACATAGTAAAAGAAAGAATAATCTGAGGTTTGAGAAGGAGGGAATTTTATGAATGCACTCCAGAACTGGACTAAAACAATGCAGCTGAAATGATACCAATAATTATTTACTCCACTAGAAATGAATGTGAACTTATATTAACTCAGCTTCATGATGTTTTCTTGAGTCCTGTCACTGGTCACGACAGTGAAGGCATTGGTACCTACCCCTGCGCTTCCCATCATGAAGATGTTGAAGACCCTGACGAGGTCTCCCCTCAGTCTCCTCCAGGATGAACAAGCCAAGTGACCTCAGCCACTTCTTATAAGGCTTCCTCTCTAGCCTCTTCACTGTCCTCATGGCCCTCCTCTCAATGCTCTTTAATAGCACAATGTCTTATGTTGTGGCACCAAAAGCTGCACACAATATACAAGGTGAGGCCACCCCAGCTCAGAGCAGAGCGGGACAATCCCTTCCCTTGCCTGGCTGGTGATGCTGTGCCTGATGCACCCCAGGACGGGGTTGGCCCTCCTGGCTGCCAGGGCACTGCTGACTCATGTTCCACTTGCCATTGACCAGGACACCCAAGTGCCTTTCTGCAGTGTTGCCCTCCAGCCAGCCTCTCATTCCCCAGTCTATTCACACAAACTATGTTGCCCCATCAAAGGTGAGGAATCCGGCACTTGCCCTTGTGGGACATTGTGCAGTTGGTATTTGCTCATCACTCTAATTTGTCAAGTTTCTCTGCAGGGCCTTTCTGCCCTTGAGGCAGTTGATCACACTGCTGTTTAGTTATCAAAGTACATGGGAAGTACAGAGAATGTGAATAGAGAGTTCTAAGATGACTAAAGTGAGATTAAAGGCCATTTCTGTAATATTTCAAATACTGCATCTTATTATTGTAAGTAATTTTTGTAGTGAGTTCTATGATTGAAGGCCATGAGAGTACGTCATTGCAATGCAGGCTGCTGAGGATTATTTCAACATGACAATGTGTATAAAACCTAACATGATAGTGAAAATAGTGGCCTAGGCAAACTGTGATTTCAGTTTACCAGTTCTTAATTCTGGTTGTTCTGATCAGAAAGTAAAAAATACTCTTTTAAAAATAAAGGTTCAGTCTAGAAATTTTACATTACAGTGAAATACAACAATCCAAACGTTTTGATTACACTCACTCTGAGTGGATGTACAGCAAAACAGCACACACACAGCATCTGTGAAAGAAACAGAAAAAGGATTTGAGTTCCTGCTATAATCTACACAAAAACTGAACTATAAACCACTCTCACAACTTTTTTGAATGCCCCCACTGCCCACATTTAGTTCCACTGCTCAGTGGAAATGAGTAGCAAAGCAGATATTTTCTTAACTTTCCAGGTGACACTAGCTAACAATTCTGATCAAACTCTGACCCCAAAATAGCTAGGCTTTAAAAAATGTCAAGTACAAGAAAAGAAAAACAGCATAGTTCAAAAAATAAGCTTATAAAATCAAAATCACACCCATTTTACCACTTGTATTGCATATGCCAGTTGCTGCTGGATAAACCTAAAAACTCAGACTGGAACCTAAAAACCTAAGTGCCATATTTGGCCCATCTGGCACTTTTACCATTCTGACAATTTTATGCTGATGTAGCTTCTTTTTTAGGTCATTCAAACTTATGATTTTCTCTCCCAAGTAGATATGAAATTTATGTTGTTTCTTCCAGGAGACTGAAAACCTGGACTAAGACAGATCTTTGCTCTACCTGCCGGAGATTAGCAGAGTACCACAGAGAGCAAAAGCTGATGGTGCTGTACATCTGTGCATTCAACATTCAGTGGCACTAAGCCACTAGTCTCTTTTATGCATGACCAACTGACTAATTACTTTACTTGGCCTTTCTGAGTCCCTTCAATTAATGCAATGTGCAGTTGCACACAGTAATGGAGTCACCCATACAGAACAGAATCTGGGCCAGAATTAGGCTCTAAGTCCCAGAAGCACCTGTTACAAACACAGAATGTCCAGATGGTCTGGTCTTTGTGGGAAAGTGTAAAGAATTGACTTATCTGTCTTTCTTACTTTTGGTTTAAGGTAATAAACATGATTCTTTTCAAGCAGAAAGCCAATCATATTTAGGAAAAAAAAAACAACAAAACAAACCAAACAAACAAAGAAAAGGAAGGGAGGAAGGAAGGGAGGAAGGGAGGAAGGGAGGAAGGAAGGAAGGAAGGAAGGAAGGAAGGAAGGAAGGAAGGAAGGAAGGAAGGAAGGAAGGAAGGTGAGAACATTAGGATAAATCCAAAACCCACTCCATTTGTAAATCTTAATAACCCAGTCAAACTCATTGTTATCATGTTCTTGGCAGGCAGATGGGATTAGCCTGTGATTACAATGCAGCCTTCAGTATAATTAGATAGATTTATTTAAACACAGCTGCAAACCATAAACATGTGAAATATTTAGTGACTGTGAATTCCACAGTTTGTAAATTCAGACTTAAATCTCTTATCATCTGTTTGCTTTGGTCTTGCTTAGAAACACTAGAAAATACTGCCCTTCTGTCACTTTCGCACTCTCTTTTTTTTTAAGAATATCAGTTATTTGTGTTTATAACAGTGAGGATTGTTCCTGAATGTTAATTCACTTTCTAACAGTGCACTGCTTCATTCATGAGTGTCTTTTCTCCATTGGCAAAAACCATGTAATTCATATTCCATGCCTTCTGAGATGCATGAGATGGAGAAAGAAATACAGAATTTTATGTCAGATCCCAAAAGCAGTTAGGATATCTCAAGAAATAACCAAGAACAATGGCAGTCATAGCTTCCTGATAAGATTATTTTAATTGAACAAATAATGGACAATATTAACAATAGTATAAGTAATAACCACCTGGTTTATGCATTGCTGAAAGCGCTTATTTTCCTACTTTGTGTCTCCTTCCTTCCTTCCTTCCTTCCTTCCTTCCTTCCTTCCTTCCTTCCTTCCTTCCT
>VXBC01010418.1:390536-425331 GCA_013399945.1 Ploceus nigricollis | reverse complement strand
CTCTGCTCCCCCCGGCACCCCTGAGCCTTCTCACACTGCGCTGTGAGGTGTGTGAGCATTGGAAAATCAGCGCTGATCATCACTGTAATGGGGGTGGTCGGCTGCAAGGGCCAGCTGGGAACATTCTGGCTCTGTGTGAAATGCAGGCATGAGACTTGGTGCTGAAATCAGCATAAGCTTGCCTGGAGGAGGGCCCCAGCAGACCAGAACAGACTAAAGGACAGCGACGTGTGCTGCAAGGCACACTTGACTACACCTGGGTTTGAAAGCAGCTGAGATAATGCTGAATTCTAGAGTGATGTCTTTTTCTCTTTCTCTTTCTCTTTCTCTTTCTCTTTCTCTTTCTCTTTCTCTCTTTCTCTTTCTCTTTCTCTTTCATCTTTCTTCTCCTATCTTCTCCTTGAAAGATACTGTAAGCCAGACCAAAAATTTCCTGTCAATGCCTTGCTAAGTGCCTTGTTGTGTCTGGAAAAGTTAAAGATTGCTAATTTAAAATTTGCCACATGACATATTCAGTTGGAATGTTCCAAACGTTGCAAGAAAAAGTTCTTACTGAACCTCCTGAGAATTTTGTTGTTTTTCCTGAGCACCACCCAGAGTAAATCCAAGTATGTTCCCTTAAACCCAATGAGTGGACTGTGGCATGACACTTGCTTATTGGTCATCTTTGAATACAGAAACCTAAAGTGACTTGCTCAGTTGTAGATATGTGCTCAGAATCTTTTCCCAATTGTTCTGAATATTCTCCTCTACTTGGTATAAAAAATCATTAACACTCTACTTGGTATAAAAATCATTATAACTCTTTCTTTTTGCTGAAATCAGTATTTCACAAAATATTTCTTCAGATGACACCCAGTTGTGGGACCAAGAAAATCTAGGCTTGGTTGTCTACCAAGAAAACCAAATTTAGATGCTGTATACAGGTGTGCTTTTTGCTAAAAAATATTTAAGGAAGTTTCAAATTTCATGAAATATAAGAGAAACTTCTGGCAGGCAATTCAAGGTCTCTTTACTTGCTGGATTTGCAAAGGTGATTCCATGCTTTGAACTGTTCTGTTTTATACTGGATTGATAATAGACAAACAAACTCATGTACCTAAACCCGGGGTAATTACATTCAAATCAATCTGTACTACTTACTGCATTGGTTTTATGTCCATACTCCATTATGCCAGGGTTTTTTATTGTTCACATCTAAGAGAAAACACAAAAGGGCATGATTTAGCTTCAGAAAAACCTATGAAATATGCATGCCTTTCTAGATATAATTAATTTGTCTTCAAATTCTGCCTTAATTAATGTATATATTTTTCTCTTATCAAGCTGATTAAAGTAAGGAAAGTTTAGCCCTTAAACTGATCCTTTCAATTCATACACATTTCAGTTAAATTATGGGGGAAAGTAGTATTTAATTATGCTTCTGTGACAAAGTGACATGCTCAGTAGATAAGGGAAAGGCTGTGGATGTTGTCTACCTAATGTAAAGCATGTGACATTTTCTCTCACAGCATCCTCCTCGAGAGACTGGCTGCACATGGCTTGGATGGGTGCACTCTTTGCTTGGCACAATGCTGGCTGGATGGCTGGGCCCAGAGAGCAGCTGGAGGCTGGTCACTCAGGCCTCAGTATTGGGGACAGTGCTGACATCTTTATCAATGATTTAGACAAGGGGATTTAAATGCATCCTCAGTAAGTTCAAAGATGACACCAAGTTTAGGTGAGAGTGCTGATCTGATGGAGGGAGGGAAGGCTGTAAGAGATCTTGACAAAATGGAACAATGGGCTGAGGATCTAAATTCAGAATGAGATCACTATTACAGGAGTTGAGAGTTTGCTCACAATTATCTGGTATTGAAATGAAAAGCACTGAAATTTCATATTTCAGTAACTGAGATATTTCTGTACTTGTGAATTAAACAGTGGCAGGGAATCTTCTCAGGCTGAAATTTGACCATTTATCCAGTTGTGCTCTTAAAAGGGCCTTTAGCATGGGTTTTGATTATGGGCAAATTTCAGAACTAGGCATGGGCCATGGAGCAACTTCATCATTGGTTGTTTTGTAAATCCAGAGTTTAGGACCATCAGCATAAGCTGTTCTATTCCAGTTTGTCTTGGTTCTAGCTTAGTTTGCTAGCACACGTGCAACCCAGACAGTTTCCCTGATGTTAATTTGGGGATAGGTTTTTAATGTATTCTTTGTGTTTTATTTTAGTTTCAAACTCGTCAAGATAGACTTTGTGTATCCCAATAATAGCATCAAAATCTTTCCTTGTATTTTACAAGAATTCAAAGTGAATGGTCCAGGTTTGTAAATTCCCTTCTGTGCCCAAGCTTCTTTATGAATAGGAGTCGTAACTAAGCAAAAGCTTATGACAAAGAACAGTATAGTAGTCTAGTGAAGAATTATTTCCTTTACTCTTTCAGATAGAAATTCTGCTGTTAAAGAGGTTTTTTTTTCTCATGGTTTACTAAATGAGGACCAGGTGTTAATTTTTATCTTTTTCCTGGTTTAAGTTAGAGCAAATATTTCACCTCCAGAAGGCTATTAATATCCTTAACCCATCTAGGATAGCTAGAAAACCCCTTGGCAAGCTTCTATTATTTTGTGTTCTTTTTTTTACTCTAAATTTTTTAGTCACATTCAGTCTTCAAAGGCATTACTCTAACTCTCTTGGGAAAACAAGTGTTTTAAAAAAGAGATATCAAATTAACAGCATTAGTAACTGGGGAAGAATGGACTTCATCTGATTATCAAGATTGAATGACAACATTATCTAGATGACACAAAATGCTTGGATCAAAAAAACCATATAACCTGCTCAGTATACTTCTGAACATGGAAAACAGGTTTTTAGTAATAAATTCTTTACCTCCTCTAACAAAGGGAGTACATGATAATGCATGCAGAGTCTTGCTGAAATCTTGAAGCATGTGCAATTTGTTGAGAAATATGTAACTTGGAAAATAGGAACAGCAATTCCAGGAGAAATACTGTTTTTACATAATTCATTAGACCTCTTTATTTTTTCTTCTCCCAGTGGCTTGGATGTGTGTGACCTTAATAACTTCAGTGATATCACCTCTAAATTACAGTGCAATGAGATAAGTTATGCCATTGTGCCTGCCTGAAAGGTTGCCTTAGAGACTTTAGAGCTGAAATCCAAACAGCTTTCTAAAGAGAGATTTTTTTTTTTTCCTATGAGGTCCTTGAAGACAAAAAATAAACACCCTGCTCACAGATAACTTATGGTCTTATTACTAAACTGCGGTGTGCTTATCTTCTGGTTCTGCTTGTGCCCGCGCTACACAAACAGAGAGTTATCCTAGCACAGTCACTATCTGCATGGATAGAAAATCTAATCTTGAGGGAGATTTTAGGAAGAAACTGAGGCTTACATCTGTTACCTACATGATTCTTACTAAAAGTGAAGGAAGGTGTGTAATTCTAGTGCCTGAACATGGTGGCATCTTAGATATTACATATGAACATGTGGCTGATACCTGCCAGCCACAGATTTCTCAATTCTTCTGAAGGTCCTGTGTCATATATGCCAGCCCCATGCATGTGTTGCATGCATTTTAGTAATTTAAATGGTGCTACATGACATATGACTACATGACACTACCCAAATTGTTCCCTTGATTGGCCATGTGAGTTAATCTTGAGTTGCAGACGTGGAATCAACATAAAGTTACAAAACCAATGAGAAGAAGAGCATTCAAGCAGAGACAGGTAATATTCAAAAGTTCCACAATCTCCTTTTGGTTCATAAAAGCCTGCCAAAGTTTGAATATATTAAAGAACGTTATCTCAGCCCTGAAAGGCAGAAGAGCAAGTTGAAATCTCAGTGGCAGTCTCCTCTAAAATGTCTTAACATATCAAACTTAGCCTAACTGCTGCCAGTACAGTTTTTATTTATTTATTTGCTGAAAATGCTGTACTGACAGACTCACTTTCTTCTTTCTGCTGTTATCAGGAGCAGAAACAACAAATGCCTTTATCTTCCTCTATTCTTTAGTCTCCTCGAAATGCCAGAATACGTCTTTTATCAACTGTTTCCTTTACATCATGTTCTCTCTTCTTCGGCTTCTGATTTTTTGTTTGACCTATTGGATCCTTTACTGGTAGTCCTTGTCAGCTATCACTCATTTTAGCAGCTAAAATTTGTTTTGTAGTACTGTCCTCATTGTGCCAATTGTCTCTTGCTCAATCCCATAAATATGTGTGATGTAAGCACAGATTTTGCCTGTTAATCACACTGCACAAGGGAGTGCTGTTTCAATTGGTACTACAATGGAAGAGACACATATGTACAAAGTAGTGGATCTCATACTCTGAATCTATACAGCTGCAAGGGAAGCAGTGTAGAATAATATGAATTTGCTTTCCTCTTCATACTGTTACTATACTCAAGTCCAACAACCTAGAATTTAATAACTTCTTAAGAAGGAAAATGTATTAAACTTCAATGCATGTGCAGTAAAAATAAATGGTTTTTTTCTATTTCTAAATTCTGCTATGGCACAAAATATATATATGGCACATTGTCTCTGGACAATGATCTTAAAGGAAATAGTCATACAACCCAACAAAATCTACTAGGCCATCAGGATCTGACTTGACTTCATTTGCTGTGTGCTCTGGACACGGATCCTGGTCTGCTGGTGCCCCACTCCCAAGCACAGCTCATGTGGCTGCAATTATGACTGAAATACAGACAGACATCTGGATAACTTATGAACATCTGAACACACTTGATACAAGCCTAAACATTTAACAATCATTTTTATGAAGAGTTTGGAATTAGTTTTTCATAATAATCATGGGTGGGCTACATAAATTGCAAAATCCAATTATTACAGAAGTTAAACAGAATAATAAAGATGTTTTTTGTATTTTGATATTGAATTAGGAAGGAATTAAATCTAGAAGAATGACAGGTTATTAATCAAATTTCAAGGTATAAAAGATGTAGTTTCTGAGAGTTTCTGATAAAAATTACATTTTGCAAAAATTGTTTCTTCCTGCTCATAACTGCTGTATAGTAGCACAAAGGTATAATGTTGTGCAGCTCTGTGAATGCAGTGAATTCATTGCTTATAAATAGATCTGCACAACAAAATTCCTCTGTTCAAGTGATAGATATTTATTCAGCTGCATTTTTCTTTATTTTACAAAGGACAGGAATTTCAAATTACATACATAGCATACATTTATAGGTTTAGAAAATCTTTATATTCCTCCTGTAAAATAGTTTTGAATGCCAGTGTACTGAAAAGCAGAGTCACTAACTGAAAAAAAATCGTTTGTATCCCGAGTTTCAAAGTATTCAACTCTAGTGTTTAGAGCAGGCATAGAATCTCTTTTTCCAGAAGTAAGAATGCTTGATAATATAACTTTCATGTAAGCAAGAAATGTAAATACCTGTTACTACAGATTACATAATGCATTTATTCTTGCTCTTTCTGAATAAGACATGACTTTTACTCAGAATTTTTGACAAGTACTCATTTTTCTGCTGTGCTAATTTTAATTCCTCAACATACTATTTTGAAGGACTGAGAAAAAATTAAGAAATAAAATTTTCTGAAAGCTGTGATATTTATAAAGTATTTTACATTGAGAACTCTTTACTTGTAAATGGAAACTCCCAATAATCTAAAGCTCTTAAACAAAATGTTAAGTTCTTGTTTTGTTTGGTTTTCATGGCTTGCAGTCCAGATATTTATTTGCTTCTACCGAAAATTAATGTTAAAATGAAGTGGATCACAATGATAAACTCTAATATAACTATCCAGTCTCTGAAATGTCAGCCTGCCATGCATATCCTAAAGAGTTTGGATAGATTTTCATCATTTGGGAATGCCGTAGAGATCCTTATGTCTCTGGATATCAGAACAGTTTGTACACAAGCAAGTAATGCAGCACTTATTTACCATGTAAGGTAAACATTACCGCATAGGAGACTTGAGTCAAGAAAAGTGCGTGTGTGTGAAACGCAAAAATTAAATAATGATTTGATGTACTATACCGTTTCTTTTCTGGCTACCAGCTTCTGTTGGGAATCTGCACGTCTGGTTTCTTGACTAATGGAATTGTAATTATGTACAAAACATCTGTAAGTCAGGAGATAATTATGTAATCTCAGCCAACAGGGAAAAAAAATTCCAGAAGACAGGTAGATTTTAAATGCACTTTTTTCTGTATGTTCTTATATACAAGGAAGTCACCAAAAATGTGGTCAATGCAGTCCCAAATATATGGAAGACTAAGACTTAGAACTTAAGACAGAGGAAGTTGACAGCCAAATGGAATACCAGGATACCTCAGAATATCTTATATAGTGCTAAATAACTATAAATAGGCAAACAAACAGTGTTCACCATATCAGTACATGCCAGGGGTTCTTTAATGATACTAAATAGAATGATTCTAAAGAGAGATTATGGAGAAAACACTTTGATGGGCTACAGAAAAAGAAAAATGCCAAATATTTGCAATTCCATCAAGTTTAGAACACGGTATTTTGAATGTGGCCTAAATAAATATAAGAAGAGGTTTTCTACATAATAAGGAAAGTTGTGGGTTAAACAGGAAAATGTCACCAAATAGTGTTTCCTACTCAAAAATTATTAGAATTTCCCACCCTGAGCTACATGCTTCTGTACACAAACCTTTCTTTAGTAACTCACACCTCTTCAGATTGCCTAAACATTAACATCCAGGACCATTCAGGATGCCCTGGAGCTAACCAGACACACTGGCATGGAAGTGGGGGAGGCAACAAGGACCCTGGAGAGATCCTGGCCTCGCTGCTGCAACTGCTGAAGGTTATGTAGTGTGTGTCAGTCGAACTGAGAGGGCACTGGCTGTTCAGATGGAAGTCTAGATGGCTTCCTCTGGGGATGTTAACAGTGGTGTCACAGATTCAAGTAAAGATCAGATGTCTAGCACTGTTTCAAAAGACAGAAGTGTCCTACATGACCTCCAGAAGCTTTTCGAACTTAATTTGCATTTTTTAAAAAATCCAGATAAAATGTTACATTTATACATAGATAAATAAAAAAACTATATCTATATTTGAAACCTGTATTTTAAATAAAAATGACATCAATTACATTAAAATAGAAACCTTTACAGTGCACTTTCTAAATCTCAAATGAGGTTTTGCCAAAGAAACAGAGTTACAATAATTTAAACAGTATTAACTTTGATGTAACTTTGAAGGGGGTGGGGGAAGTGGTGATTTGAGGTAGTGCAGTCACCGTGCATTAAGCTTCCCCACTTAAGAAGTTAATTCAACCTGCAGGAGAAGTAGATATAAACCATCAAATATCACAATTACTGTGTTTATTCAGAGCATGTATGTGTGACTTCAAAAGGGTGTAAGGAAATGGAAAACTAGAATTTGAAGGTCAAATTATTCCACAGAATAACTCCATTGGTACCAGCAGAATTATTATGAGTATGCATTTGCTTTCCTGTCATAAGTGGCATAAGGAAAAGAGAAAAGCAGTTTTACAGAGCTTCTAAATTAGGTCTATCTCATCTCTCCCATCTATTCTGTCCCAAATTAATTCACCCTGTCTTCCTTCTCTGCAAATAGCAAGAAATGAAAAACAACCCAAACTGCAACCATGCTTTTCTTGAAACACATTTGTCAGTGGCAATTTTGAATGGAACATTTCCTGCCTAAACAGGTAGTTGATTAATTTGTTCATGTTTAAACAAGAGCTCTAGAGGCAGAACCAAAAAACATCTTTGTTTTTCACAATACAGAACCTGGAATAGACAGTCCTGATCTAACTGGAAAGGCTAAATAGACATTAATCTGTGTGATACAATATTAGCATCAGTGCTGTAAGTGCCATGGAGGAGAGAAGGAGGGGGACGGATTCTCCATTGCTGTTTTCCCTTGCATTGCCTACAGGATCTGAGGATCGGTGTTCAAATTAAATTAAAAGATTAAAATAGTATAATTTGAAACAGTGATTGTTATTGGTATTGATAAAAAGCAAGCTTGGGCAATGGTGAATTTCCACTGAAGATCAACTCTGGGGAGCTGATGTCTAGTCTACCAGCTCTGTGAATATTACATGGTGATTAGGTATTGATTATGGCAAAATAGAAGGTTTGGTGCATTCCTCTTGCTAAGCTGGTTTGTCTCAGCACCGGCACAAAAAAGACATTTCTTGAAACTGCTTTCTCCAGGTTACTCAGTGCTTTTGAACTAAAACCTTTGTTGTCAAGAAGAGCCCACACTGCTTCAGTGATGGTACTATATATTTTTCCTAATGATCGGAAATGGTTTTTTTTCACTTACTCCCATGGTTTTTCATATGTGTTTTGATAGAAGCAAAATATCTATTCAGAAAAAAAAAATATGGATTAATTTTTTTAGTTGTCTTATTGTGGTTAGTTGTTGTTTTTTGGTTTTGTTTTTTTTTAATCTATGGACCAATTGTAAAAATATATATAAATATATGGATTTTGGAAGATTCTCATAATATTACTGATGAAAATATACACATAAAAGATATTTAGTAAAACTTTCCATTAAAGTGGTTTTTTTTNTTTTTTGGTTTTGTTTTTTTTTAATCTATGGACCAATTGTAAAAATATATATAAATATATGGATTTTGGAAGATTCTCATAATATTACTGATGAAAATATACACATAAAAATATTTAGTAAAACTTTCCATTAAAGTGGTTTTTTTTTTCCTTAACTGTGAAGAAAATTACTGCCATATAAGAACTGAAAATAATCATAAATCCAAATACACAACACCAAATAAAACCTGAATGTTTAGCAATTTTTGCAGGGAAAAGAAGTTCCATAAAAAGTGAGCTGTTATTTAAAAATAAATCTGTGAAGCACCATGTAAGACAAAGCCAAATTGTGTATGCAATTATTTTGTATGTGCAATAGGACTAGTTTTAAAGCTTCATTGGCAATTGTCTGTTTAATTAGGCTTGCAGTACTGCACATCCAAATACCCTGTGTTTAACTCTCACTTGGACTAATAGTTGAAATTGCTCCTGAGGTAGTATTTCCATATATTTACATTCATGCAATTACACATTTGTGTGGCTCAAAATGCGTACTTTAAATGGACATAGCCACAAGACAGTACTCAGTCCAGAGGACAAAACAGCCAGCTTGCTTGCTGTTAAGGAAGTGTAAGATTAATCCAGGAGATATCTGTCACAGTCACTGAGAGATTTTTTAATTATTTCAATTGGAAAACTTTGGAGTTTTAAAAAATATTTTGTTATTGCAGAGTTTTGATTGAAAAGTCAATATATTTATCTGGAATAAATGAAATCAAGATGTCTCACGTGTTGTTTCTCCACATATTTTATGTTCACATTCTCTGCTTGTTTTGAGACCTGATTAGAATATGTCCTGTACCGTTTCCATGTCAAAAAGTGATGGTGATGAATGATAGAAACAATGAGTGCTGAATATGGTACATGAAGGAAAATGTAGAAAAAGACAACAAATTCAACATGTATTGCATTACTTTTCACAATTCACAAAAAGAAAAAAAACGGGAATTTGGAAATCACTGGTGGAAAATATAGGTTTTCAATCAACAGGCTTTGAGATTTTTTTAAAAAATCTAAATAGCAGAAATGTGTCCTTTGAAAAAAGATATTTGAAAGAAAATACAAAATTTGTCTATTTTCTCACATTTAAGAAATTCATCTGCTGAAACCAAATGTATTTTAAGCAGACTTGCAGTATCATTTTAGTCTAATGAATTCCAGTTGAAGGAAAATAAATCCAAAATTTAACTGAAGATAATTTTTATACTTTGAAAATATCACTTCCATTTAATTTCATGGCAATGAAGAAATCAATAAGAGTGAACACATGGTCAACTCAGATCTCATTTCACACTGCTTGTTTTCTGTATATTCTGCATGATTAAAGTCACAGGAAGCTTAGGTGCTAAGTATTCATAAAGTTGACCCATGTTAACTACTAAGAAATGCCAGTTACTTAGGAAGAAAAAGAGAAAAGGAAGTCTTCTGAAGAGTGGCTGACTTTGTGAATTCTTCCCAAGACGTCAACTGGTAACAGTAAAACATGTCTTTCTCCAATTTAGTCTCCCATACTTGGGAAGTAAATTTATGTGTTTGTGATTTGGAGCTGAAAAGCACTTAAAACTCTTAGTGTTGAAATTTTAGAATTTAGTTGAGTTGGCTTCTAATTATTATGCGCTTCTTATCTGACAGTACTAAAAACATTAAAGTAGAAGCAAACTCTCCATCTGTGAAGACAGTATGTATGAAAAAAGATTTCTTGTTTGGTTATAGCTGATACTGGTTCTGTGATTTTCTGCATTTAGAAGACTTAAATTTAATGACTGCCATTAAGCATAAATGCTGCAGTAGTTAATCCCCTGCTCAAACTGTAAATATATCTAGCATTTGTGGGTACTGAGTGAGTAATATTCTTCTACGCAGGCTCCCAGACTGTGTCTATAAAAATATTTTTGGTAGAAGGCAAATGTGTCCATCTGTATTTTATCAGTTAAATCAATACATATACATTTTATCAGTGATATAAACACTGTTTATACATACATACACAGCCACTTCTCATTAGGTGATACAGAGCTCAATAAAGGAACTGGAAGTGTTACCTTAAATTTTATGAGTAGTCTTTTGACAGGCCCATTTTTTAATTTATACACTGAAGGAAAATCAAGACTAATTTAGGTTGTAATTATTCAGTACAATGTCTGAAATAGATATTAACTTTCAGAAAAGTTTTATTTTTAGTAACCTCTGTTTAATCTGTTTAACAAAAGCAGCAGACACACTTTGTACTGTGATATCCACTAGAAGCTGATACCAGAAATACTGTAGATACTATATACTATACTATGGAGTTTAGTATAGTATATAGTAAGCAGAGAGACTGTGGATTAAAGGACACTGCTCTGATGTCCAGTCACTTTTCTGCTTAATGTCTACTTTTCTTGGTGCAGAGATATAATTCTAAAGAGAAAAATCTACCTGTCTACCTATGGAAAATAAGAAAAGTATAGTTGTTTGGGTACTGTGTGTGATATGAAGATAGGGTATTTATTGTAACTGTGGATGTGTTTCAGTTGTAATTTCAGCACAAGTTTCTTGCATTCAGTATTTCTTGCAAGTTTTTCGTAGAGGGAGATAGTTATAACATCCAGTTTAAACCAGTAAATCCTGGTTTAAATATCAAAGTGTGAATATACTTAACTACATATCATCCTATTTTAAAGAATGTGGTTCTCACTGGTAGTACTAAACACACTAATTATGATTGCTTTTAGATTTGGTGGAAGTTAATTTCCCTTAAATCTACCCAATGCATTTTCCCTTCTTGTGCTGGGAAATATTTTTTTTAATTCCATTTTAAAACAAAATAAAATATCAGCAGGGATTTTTCTGGGTTTTAGGTTTTTTTAATAACACAAGGGAAATCTAGCCACACATATTATTTTTTTTCTCAGTTTGAGATGCATCCTGAAGGAAATTTTTATCTTTCTGCTGGAGAATATATCATTTTTGTCTGAATTTCAAAAGTCGTAATGAGATTGGTGTTCAATGAAAAAACATTTTATAAAACTTCTCACTCACAGTAATGTTTATACTCTCCTTAGTAGTGTCCCTGCTGAATAAATCATATTTCTAAGCTGATTTTACTGGTTCCTAATGCTTATAAAATGAAAGTACTGATGGATAACAGTGTTATTCAGTATTCCCATGATCATTTCAGGAAATTTTTAGCTAGACAACACTCATACAACACAGGAAATAGACATGACATCCCTTTGCAAGGGACATATTAAACATTATTATTATATTTGAGACAGTGGCATTGTTAGTTTAGGTTTTACTTTACTATTCTTCATTTTTACAAATTTAAGAAAAGAGTTGATGTTGTTATCATCTGAACCCTTTGCTTTAAGTGTCAATTATATTACAGCTCTAGAAGTATTTCCATTACAATAATATCTGCAACCTGTTATCACCTGTTAGGTGATATCAAATCAAGTTAGAAAAAAGCCTTAATTTTAAATATTTCTGTTCTTGGCCACTTTCAATTATTTGGTTAGTTAGTTGAAAAGTACAGAAAAATAGAGAACTCAGTATATGTAAGAATGCAAAGAGATATCTTTGTAGAATGCAGACTGCTAATTTTACTGAACAGTCTGTTTAGCTCTGATATTGTATTATATATATCAATTAGATTTGTAAATTTGACTCTCTAGTTTAGTAAAAATTTTCTTTATATAGCCAACCCAAATGAAAATACATGAAAGAAAGAAAAACAGTGCAGTATTCCTTTTCTTTTAATATCTCAAAAGTAGTTGTCACTGACTTATGTGCTGCATATTTCCATTTTCATCCCTTGAAATATGATGATCAAATTCCATTTTAGCAGAGATGAATTTTGCATTCTTCTACTTCATGGAGTTTATGGCCTCAACAAAGCACCAACTTAACATTGCAGTAGAAGTAGTTTTAGACATGCACCCTGTAGAGAGGTCATTCTTATTCTTTGAAGCTCAGTGTTTACTCCTACAAAAGCTTTGCTTATGCTGTTTTAGCAAGGAAAAGAGACAGTATTTCAAGTGCTTGCTTGGCAGGAGTCATTGCAACACAGTCTGGAAGAAGGTAGCTAATACTGGCTTGTAAATTGAATAGTGTCAGCATCACAACATATTTATCAAGTAACGCAAAAATAAAATCCATGGAATTAATACTGATAATTTTCACAGAGTTCATAGAATAGTAGCAGTATCATTTGCAATGAATATCCATAATCTGTCTCCATGGAAACATCAGTTATGATAAAATACCTGAAATTAATAATGTAACACTTCAGGTTAAGTATTCCTGTAATTTAAAACTGTTCAATTCACAGGTAGAATATGCACAGTTTAAAGGACTGCCTTAACACACAGTCCCTCCTAAACCTGGCCTAAGGGAACACTTCATAATTTCACTTTTATAGTAGCAACAGTTATGCCATCAACTACTATATTAGTTATGTATGTATATTAGAAAAACAAATAAAATCTGGTTATATATAGATTTGTACATATTATTTATGTCATCCTTCAGGTACCAAAGATGGGGTTCATTTGACAGGACAGCTACTGCTCCAGGAAGACCAAAAAAAAATTCCTTTAGCTGAGGTACCAGGTCTACCTCTCTCATGCCAATGGCCAAGATGCTTCAGCAACTTCTAAACGGCATCACGTGCAATGCCCCTTAAGACTGCAGGAAATAACTGTTCTCTCTTAGAACCTCTGATACCACATGATCCTGAATATTGTCCTGGAAAACTCTACCTGTTGTTGCTGGATCCATAAGGATGAGGATAGCTTAGGTATGAGAATGATCTGATATGTGTCCTTAACAGGCACTCAGTGAAGGATATTTGTAACAGGCTGCTTGAACCTATCTCACAAATTTAGAGCAACACTATGACCCATGGAGCAGCAGCATCTGGTTCATGGAACAAAAGAGAGGTGGTTTCATTTTGGTGCAATCAGGAATGGTGCTACTTGGTGAGACAGTCCATCTTGAAAACAAAATTACCCAGATGGGCACAGCTGTATGATTCATCTTTCATCACAACTCCCCAAATTCAAAGACAGGTCAGAAAGGTAATCGTGTGTTTTGAGAGAAATAAATTCAAAGTGCTGATGACAGTTACCTAGTGATGACAGAAATACTCCTTCTATTGTGATTTTATTTGTTTAAACTTGGGGACTGCTAGCAGGGTAATTTTTGGGGAAGGTTATTGTATCAAAATGGTTTATTTGTTAGTTTCTTGTTTTAGGGCTTATTTTAGAGCAGTCCTACTATATTATTCTTCTCCCTGTCCCATACACTCTTATATCTATTTTGGTTTTTTTCCTATTCATGGTGACATACACTGTATCATTTGCTAGTATGAAAATTGGAACAAATAGCCTTTGATGGAAGAGCCACAGCATAAGTGAAAGTTTTGTGTAATCTTTTAGACTATTCTTCACATTTTACATTTCTGTCATGACAGCTTCATTTAAACCTCATGTAATCTTAGGGGAAAATGGAAATAGGTTATCTTTATTTTTAAATGATGTGACAGGACTAAAATCAAGGAAATGCCTTGCCTGACTGCAAAATCATATTTTCAAGAAAACTTTTTTTATTACAGCAATATCAGCTATATGTAAAAAGTTTGAGATGTCATTTCAATTAGATAAATGAAAAATTAAATATAAGACATTCCCTAGCTGTCAGTATTTTCAAGCTTTCTGTGCTACTTGTCTGTATGTTCAACCTTCTGTTACAAAAACTACATAATGCTTACAATATTTTTTATTCCCTTGAATGAACAAAGATATATAAATTATAGCATTATACCAATGGGAATGGTAGAAAATATAAGAAGAAGATTAATCCTAACACGGTCTCCATATTAATGAATTTCATGGTGTATGTTGGAATATATAACATGCCATGCTTGGGGTCAGATACAAAGAACATAATTCCTACCAGCAGGTTTCCAAGGGAGAAAAAATGGTGGAGGCTGGTTTGATCTAATTTAAGTTTCATAGTGCACTTGGAAATTAGTCTAAATTCAGTGTGGAATATTGCTGACAAATTAAAATCCGGGATTTAAATAAGTTTGTGGCTATTCCGTATGAGATATTGCATTTGTGATATTTTATTAGTAAGTGGAAATGTTGTAATACCTAGTAAGGGAGGACAGTTATATCTTCTGCATTATGAATCAGATATCTGCCTACGTAGTAGAATTTCAGCTTGATTAATAGAAAAGTCTTGTTTTAAGTTGTTTACATGCAGTAGCATTTATAGGGGAACATACTTCTAGAAAAGCAGCAAAGTCATCAGGAAACAGTGTGGTTTGTACTATATTAACTGCAAATACTTTTTTTTCCTCTCTAAAATTACACAGAAATTCCCATCCTAACTTCTTACTGCTTGGATAAGATATTTTCTCACCATTTAAACTCTGAAATTATGTGAAGAAGTGAGAAGGAGGAAATTAAATAATATATTTTGAAGGAAAAATCCTACTGTAACATAAGTAACAATAAATTCTGGTTAGATACTATTACAGGAAGGAAAAAAGAAATCATATTCTTTCAACTGCTAGTAATCCATTCAATGTTCCCTACAACCTAAATACTCCAAAGCGACCAGTGAAATTCTATTTTAAGACTTGTTGTTTCCAATGAAGACAATTGTTTTATTCCAGATTTACTTTCTTGCAAGAAGAAAAGACACATTACAAACTTCACAGGCAAGGCACTAATTTGGCCCTGACATGATACAATGGCAAATAGAAATACGTAATTGTAGAATAAAACAGCTGAATTCCAAATAATGCACTTTGTCTGTCTCTACCTTGTCAAAGTGGGACAAGCAAGTATGTTATCAGCAGGTGTAAGATTACAGTTTATATTACTGAAACTGTTTCAAATAAGATAACATATAGATTCTGGTTGAAAACTTAATGGGATTTGTCACGGTCCTCTTGGATATCCTTGACTAGAAAGTCATCAGATCATTGTACTGAGATTTGTTTTTCTGGAACAGAAGTTTGCTGAATTTGAGAAGGCTTTCTAGATTTGCACACAGATGGGAGGTCAGCCTTCTATATGTTCTGGGGAGGTGCTTCCAAGGGAATCCCTTCCTCCCTCAAAAGCACACTTACATGGGCTTCCACACTTCTAAACTGCTAGTCTAGGAAAGAGAGATGGAATGTCACATTGGTGTGTGCTGCTCGGCTGCTGAAGTTACCTGTCTCAGGCATCATGATGTCGCTGAATACTCCATGACATTCCCCTCCATGCATATTCTCCCATTTTTAGGCTACATTTTTCCTAGGCCTTTCCATCTGAGAAGACTGTTCAGAGGCATAAAGTGTGATCTGCCTCCTCACTGGTTGTCCCTTTATTAATTGGAGGTCTCAGGATGTGCCGTTTCTACATAATCTAAATGTTTCCAAATCCTGAAGTAAATGCTATCTAAAAACTCAAAATCTTATCCCAGTATTTTTAATCTGACCAAACCCATGTGAATTAATAGTCTACAGAAATTATGTCTCCTCTGATACATAAAGAATTAAAACCTTCAGTGAAAATGACTGAAATTCTGCTTACAAATGTTGATAATTTATTCCCCCACCTCTTTGTTTCTTCCTAATAAATTCAGCTGGTGCCTTTCCTGCTAATTGGAAATTTTCATTTTAAATGGCTTATGCTTAATAAAGTTATATGTGAAACCAATTTTTGTAACATGAAGAGTTAAATATTTCAATTATTGGTCCAACAATAACTTCACATATAAAATTTGCTTATTTGGGGAAGTTAAAGTATATTATTTTCTTTAATTGCTTTAGATGAAAACAGTAAATAAGTTATATTGGAAATATTTACAAAGTCTTTGCTGCATTCATTAAAAATAATGAGAAATTAAGAAATCCTATTTTATAAGTTGCACATAATATTTGTAAAATTTATGACTGTTGCTAACATCTTTGCCAATTTGGCCACATATATTTTTATCCATTACAACTTTAATAAATTTCATGTTTCTGAACACAAAAGTAATCTAGCTGATGTTTATGTATCTTTTGTGTTCTATTTAGGTGTTCAGTACCATGTCCTCTATAATTTTTGTACAATTCCATTTTCCCATTTGTACTACTTTTTTGATCTATCTGACTCATAGGAAATTCTATGCATATCACAGGTATGCACTTCAGAGTCTAGAAGTTTTCTAACAGAGATTTTGCTTTAGCAAGACCAGAAGCAACTATCCCAGTTGTACTGTACTAACAATAGTAACAACCTTGTATCCATAGTGAAATAGCCCACTACTGTATCGAACATCTGCTTGATTGCAAGTTTAGACCTTTTTCTTTGTTTTAACAAAGAAACTTTATGACTACTAAGCATATGAAAATATAGACCTAAAGCTCAATAAACTGTTGTGACTACTCTGTAAGATTTGGAATCTGAGAAGCAAGCTCTCAAATATTACCATGTCTTTGCTATCTTTATTATTAATACCTATGCTTTTTCATGTAAATATTTATATATCATGCAAGTCAGAACACTTAGGAATTTCAAACAGAATATGATGTCTGAATGTGAGCAATGTGTAGATTTATATATTTAACAATTCTTTCCTTGTGTTAAGAACTGAGTCCAAACCTTAATCTAATACTGTGAGTTATAGCACATAGTCTCCACATAACTTTGCTTAGATCTGGGGGAAGGTTGGGGAAGAAATAAGGGTAAATTTGGGAGATGGTGGGATATAATAGAATATTGAATTGTGTCTTTAATTAAAATACTGTCATTTATCTCACAGTGGCTATCTGATACTTCTAAGATATTTCCTTCAGCTACTGTTTTGCTTGGAGCTGACTCAGAGAATAAAATGCTTGGGAAAATCATGATAAATTGTATGATAATCAAAAGACCACCTTTCAGAGTAGAAGATATTTCCCTCCTGTTTCCTTGGTATTTTTTTTTTCTATATTCACAAATTTTCTCCCCTTGAAAACAAATTTCATAGAATCATACAATGGTTTGGAATGGAAAGTATCTCTAAAGATCATCTAATCCAAAGGTTCTCCTATGAGCAGAGAAATCTTTCAGTAAAACAGATTGCCCAAAGCCCTGTCCAATCTTCAGCACTTCCAGGGATGGAGCTTAAACAGCTTCTCTGAGTAACCTCTTCCAGTGCCTCACCATCCTTATCAAATTTCTTCCTTAGAGTAAATCTAAATCTTTCCTCTTGCAGTTTAAAAACACTGCTTCTTTTTCTGTCAGTCAATTTTATGTTTGTGCTGTGTTTTTAATCACTTGTTGAGGGTAACTCTACCCCTTCATCCAGCTTACTGGTGACATTCTCAGCTGTATTTTGCAGCTTATTATTGTCAAATACCTAAGAATTCTGTACTCTCCAAACATAGGTAAAGGTATTCTTATAATTTATAATTTCCCGGGTGACTGAAAAAAAGGTCATTTTCCTACTTGTTTCATGCCTTGTTATGCTGTTGTTTGGACAACAGATGGTTAGTTTGGTTAACAGACAGTTGTTTATGAAAGGAATTTGCTGCTTAAAGTTTCCCACTCCATTGCTGAGTTTCTAATTGATTTTACTCTTTTACCCTTTAGGGTTTTTTAATTTTACTTTATTCTATTTTTTGCTTATGGTTATTCCCTTCACAGGTATATAAGCACTCTTTTCCCTGATGTGAAGAGACTAAAAATTCCTGGATCGGTGGGGGCAGTCTGCCTGATTTCTTGCAGTGCTCTGAAGTTTTTTTTTTTTGTTTTCTCAAAAGACAGCAACTTCCAGATCTACGCAGGAGAGAATCTTTACAGTGTTACAAATTCCATGGTTTTGTACTGTTTATGTTTTTATTGATTTGGATTACATTTTCAAGGACTTAAAAAACACTTCCTCCAAATACACAATTCATTTTTTAAAAAAACCTAAAACAAACAAACAAAAGTTGATTATGATATTTTGAATATTTTCATTTTGGAATGGAAAGCAATCCCTAAGATTGAAATTGTTTTTTTTCATTTTCTTGGACTTCATTGCTCTATTTTATTTTTTCAAAGAGCAGAAATTTAGAAGTTTCTTAACTATTAATCTTTGGTCCATAATTTACATAATTTTTATCTCCTTAAAAAAGGAAAGAAATTGGGAAATAAATATTGGAACCCAACAATCACTGAACAAATGCTATGGATCTAACAAGGAAAATAAGACAGCAAAAACCAGTAAATCAAATCTGCAGTAGTCTGACATAGAAAAAAATACTTAACTCACATAACTGTAATTTTTTGTCTTTTAAAAATTTATATTTTATAATTAATCCTATTATTACCTATTCATATTAACTTTGAAGGAGATATTTTTAAATGTGAACTCCTCCTGTTAATGTTCTCAGAACATTTGTAATCCTATCACTTATATATTAATTTTTTTCCCTTCATATGCACTGTGAGATGGGATTCAGTTTGGTCTGGGTTTGAATTACTGAATCAGAAAACCATTTTTGTTGAAAACTAAAAAAAAAACCTGCTCTGTATGATGGGAATAAAAAAAAGGTATTTTTATTATTCTTGAGTAAGACTGCATGTGAATTCAAATGATACTCAATAGCCAGCACTCTTTAGCACCTGCATGAATAAACTAGGCAAACCTGTGTAAGAATACTTGGTTCATATCTAGCACCTTTATTTTATATAAAATGGGACAGTGAAGTTATCCAGATTTTATGAAAAGTAGGAGACAAAAAAGGAGACACAAAGCACTGAACGCATTTTCCCAGGGGCGTTTCTGAGAAAGTACCTATTGCCTGAGCACTGAGTTCTCTGTGAAGGAAATCAGCAAGACCTTTTTTTCACTATTACTTTTTTCAATAGAAAGTTCTGGATTTGTTTCATTTTGCTTGACCAGCTGGAAATTCAATGTCTGTTCTGTTCTTAGATCTTTCTGTAACTAATAGAGAAGTGGTAACTTCAGTCATCTCATCTATATTAGATACCTCTCAGAATAGTTGATTTTCAGTTCTCTAGCTAAATGAAGAACAAACCATAGATTAAGCACATTGCAGAGGAACAGGTATAAGCCCATTAGCATGTTTGTCTCAAACATTTACTGTTGCGCTGCAACACAAAGTCAACATAATTTTTGGTACTGAGTCAGTGTCCTTTTTGCCAATTACCACAAATTAACATGTATTGACATATATATTGCAACCTGAATCTTTCTGTACTGAAGAAGTTTATATCTTCTTGGAATATTTTTAGGTGATACAGTTTTCTATTCCTTTGCCTTCAAAACCTAGGATGAAAGTGTCTTTGTTCTACTTGTATGAGTACTTCACCCACACGGTTGGAGTATAATCTACATGTACATGTTTCTTAGTATTTAAAGGTAGTAGAATGGCAGGGGTCCATAGATAAACAGGTTATGTAAACAGATAAGGATGTTTTTTGGGTTTTTTTTCTGGAAAATTATGAGAGATATTAAGAAAAATTGAGTAAATGAATGAGGAAAAAAAGGAACATTATTGAAATCCCTACTGAAACAAACAGATGATGCAAAAATAACGTCAGGTATCAGGAAAATTTACCAATTTGTTTTAACTTTGAAAATTTGGAATCTAACTAAGAAAAGATGGTATTCTCCCATTTGGGAGGAGTAGAATGTGTGGCTCACGAAATTTCAGCTCAGCTTCTTAATAGCTGGTCAAGTAGATGAACACACTGCCCACTGCCAGCAGATTTCTGGGCCAATACAAAGGTCTGGGATCCAGCTTTTCTGGAGGTTTTGAAACTGAGCAATCTACTGAGAGAATAATGGAGTAAGTTTACCATTATTTTTTCTTCTGGTGTTGTAGCCCAGCTTTGAGATCTTAAAGTCTGCTCATATACAGTACCCATGTCAAAGTTGCCCTGAACATTAAAAGCGTAGTGCTAGTTGTGGATTCCACTTTTTACTGTGTTTTATCCATTTCATTTTCCTTTTCTTAAATGTGTGGTCTGTTGAAGTTTATCTAAGGTCCTGCATGGGTCAAGGTACAAACCAGCTATGTAAGGGGTCTTCCTAATCTATCCCTTGTTGGGCAAATTTTATCTTGAACTAAATTAAAGACTTTATGTTCTCTACCTAAACCTCTGTGATACTGCTTGTTGATTTGCTGGAGGCTGTTTTTTTAAAGCCTGGAAAATAGCAAAGCGTCATTTGTATTCTGCAGGCTGTACAGGGATAAAGCTGAATCTGGCACTTGGTCTTACCCCAATCATTCCCACTTAGAAATAGANAAAGGATAATAATGGATATCAGGATATTTTGTTTGAAAACAATTTTCCTTAAGAATCCAAAATTTGTAATTCAAGTCAAATGGCTGGAATCCCTCAAAATATTACATTAATATTACATTTCAGCTTATGTCATAAAGATTAAATTGTCCTCACCATAACTTTTTCCCTACTGTCAGGGTGACAAGGTTTAAGTAGCAAAAATAATTTAAAACCCCCCCAGTATTTCCTTTTAAATTCTAATTTATTCAAGATTGGTGTTTGTTGTTCATAGTATACAATATCAAGTAAAACTACTTTTTAAATAGAAGAAACATAAATAAAAGGAAATATAAGGAAATAAAAGGAAAAATGTTGCATTACTCTCTCAGATTCTCAATTACCCTTCTTAATAATCTAGTGCATGAAATGTGCATGCAATGTATGATATACATTCACATTGTACAATATATAAAGAAATATAAAATTAGGGATTGTTTTAAAAAATGCGTGTATGGTCTCCATAGAATTGAAACCTGAATATGCAAAGCTGTTACAGGTGGGTTGCCTTACAAGATGAGTAATGTGTGAGTTCTCAGAGCAGGACTGCTCTTCCCCCATGAATTTGGTTCAGGAAAGCTGTTTGCTTGGGTTTTGCATGCTGCTAAAGTAAGGAAGCGGAAGCATCTCACTCTTGTCATCCCTGCCCCTCTCAGTGCTTCAGGTATCCAAGGCCAGACCTGACTGAGGGGTTATCCCCATGATAATCAAATTTGGCCCAGCTGCACATAATTTATCTGCCATTCCTCAGGTAAACTGCCAACACATTGCTGGGGAATTCAACTTTCAGAAAAGTAAGATGTGAAAAGGTGTGTGCATGTGCATGCACATGCTTTGCTTTGTAAACATGTGTAAAAGCTTGCACCTCACAGAAACCTAAGGGAACTTTTCTGATGTGAATGGCTACATTTCTTTTAATTTGAAATCTCTTCCTCAAAAATGTGATGGAGTCTGTGGAAATGGCAGTGTCATTATAGAAAATTTCACAGTATTTTACAAAGGGGATTGATAAGTATCATAAAGGGGGGAGCTTCAACTAGCTCAGACTAAAAATGTGTGTTGTTTGAAGTGTTATTGGATAACAAAACACATTCTATTTTATAACAAGCAGAAAATGCTGCAGAAAATGTCCCGACCTTTATTGTGGTTAGTACGTGTTTGACCTCATTAAATGTTTTCTTCTGTGTCTGTTCCTCTGCCTCTGTTATGGGCACTGCCGTCACTTAGAGTTGTATGCTCCTGGGAAACCCCTGCAGACCTCTGGCCCTGCAGAGGAAAGAGACTACTGAATGCTGGCAGCCCTTCAGCCTTAAATCACTGTGACATGGTAGCTGTGTAAGCATGTGGTTTCCCAAGCATTCACAGTTTCATATGATAGAGCATCCTATAATTTACTTAAAAGGGTAAGCATTGGTTCTTTTCCTTTCATCACCTTGATTTTCAGCATTGCAATATCTTTCTGTTTACAGATCTGTCTCAGAATTATGGGCAGCACATCAGATTAAACTCATAAGGCACAAGAGGTGATGTTGAGTCTTAACCCTCAATACCCTATCAGTGATGCTGCAGTTTTGGCTGAAAAAGAGTTAGACATCAAGAATTTTGAGAAAATGAGAACTCAGAACTATAAAAATTGTTGAAGAATGATCTTTGCTGATGAAAATTTTACCTCTCAGCTTCCATGGATTTGTTTTTTTTATAATGCAGAATAAGAAAAAAATATTCAAATTGGAGACAATGACAGTTTTTGTCTCTAAAGGAGTAATTGCAGGGTGTGTCTAAAAGAAGTAATATCAAATCTGAATTTTTTCATGTTATTTTATGAGGTTCATGAAATAAAGGATGTTTCAGGCAAAACAGAAGGCTGTGTGTACATACACAATATCTTCAGAATACATTGTACTGACAGAAAAATAACTGGCATATGATTTTTATGCTCTGCATGTTACTACTCCCTACAGAGTACTTTATAAGTCCATCCTAACTAAATATTAGTCAATAAACATCTTGTCAGAGCTTCACTTTGGAATGCCTTTTTCTCCATCAAAATTAATCTAACATTTGCATCACAAATTAATTTAGTCAATCCATGGAAAAATATTATAATTACATTAAAATAAATTTAAAATCAAGAATTACCCTGTTCAGTTTAATTTAATGTCTACATAATGTGCAATTTTAAACCAGCAGTCAAAACAATACATTTTCATAAGGAGTTTTTTATCAACCACGTTCAGTCTCAAGTAAATGAATCTTTGGCATCTTGCTGTAAAATTACAGATCCAAAAGACCAGACGCATTATGAATTCAGTGACAAAACTCACTTCATTATAATTTATTGCCTATCAGATACTATAACCTACTTTGGAAGAAATTTTGGAAGGGCAATCAATTATGGAAGACACCATCTGACAGTCTGAATACTACATACAACATTAGTCAAAATATTTTAATTTCAGGACATTAAGTCAATTCTTTTTTCAGAAACCACAAGTTTAGATCAAAAGTTTTCAAATCTCTGTAGGAACCTGTGATATGCCAAAACATGTATGAGTATATGTGTCACAGAAAAAAACCCTACCTTTTATTTACATATTAGGAAAACTATATAATGTAAAAATCAAATGAAAAAAGGTGGGAATTTAAGTACAGGAAGTTTGAACTGTTTTAGTCTCCATGATCTAACAATTTCAGGATGAATTTGTGATGACCAGTGGATATAGGGAAAAAAAGTTTATGAAAAATAACTAGAATTTTTTTCATATGCTACAGGTAGAACAAAAAACTTGCACTCCTGGAATCTTGTCTACTCTTTCAGACTGTTAAGGCCAATACTGAAATATTTATTTCTCAGAAGAGAAATTAAAAAAGAAAAAAATTTTTACTTGTTGTGTGCTTAAGAAATAATGAAACTCCAGTCTTTGGTTTTCTTTGCCAAATAATAATGGATGCTTCTCTGAAAACAGTTTCTTTTCTGTCATAACAGAGAACAAGCTCATAGGTACACTCTGAGAATGGGAGTGTTCTGGCTGAGCTCAGAGAGCATACAGGGGGCACAATCAAATAGCAGTCATTATCAGTATAATGATCGTGATAATTTGTGACAATGATAATCTTTTTTTTTTGTAGATTTTTTCTTTCATGGATATTTTATGGTTTGGGTATAATGTGAACCTAGAAAATGAAAAAAACTGTCTGAAAACAAAGGGAAAATTTCAAACCCAAATCAATATTCTTCTCTGTCATTGTAATTACTTATATTGATTTACTTCATAAAACAGATTTTTATTATGAACCAAAGGTGTTTCCAAGGTGATAGAGATAGTGGTGATGCTGAGGAACTTATCACTGAGGAAGAGAGAGAGTAATTAATAAATATGACCTGTAGGTATATATTTGTATAATGTTTAGAATAGAGAGATACACATGGATATGTGTATTATTTATATAAATACTTATAAAATACATGTACATAAACTCAGGCATGTTTTCCTTAGTTCCTAGATTCTAGAATGATTTAGTGATAGAAGCATTTCTGCTGACATGAATAAAAGAGTATAGTTTCTAGTACTTAGACTAGAAGAAGTAAACATTTGAAAATGGAAACCCTGAAGGCTCAAAACCATTACACAAACAGAGAGAATTGAAAATATATTTTTAAAATGCATGTTGTTGACAATTCCAATTACTGTAGTCATATGACCCACATGTCCAGCAGGGATTTTTCACAGAATCTCATTAAAAAGATTCCCCTCTTGGGAAAAAAAAGAACATCTAAGGCCTTAGGACAGCAGTAACTCTAATTTGCAAAAGAATCTGAGGGCATATTCTTCTTCCATCTCTCCTTATGAAATATATTGCTAGCACTCCAGAAGTAATAAACCTACCTAAACCAGACAGCAAGAGCAACAGATGTGTTGCTTAGACTGCATTGAATTTATGCTGAAAAGTGTGGCTATGCAGATTTTTATAATGAAAAGTTAAATTTTTAACTTCTTCAGCAACAACAATTATGGTAATATATTCTGTGATCTGTCACGGGGTTATATGCTATTTAAACTGCACACTCTGTGAACATCTACAGTATAGAAACATGCTTAACCTCTGAAGAAATTACCCCTTTATGTAAATAAATAAAGACATAAATAAATGTATACATGACACACAGAATTAGAGTGTGTGTGTGTGTGTGTGTGTGCAATTGCGCTTTTTTTAATTTAACACTGATTTCCATAAGATATTTATTTGATCTAATACTGTTCCAAAAATGCTTACTTTACAAATTATTTTTCAGAAAATTGTTTCTTCCACTCTCTCATGCTGTCAACTATAACTTGAACAACCACTAACTGAGCAATTAACTCATTGGAAGGAAAAAAAAAGGATTTAGTGTTGCATAAGGTCCAGGAAAATATAATTTTTCCTACTAAATATAGAAATTGGTGGGAAATAACATTTCTGCAATGTGTGCTAAGGTGTAGCTTTGTCAGCTCAATGTTTTACCTCTTCATCAGAGTGAGGTGGCTGTTGGCACACAGTGGAGTTTCTTTGCAGATAGAGAGCTGCTTGATCTCTCAGCTTCTGGAAACTTTTCTGATTTTAATAATCGGAAAACAAAACATCAGTTTTGAGATTCTTCAATGCAAAATGGTAACAAGGAACTCATTGCAAATATAAGATTTAGGGTTAATGCACATGCCAGAGTAGTGCTCGATCAATTCTTTTTCATCTACATCAGCCTAGCAGTGCTAAATTCTAATGAAAATCCAAGCATCTTTTTGTTTATATTTGGATCAGGAGATAGTGCCAAAACAAGAACCAAAGGCAGGGGAGACATACAGGAAGGTAGATAAGAATTAATCCAGCATGATTAACAAAGGTACATCACTCTTTAGACTTCTTGCACAGGTGTGTTCAGAACTGAGTTTGAGTCTTTTTGAGACAAAAGAAGTATTGCAGCAGGAAATTCAGGCCACTGAATGGAAACCAGGCAGAAGCAGCAATGGCAAAGTACCACAGCTGGGGCCAGCCCAGCCGCCAGGCATAGTCTCAGCATGTCCTGCTTTGGCAGGAGTAGTAACTTCAGCCAGCATCTGATAGAGCAGCAGGTTACTGAGGGGAATCAGTACAGCAGCAGATGTGTGTTAGGAGAGACCTGGCAGGCTATGTGTGATTCAAAAACTGGCAGGAAAAATCACTGAACAGAGCCAGGACTTTGCCTGGGAAACCATTGAAAAGGTGAAGAGGGAGGGGGTTACATCCAGGCTGTATAGTAACATTTCAACTGTCGAGTTTTCTTTACTCTCTGTGACCATAATTGAACATAATGACTACTAATAAATTACTAGTGAAAGAGAATCTCTTGCACATATAACAGAGTCTCTGGCCCTCTTCATTTAAAAATAAAGTGGCATCCTGTAGATAAACACACATACATTTTTAATGCATGGCAAAGTTTTTTATTTGCCAAAGGAATTTCTCACTGTTATGGGGGAAATGTTTGTGTCCTAGTGTTTGTCATGCTAGAAATAAAACCAGCTTTTGTGAAGAAGAAATACCATTAAATGGACTACTACCCCTCTTGCCCCTGCTTGGCTTACCTAACTACCTGTCCTACAACATTCTCTCTCTTTAGTGATTGCTTTTCCTCACGGGATCTGTGCATATCAGATATTTACTGTCATACTGACTAAAATTAATTTCCCAGAAATTTGCAAAGCAATCATATTCCTAACATTTGCTAAAGAGATCAGAATATGCAAGCCATACAAATAGAATGTAATTAAAAACTGTTTCAGGGAGGTTCTGTTGGCATCTCCCTCCCTACAGACCAAGATTATTTTTTTTATCTCAAAGCCTCAGCTGATCTTTCTGTAGTTTGTATTGTCATAAAGAAGAATAGATGAAAGCGTCCATTGAAGCAATTTTGTTTTGAAAATAAATAAAAACATTTGGTTTCCAGGCAGATAACCACATTAATCTTACTCTAAAGGTTAGAGATGCTTTATCTCAAGGTCAAGATTTAGATTTTGTATAGTACAGGATGATTCTTTGCTACAATCTTGTCACACTATAAAATATAAATCTAAATCTATAAAATATAAATCATATGTTGTAAATAGAAAGTACTGACTCCGTACCCTATAGAGTTTTAATTTTTTTTTCTTTCTTCTTTCTATCAGAAATAATTTTGCCTGGAGTCAGCTGTTCCTCATTCAGAAACTCACTATGTACACCTTGGTAATGAAACTTGTTACTCTTTGGAAAGACACCCTAATTTACAATTTTTAAAAGTGATCATAGTGATATCTTAGGCACTCTCAAGTATCCAGTTTTGCCTCTAAGTGCTGCTAGAGAGACAGAGTGAATCTTTCTTAGCCCATGTGTCATATCTACCAACAGCAGGGAAATGTCTTGAATTGCCTCAGGTATCTCTGGTCACATTAGTTTTAAACAGATAAATCTGTTCCTTTGTGTCTGCTAGAGGATAATTTGATTACTGTATAAGATCAAGTGGTTCAAGAAAAAAAATATTAAAAAATTATATATACATGCATCATCTTTCTTTCCTGCTGAAGTATGATCCCTCAGCAAACTGAGATAATTTCGCAAAAACCAACTTTAGTTGAAAAGATTAATTTTTTTCTGCCTTCATAAAGATAATTAATTTCTCAAAGTGTGACTCAGTAAAAAGAGAGAGTTATTGTATTATTATTTTATTTTTGCCAGATATTTCATGAAATGTATAGAGTTATTTATTTCTTACTCCTGAGTCCTGGTCAGAGGAAAACCAGAAAACCTACATATTTACCTCCTGTCATATAGATATTTTCTTCAGAGGCTTTTATGAAAAATTTGAGGAAACTGAATCTTAGAAACATGGATAGTTTAGACTTCAAAACTCACTCATGTATGCCTCTACCTTTGTGGTCTTGTGTCAGTGATTTATTCCTTTGTTAAGCCTATTTAATATGGCTATTTTTTTTCTCTTTTCTAATTAGAACCAATCAATTTCACTTTCTTTTGTTGAACAGGTTACTATAAAATCAGCTGTTGTTATCCCATCACTCTGTAAAGATACAGCATGTTCAAATACTGTATTTTTACATATATGTGTATTATAGTTTAATACAGTAGTTTCCTCTATGAATTAATCTGGTGTCATTGAATGTTTTAACACAGCTTTTTCACTACATGAAAAGAGAGAAATTTATTTCCTCTTTTCTTAGTTTCTGTACTATCAGATAATGAAATGTGAGGGAGTCTTATCAGAGAACTAAAAAGGCAAATACTTCATTTTAAGAAAAAATTTAAATAAGTACATTATGTCCCTTGATGTACTTAGTTCTAGGATGTTTTTCATGGAAACAATGGGTTATGATAACCGAATAATTCCATAAAGATTGCTATTTGGATCATGTTTTCTACTTTCAAAGTCAGGCTTCTACCAGGATCTTCAAAGTTAAATTTGCTTTCAAGTCACTGTTTTTTACAGTTAGAAGTTCTAAACTAGACAGCAGTGTTGTTTGGGCTTCTGTCTTCAAAATCAATCATAAATATGCACATTCACTTACAGATATCATTATATAATCTAAATATTTTTGATATCATAATAAACAGAAAATCACAAACCAATATAAGTTGTGTTTGAAAACAACTTGGACTTACATTGAAGGTGTGTTTTATTTTTGTTCTGGCTAATAGCTAAATTTTTTAGGCTTTGCTATCAGAATGAAATATATGTTAACTTACACTAAGCAATGTAGCACATGCCATGTTCAGATTCCTTCATAACTGTATTTTTGAAGATAGGTAGATAGACAGATACATACATATCAGATGTGTCTATTTCAGTCAAAATGTGTCCCAGATTGCATCACTTTAATTGATGTTTTAAAATTACTTAATAGGGGATGCTTTTTTATTTTTTAGAAATCTGTATTCCTAAAATCATTGAATCAGCTTAGTTTTGCTCCTTTGCAAATCTACCTTATTGTATGGTGAGTATCAAGGAAGTGTTTGGTTAGCTTTCAAAATTAATAGTAAATATGGAATGAAACCCTCCTTTTCTCTAAATTGCAGTTTTTGCTATTCTGTACATAAAGCCATTTTTTCAGACTAAGTGAGAGTACTTTGTTCCTTAAGTTAGTCTGATAATTTCCCAAGGATACATTTTACACTTCACAGCAGGCAAAGTTTTATTAACATTTTACCTGCTTCTGTGACAGAAAGCTGTTTTCTCATTCATGTTCATTCTATACATTACATGTCCTTGTACAACAGTGATCACTTTAATTGAAAATAGCTTAGGGAAATCAGGTAAAAAGGATTTGGAAAACATACATAGACCATATTTCCTGTTGACTGCAAAGTATTCAAACACAAGACACTTTTAGCTGGATTTCTATCATCTACTCTCAACTATTCATGCTGTAAACTGGACCCAGGGCTAAGTATTTCTGAAAACTTAAGCTACTTGAAACTAAATGGACGTATGAAATTGTCACTAAATGCTTTTTTCTGTCCATATTTGTCAAACATTGACCATTGCTACCATTACTATTCAAACTGGAAAAATGGTTCTGGAAAGTAGACACCTAACAGACACAGAATTTTGGAGAGAGCTGAGTCTAGCTCTGTGGTGCTGTCAGAAGTATTAGGATGCAGTACTAATTAGCAGCAGAATCCCACCTCACCTGTTAAAAAACAACGTATGTGACTCAGAGTAATACTGCAGCATTTCATTCATTCATTCATTCATTCGTTCATTCATTCATTCATTCAATCATTCATTCATTCATTCATTCCTTCCTTCAAAAAGTGAAGGGAAAACAGCAGAGAAAATATAAATTTGAATTAATATATATACATATATATATGCACATAAAGAACAGGTAAAAGAATGACAGAGAAAGATGATTTTTTGAGAGAGATATTTTTTGAATATATTCAGTCTTTTATTTGAAAAAGTATCTTCATTTATTTCCAGCTGGATAGTCAGTTGATAATGAGTGATGCAGAACTATCATATGAGATATGTGGAATGCCAAAAGGTACTAAAATCCTCCCTTACTGTTTTCTTATGATTCAAATTGTTGGTACCACAGGTGCCAATCTATTCAAGCTGCTTCTTGTTTTGAGTCAGCTGGGATTTTATGCTTTTTAATACTTCAAAACAAGATAAGTAATATGAACAGAGAGGATGAGCCATAAAACTGGCCACCATTAAAAAACCCCAGAGAATGATAGGCTTGTAAGATTTATAGAATGGGAGTCTCATTAAAAGCTTGTGTGTGATAAAAAAAAATTTTTTTTGCCTAATTTTTGCTTTATTTGTATCTCCTGTAAAAATGCATCTATCTTTTCTTGTTTGTGTTTGAGTCTTGCAACCTTTTATTTGTTCTTCCATTAATCTGATACATGATGAAAATGATTTAAAAAAATTTCATTTGCTCTGGATATGGACTCCCCCTAAAAGTGTAACTGCTTTTATAATATTCAACCACATGGTGCATGCATTCCTTCAAGTATCTGAAAAACCTGATGGTCTAACTTGGATCATGCTTTCTCCAAAACCTGTTCCAAACATTTTTCAACATACAGAAAAGTACAGTAGGAAAATGTCTTGAATATTTTAAATAAATAAATAATTTAAAAAACACCCATGCTTAACTTTTGCTATGTTCATATGACTGACAACAACTATTCTGTAAATACAAGGGTCAGAGCAAAATATTCTCCCTATCAGTGATTTTATGACTTTGGAATACGAAGTCATGTCTTCAAAGCTAGAAACTGATAATGTGAAGTATTTTTTAGGTACAAAAGTTGCACTAAAATGTAAAACTTATGCATTAGTTTTTTGACAAAAACAACCCACAAAAAACCCCAACCCAAATATTTTGGAATATGTCTCTCATAAAACTATACAAGGTCACTTTCCTTGTTTTGATGAAGTAATCTATTGTATTCTACTAGACAGACTGTTGGGAAAAAAACCTTGATTCAATATTTTGTTTTTAATGTTTCCTTTATTACAAACATTGTTTTGAATTTTCTGGACACTTCAAGTATACACTAGCCATCTACATTATATTCAACCAATTTTGGTCACTAGCACCAAGCTTCTTTCATTCTCTTGCTCTCAGTAATAATTTTGATAGCAAGAAGATCAAGTGTGCCTTTTCCTCTGGCTAAGTTCTTCAACATCTTGTCTAATAATGCATCCCTCTCTTTCATAAAGAGTGCATTGATTACTGAGTGGGTCAGAATTAAGAGCATACACCCAGCTAAAATTCCAAAAAGTGCCCTAAGGATTTTTCAGAAATAAATAGGAACATATGTCTGAATATTACAGGCACATCTTAGGGTGCAAAAATTTTGAACAACTCTAGCATCCATTCTTCTTTTATTTTTTTTAGCTTTATCATATAAACAAGGTAAATTCTCTGTTTTCTCAAATTTCAATTCCATTGGCATTTTAAAGCTTTGGAAATAAGTGTTTGCCCTAATCTCTAGCTTTTCTCTGTTTTTATCAATTATGTATGGATCTTGCACTCTGATGATCAAGTGATGTGAAACATCAAACTAAGTTTTTATTGTGCTAATGAGATAGAACTATCTGACATCTAATGACTTCTATGTCTCCTTGAATTATTCTATATCTCATTTTGTGTACAGATAATTTAGATGATTGATAATCATTCTTTGTTATTTTTGCATTACAAAAACCCCTCCTCTCCTTTTGTCTGTAAGAATAAGTCGATCATTGAATTTTGTGAAGACCTTTTCTTTCTTTCTTTTTTAACCTATGTTAGAGAATGTACTAACTCAACTTATTTTGAATTCATGTATACCTTGAATACCATTCAAATTTGATTTCAAGTATGCTATCATTGTACAACTGATGATAGTGTTAATTATTAAATGTATTCAATCACATAAAAGAAATATTTGAAAGAATTTTAAATTGTGGTATAATTTCCCATGCTATTTTTCATGTTTGAGAATGTCCCTTATACATTGAAATTTATCTCAAATGAACCAAGAATACAGACTGAGGTGTTTCATCTTGGGTGAAACCTGCTTGATTTTGTCCTGGTGATGTGTTAAACATTATACTGAAAAAAGGTGGTAGCTGCTCAAAGGAAAAGATGAAAAAAGACAGATTTGAACTAGAGACAAGGGGATAGACCAGTTTTGTTCCAGTCAGAAATAACATCACAAATACTTCTTGAAGTTGGGTTCATCTCACCCAACTTTATCACATGGCCAAAGTTTGATCTAGTTTGTTAGTTCCCTTTTAATACAAAGAAATTAGTACTTGCAGAGACTCTTTACAAAAATATATTAAGAAGGAAAGAATAGCCCCTTGGAAAGACTTGTTTCCCTTCACTGCCTGAAACAAGAGACCAGACAAATGGATGTCTTTTGGTGACTGATAGTAAGCTTAGATTAGACAAACAGAAAATAGACAAAAAAATTCTAAGAAACACAGAAAAAAAAGAAGAGGGAAGATTTAGATTCTTGATTAAAAATTAAAATAAAAGGGAAAAGCATGTATCCAAATCTAACGGCAAGATATATTAGTTCTATCCATGCTAGAAAGTGGGAAACAATAAAATGAGAAGATTCTGAGAAATGAGAAAAGAAGTAGCAATGATACTGTCATTTACTGTCATATTTCATTCTTGGATGTCTTCATCCTCATTAAATGAGCTACTCTGCATGACAGCACAGCTTCCCTCAAATGGAATAGGAATATGAATACAGGCCATGCTCTTTTCAAATTCTGCCAAGTGCCATACACTTAAACTGCTATTTACTTTAACATGACATTGATGATACTTCAAAATAATCTTTTGTTCTTATCAAACCATTCTGCTAATTGATTGTTAAAAGGGTTCACAGCTGTTAATGAAGGGGAATGATTTTGGTTTGGTGTTGTTGATTTTGGTTTGACTTTTTTTGTTCTTCATTCTATTTAATTTATAGATATAAATTTATATTTATATTGAGCAAGAAATCTTTCATTCAACACATTCACAATTAAAATTTGCCTTGATTTTTCTCAAAGCTGTATGCTGTATAAGTAAACTTACAATGTCTTTTTTGAGGTTATAGTTATTTATTTAAAAGCCTTCATGCCTAAAATCTTTTATTCAGTCCAAAGTCAATGTCTTCAAGAACTCTGAATTCTCTGAGTGCTTAGACCAAAAAACAAGGGAATCTTCTCAGTATGAAGTTAAACTATTAATCAATAACATTTCTGCCTTTGCACTGGAACTTTATAAATTGGTTTGAACACTAATTACACAGACAGAAGAGTAAAAGGTCTTCCAAGATTTTTCAGGAAGGTTCAGTTAAAAACACCCTTTTGATTTTCGTTCAATAAAAAAAGTCCCACAAATGCTTACACACACACACAAAAAGAAAGAATTCATAAAAAACAATAAAAATAAAACCCTGGTATTTACAAGTAATCAGTGTTGTGTTCAATAGTTCAATAGTTCAATAACTTTTTTCTTCGCTTGGGCCTGTGGGAACTGTGAAGACTGTCTGACCATATCTTATCTAAAGTAACTCCTTCCCACAGCAGACTCTGTGAGTGCTTGTGGCCATTTGGTTTCCCCCTTTCCAAAGGCACATAGCAGTTTAGCCTCTTGAAGACTTCAGTGGTTTGAATGCTTTATTGGCATAGCATATGGAATCAGAAATAAATTATTGTCTTCCTTCTTCATTTTGACCCTAAGACTGGTGGTGATCAGTGATGGAATAGGCATCGTCACGCATCTGTGGAAAGGATTCAGCAATCAGAAGGTTCCCATCTCCACAGGATACTTTCCTGAGGGGGCATTCCAGAATGTACCTTGAAGAATGGTCCTTCTTTTAATTATTACTGTAAATAAAATTATATAACAGAAATTTTGTGTTATAATGATATAATAAATATTATAATCATAACAATGTTTAGTGACTAATGCTTCTTGAGATAAACTGCGTTTCTGTATTAAATAAAAATGCCATATATCTTCATGTCATGAAGTACAAAGCTCCACTCATGTCTTTACCTTCTAGACAACAGATTTTAGTACCTAGAGAATTGGTTTCCTACATTTCTGATGTATACCCAAAATGTCATGTTCTACAAAGTCCTTATACAAAGATACTGAATGAGAAGGAATGACTGTGTGAAGTGTGTTTCCCTGTATTTTAAAAAGAGCATTACAGGTTGGTGCATCACTTCTTCACCTGATTTTGATTTTAAATACTTTGGATGGTGATTATTCATAACTCTTCCCCACTTTTTTGTTTTGCCATATTGGTGATCTTTCTGCAGCTATTTTTGAAATCCAGCTCGTGTAAGGAAAAATGCAGCTTGTTATACAAAATGTTCAAGTTTCTAATTAGGAAAAATGAATTGCAGTTATAGTACATCCCCAGATTGTATTAATATTTCATTTCTTAGCTTCCTACATCAAGGATTAATCAGAAGAAGACTTGTTCTGAATACTAATAAATCGAAATAGGAAATATTGCAAAGCTATTTCTATATGACTTGTAAGGGTTATATTGACAGGCAAAAACCCCAGAAAATTAGTGTATCATATCTGTATGCAAAATAAATAGTTTTAATTTTTATCTCTTTAAAATAAAGTCTTTGTATTGCAACATTTTAAGTTGTAGCTACAAAAAAAAGCCCCAACTTTTCTAATGAATTCTTTGTCCTCTAGTTGATATGGCCAACTACATGCAAAAGAAATGTCTTCAGTTTTATTTCTTAATAATTATGTTTGCAAAACATCATTATTAAGAAATAAAATAATTAAATAAATAAAATAAAAAATTTTGCTATCCCGAGATAGCAAAATTTCCC
>VXBC01010418.1:300782-389314 GCA_013399945.1 Ploceus nigricollis | reverse complement strand
AAAATAAATAGTTTTAATTTTTATCTCTTTAAAATAAAGTCTTTGTATTGCAACATTTTAAGTTGTAGCTACAAAAAAAAGCCCCAACTTTTCTAATGAATTCTTTGTCCTCTAGTTGATATGGCCAACTACATGCAAAAGAAATGTCTTCAGTTTTATTTCTTAATAATTATGTTTGCAAAACATCATTATTAAGAAATAAAATAATTAAATAAATAAAATAAAAAATTTTGCTATCCCGAGATAGCAAAATTTCCCTTACTATAGCTTCAACAAGGTAGACAGGGTCATAGTAATTTTCCAATTTACAGAATTCAAGTATTGCATTGAGACTATTTGATTCTGATTAGTGGGCACAGCAATCCANTCAGTTTTCATTTTTGCAAGCTTTAAGGTGTTCCCCATATTGCCAGAATATTTGAAGAGACTTAACAAAAAGCTTTGTCACTGCAGAAACAGAGAAATGTCTTTATTTTTATTCTCATCTGTTTTAAATGTGCCAGATAACTGCTGCCTAACTGTTGGACATCCATTACTAAGTGTCCTAAATTTTAAAGCTCTTTTTATTTAGCTGCTGCAATTCAAATTAAACAAAGGCTATGTTCAGTTCACATGTGGGTTAGAAAAGTCCAGGCATATATATCAGAAAAGAGGAACTGAGGAGGAACACAGTTTAGCAGATCAGCTTGATGAAATAGCAGTCATGAAAATTGGTTCAACATAAGGATTATTTAGTTTTCTGATAAGAAAAAAAAACCCAACACATAGAAGTATAGATTTTATGAAAAACACCAAAAGTTAAATAAAAACCCTAACAATACTGACTTTATCAGCAAAAGAAAGGTAGACAGAATCGATAGATGAAGAAAATTTTTATTAGATTGTTCCTGTTACAAACTTAAATACTATGAAATCTTTTTTATATCTTTTAGCATTAGTATTTTGATTCAGAAAAAAAGGAAGAAATGCAAAAGTCATATATAACATTGTAGAACCAAGGATTCTGCAAGGCCAAGGATTATTATGGTGTGTAGGGTGGACAACAAAAAATTTTCTGCAATGTTTTAAACAAATACTCAAGACATGTAATTAAATTATTTTTAACACAGACAATCATCTCAATCTGAGAAGTAAAGGCATAATATTGCCAACTGCTAAGATAAGATACTGTCTAAAGGGGAAGATTAGTGATTTGTCCTCAAACCCACTGTGAGGATATGTATTTTTATGGTGCTGTGTTGAAAAATCATGAAATCAGTGTTCTGTGCCCAATCAACCTGCTGTAAAACCCAGTGTGTTTGGAGGTGAGTTGATACATCTGCTTGGAGGTAAGTTCTACAGGAATAAATTATGCACAACACCACAGGACTTTCCTGCATTAGCTGTGACTCAAATCAGAGAAGAGGATATTTGATTAAAAAATAATCCAAAGTTATTTGGATTGCTATTATCAGTATGGCAGTTTTTGAAAGCAGAAAGTTACCTTTAGTTCACTAGTTCTAATACTGTCAGTGTGTTAACTGTAATTTGTTTGTTTGTTTGGCAAAAATGAGCTTTATCTCAATAAATTTCAGCAGATTTGAGAAGTTGATAAATGCAATTAACTGTGGAGTTTTAGCAGCAGGTTCTGGGAAATTGTGTTCATTAAGCTTTTTGGTCTTTCATGAATAGAGTTTCAAATACTCAGGATTTTTCCTTCTATCTAAGCACAATTGTCTAACTACACAGAATTTAGCTTTCAGAAGTAGATATAATTATGCAAAAGACAGGGAAAGACAAGGCCCTGGAGTGTAGTCTCTCTGTTCTTGGAGAAATTATTACATATAAATGGCGGAGTTGGACAAAAAAAATTATCACCATATGGTTTATTGGTTAACTCTTCACAGTTTCATATATTTTAAGACCAGAAGTTTCATTAGATCCTCTAGTTTGACCTCCTATATCATGAAGAATTCTATCCATTTATTCCCACATTGAGCTCAATAATTTATTTCATTACACCTATATTTCAGAAGGGCGTTTATCTTGATTTAAAGATGTGAACAGTTCAGTACTTTCCATATAAATCTTTCACAATTTTTACTATTAATGACTACTATTATTTCAACACTTATCAATATCCTTTTTTGTCCTTTTTGTAGTTGAAAGTAATCTTTTTTCACGTTACTCCACCGCTTTCTGTTATGTTCTGCATCATTAAAGCACTCATTTAATACTTCATATTTTCTCTCTTTTAAGGTATTTATAAATTATTATCAGTTTACCTCCAAACATTCTTCTTCTGTTAATAATTTGACTGAGACCTTTTTTTTTTTGTAGTTCTGTCAAATTTTTTTCACTTTCTCTCCTAGTAGGTGTTTCTTACTGATATATTAGCGAAATATAGCACATTATAAACAAATAAATTGCCAAGAATAAGATAAATCTTACTCAGTGAAAAGTATTATTGCTTGGGAAATGAATGCTTGAAGATCTTGGAAATATGCAAATAAACTGAAAGAAAAAAAACAAAACACTTTTTGTGGGGTTTTTCAAATGATTTTTATCTTCATTGAAAGTAGGTAAGTTCTGCTGACAAAATAGTAGTGTGCCAAGGAATTTTCTGGTATGTCAAGGGGAGTTTTGAGTAATTATTCTAAGAAATGAAGATAGTTATATTACATTGTAATGACAAGATGTCACAAAGTATGGAAAAATTTCTGGCAGTTAGGGGAATAGAAGTCCATGAAGCAAGCCCATGTATTTGTCCTTTCTTCCTTTCACCAGTGTGGCTGAGGTTTTATAGACTTTCAAATAGTAAAAAAAAATAAACTGAGTTCACATATGTATATCAGACAATGAACTCTGCAAAGTATGATTCCTTTTAGACAAATTCAGCTTCCAAATAACTCCATAAATAAAGCTAATTTATTCATTTTACTTGTCCTCTTGCAAAAGGACACCAGAAGGTTCAGAAACTCATATTATTTAACAGAATAACCTAACATAAGCACTTAATCCAATGTCCTTACCTATAGGGATGGCCTCTGATATCATCTCTTTGTGAGCTCTCAGCCAAAGTCAAAATACTGAATAAAATGTTAAGAATATTTCTGCCCATAACTCACTGCCTACTACAGTTTCATTGTATTCTGATTCATTGCAGAGGACTTCATAGAAACCATCTTTATTTATTATTTATCTATTTATTTACATATTTAACTTCAATTCATTGTCTGACAAGCTGAAAAGGAGGAATTATGCTTTGTCATCTTTTTATGTAGAGTGCCTACATCCAGAAATGACTAATTTCATGTTTAGAATATTACTGAGGGTTTTCTTTAGTTTTGCATTCTTGAGCTATGGACCAGAAAAAAAAATCTTTCATAGAACCTTACAGATTTCTTTATTGGGGACTGTTTTCAAAGGCATACCTTGAACTGAAGATGTCTTACTGGCAGATGTATGTGAAAATATCTCAGCATAAGTGAATTTAGATTTCTGTCCTGGTTTCACCCTTGATGTATAAGATGCATGCATAAAGATTCAAAGTTCTTCTTAATGTCAACTCTGCTTATTTTTACCTGTGGATGATAAAGGAAAAAAAAGTATTTTTCTATTGTAACTACCTAATTAGCCAAGTGTTTTTTAAAAAAATACGGTAGACCCATTCACTGTTACTTAGGAGTATGTCCTCTTTTTGGTATAATTTAATTTGACATCCAGGTAAGTCAGTGTCAAACTATGAAAGTCAAGTTAAAAAGACAAAATCTAACCTGACGTGTGGACAGTACGTTAGTTGCAGCTAAAGGGTCTTGCTTGTCCATTACCATTTTGTAGCTTGACTTTTAAATATACTGTGTTGTCTTACCAAATTTGTTTCTCATGTTTGTGTCACATTGAATGCTTAGAGGTGATAAGTTGGCAGAATTTTATAATTGCAATAACTCCAAAATGTTATTTTGCTACTTTTTGTTTTTAATTTTGGACCTATAAAATATAGAACCTATTAACATTTATATATTAAGGGCACGATTTTCAAAAATTTTTGACAGCTTTCAGTGAAATAGCTTGCAAATCAGTGATTATTTTCAGTTTAAGATACTACTACTCACAATTTTAACACAAGGTTCATGATAATACTTTGGGTTTTGTAATGTTGTAGCACTAGCTGTTACAACATTGACTTATTTTAAAAATAGACTGTGCTTGATTACTTGATTTTTTTTCATTGTCAGCTGATTGTTTTGTCTAGAAAACCTCTCTGAACTTCATTAAATATGTCTGAGGAGTGTCACAAAAGTAAGAAGTCGATAAAATTGAGAAAAAAAATGTTTGACAGAAAGGTAATGCAAAAATGTGATTAATTACTGTGCTGGGAATTTATCAGTGAAACTCTGCATGTATTGGTACTGAGGCCATACTTACTATTTTAAGTAAGGGACTAGATAGAAAACACTGATATCTCGACATTTTCAGAGAACACCTATTTTGATAAAATATTGTTTGAGATAGAAAAAGATTCTGATGTCAATAGAAATAACTTTAAAATTGGAGAAATTGCATACCAGGTCATAATATAGACTTCAAGATTTTGTTCTGAGGGCATCTAAGAAAGACCGTGTTTGGTTGGAAACAAAACAAATATTGACTGGTGTAGTTTTCAAAAGGTGACAGGAATAAAAAACCCATAAAAAATAAAAAGCTTATAAAGAAGTTGTATGGAGCCATGAAAAGCTCTATAAGAGGCTGTAAGAGAAGAAACAAAAACAAATTAAAAAAAAAAGTGTTCTGTAAAGAATAGTGATTCTCAAGGAAGGAGAGGTAAAATAGCAAAAAAGGGCACTGACGTGATATCAATCAGGCCCCACAGTGCAGGCCTAGGATGGTGCTGCAACCAACTGGCTAGCTCAACCTTCTTTCTGGACAGCACAGGACAGCAAAGTTGTATAGCTTGACTATTTCCTCTATATCTGTGATAGGAGTGTTTTGGTATCTGAGTCCATTTGATTGTTGCACTGCCACTTTGGTTTGGAGCCATGATACATGATTTCTTACAATAAAGGAATACTCTCTGAATGAGTTTCATTCAGTTTTCTTTTCCAGCACTCTTCAGCTCCTTGCTTCCAGTTTGTTCATAGTCTATGTGGTGGCAGAGTTCAGCTTAAAATCCTTGGCCTTAGAATAACAAAGCACAGTAAATAAGCATTTTTTGTTTGTTTTAACTTGCATCATTCACTTTGTCTAATATACTTTAATATATGCCCTGTTATACTTTTATATTATGTTAAGAAGAGACTGTAGCAAGTTTTTGGGCAAAGAAATGATCATTTAGTCTGATCAATGTTCCCATTGCACTCTTTAGGATTGCAAAACATTTCTCTGAGTTGCTTGATATAATTTTCTGTTTTGAAATATTAAAGTGCTAGATCAATAAAGGAGTTTTATACATCTACAAAACACTTTATAGTACTGCAATGTGTTTATGTCCATATCTTGAGTCTTGACATTCTTACAGTTCTTGGGTCCTCTCCAAATTCTGTGCAGGAGTCTTTTGTTTCCATCATCCATAAAGGAACAATGACAAGACAGAAAAAACATCTGTGTTTAAGAATGACTGTTTTCTAGACTTCTCTTTTGTGAATGCTAATAACAGTGCAATTTTACACTGTTGATATACAAGCATATAGTATTGAGACTTGAAATTTCCCAAATTGGTATTAGCAGTTGGCAGAAACACCACAAAATGCAATTTGGAATTGAAAAATAGAAACTAAAGCAATACAAGCATACATATTACCAATTTGAACAATGTAAAGGACTTGACATTTGATAAGAGGTGAAGAACTGTTGTAATACATGTACTAATAACATGAGAACCTTCAAAAACTGTTATATGTGCATAAATTTTAATCTGATTAAAATCTATTTGAAAAGTCTTAATTTATTTGGGTTTTTTTATCTTGATTCTTAGCTAAGTAGAAAGAATTATCTGCAAAATTTACAAGAACATGTTTTAAAAGCTCCTAGAAAAAAGATGTGGAGCGTGCTTTTGATTAGCTGAACGGAAAATAGGATCTGGTCAAAGTGGAAATCCCTCTGGGACAGAAGGTCTAAAAGGGTGGAGTGATTGTTGACAGTAGAAAGTAGAAAGCTTGGAAGGATGACAAATAGATATATTTAATCTGGGAAGGTAAGAGCAGAGAAGAAAGGGAATTTCATTTCAGAGGCTTTTAAGAGCACAAAGAATGAGTGAGATGCAGGACAAACGATTATTGGTTTTGGTAGTAGCAATACAAAAAACGACATGAAAAATGAAGGCTGGGGGCTGAAAAAAATATATATAAAATAAACACAGACAGAAAAATCCCATTTAAAGTACAGTAGGAGAGATTTGATTTTATTGGATTCCAAGGCAAGAAGGTAGGACAGTAGTTTACACATCACTTCCCCAAGGTCTAACTCCCAGACAGTGCAGAGCCTTAGCATGTGTTTTCAGCACACATTTTATGGATACAAGGACTTCTGTAAGTCAAGGATAATTGTGCTGTTACAGGGTCCCTGATCTATGTTTATGGAGCATAGGGGTTTCCTTGTTAAGAGTGGGATTAAAATTAACTGCATTTCATCATTTTTATCAAAAATAGAATATTTTTATCAGAGTTACTAGAAATTAGATATATAATTGGAAGAAGGAATAATAGACAAAAATATTTTCCTTGTAAAATTCTTCTAAGGCTCTGAAGACCTCGTGTGTAATATGTGTGTGTGTTTTTGTCTGACTCAGAAGAACAAATAGTTTCATATTGTAATAATCAGTGATTTGCTCCCACTGTAGAACAGGCTGAAGAGAGAAATTCATTGAGTTTAAAATTTCAGAGAACAATAAGAAGTAAGCCTCATTTTATTTTATAGTTTGTCAAAGCTTATTAAGATAAAGGATTAAAACTTTTTAGAATCAGATAAAGTTGGTTCTTTTCTCTTAAGAGGTTACTGTTCAGATTGTTTTAACCCTTGGGGATTGTACAGCTACTTATAAACCTGAAAACCTAAACTTTGATTATTAAATTTGCACTTTCCTGGCCCTTGTATAGAAAAGAGTTTGTAGAGGAACTACTAACTTTAAAACCAGCACAGACAAATGAAAAGGGAAACATAGGGCAAACAGGCAAGTAAACATCATTAATCTCTAACTAATACTTCTTGTAAACCAAGGATTAAATTGAAATAAGAAGTCTAACAAATATTATTTCCAGAAGATGGCACTCTTATACTTTGTATTTTTGGAGTATAACTTCAGTCACTATCCATAACTGTATATGCACTCCCCTATTTGTCTAAACTATTTAATTATTTATCTGTACACAAAAGGAAGGGTAACATGTAAACCAGAGTAATCTTTATACAGGCTTTGCTTCAAGAAACAGTACTTATTTTGCCACCAAGAAGCATCACTAATTAAAACAAATCATTGTCTCTAACTAAAAATTAAACATGGATCTAAATATGTTGCTTTATTTTAAAAAACAAAAGCAGCTCTTACTCCCACTCCTAAACTGATAAGTTTATTACTTCTCTCTTGAAGGTAGCACATAAAAGTAGAGAAAAATATTGACAGCTGGAATGATAAAGAAACAGCTGCAGTCTTTGAAGAGTTAAAAATAAAGTAGCATAGAGGGAAGATGGTTATAATTATGCAATAAATGACACTACTGAGAGTGATGAACCATGAATAGAAGTTTCATTCCTTCACTAATACAAATTTCATCACTCAGTTCAGGCTTACATCCCTAAACAACCATATTTATTTTCATATAAATTTTCTATTTTATTTTCTAATATCAATACATATTTTCGGAATCAAAAGAATTGTGTAACTCTGTTCTTTTTCTGTATCTGAAAAATCTACCACAGATTTTCAAAAATACATAATGCAAAATTTTTATAGTGTTAACTCTAAAGCTATTTTTTTTTTCTTTATATTTTAGATTCTGTGATGTGTTACCTGCCACTGAAGGTGAGGGTAAGTCATGTTCTTGTTAATAGATCCCTTGGAGTGGATTATGGTGGTTACACTGAATGACTGGTATTTGTAAATATATATCTGTAGGGTTTATTTTAGAACAATTTGATTGCAATGAAAAGCAGATATATAGCCATTTTGGTTATAATTATCTATAGTAATACGGCATTATGAAAGCATAAAACTATCACTCACTTTAAGAAAATGTATAAGGGAAAAGAAAGGAAGAAAGAGAAAGAGGCATGGGAGTAGAAGCGTAGATAGTGACTATCCATGGATTTACAATAGGTGCCATTGATTGTTGCCATAGGTCAAAGTCATGAATGAAGGATCTGTCAGGGGTGGGCATGAAATACAAAGCCTAGTGGGTTAATATACACTGAGGTTCAGGTGGAAACGTTCAAGCACCAAACTTGGGATAGCAGGGAGTTTTACACTGTCTTTTGATCGCACATAGTCCACTGGTGGAAGACCTCAGAAATTAGTCCGGGGGCTTTTCAGGGACCTTTGATGGTTTATGACACCTTCTAAGACATCACAGCTGCCTCTCACATCAGTAGAAGGGGGGGGGATATGGAAGAGGATTTATAGCGACTTCTGTGAGCCAGAGAGAAGTTTCATAAGAGGATCCATTTTAACCCCTGAAACAATTTTCTACCAAGGTCGTTCACACAGAAACCAAGAAAGAAAGAAGGATAAATAAGAGAAACCTGCAACTGCCTATTCCAATAAGCACTTTGTTTGTCTCATGACTAATGAGTAAATTTATGAGTTTTGTAGGAATGTATAAAAAGCATGCATGCCATAATAAAAACAGTTTGAAGCATTCTGAAAATGGAGTGTGTTGCTTTGTATTGTCACTGTCTCAACTATGACAGGAGGAGAGTGGGGCTTGTGTGTAAGGGAGGGCAATTTGGCATGATGAAAAGCACCATCCTGTCTCAACAGAGTCTGCCTCTATCGGCCTCAAAGCCCTTGGTCTTAGGTCTGTAGCCTCTGGCAGTGACAAGTTCATCCCCTCTGTCTTGTGCAGACCAGAGTTTTGCCATCACACACCCAAAACCCCACCTCCTTCTCCTCAGGAAGTTGCAAACCTGGCTTCAGCAAAGCATCCTGGTGCCTCCACAAACAGACAATTTGTTTTGAGTCATAGTCCAGTCTCTCACGTGATATAACAAAGGTGCTTAAAAGATCAAAAATAAAGGTCTTAGTACTATGCATAAGGAATCACACCTTGAGTGCTGCAATAAATATAAAGTCAGAAAAAAGACACAATTTTCCAGATATGTATTATTTCCAGCAGAATAAGCAATACATTTAAAGACACTTATTAATCCAGTTAATTAATACATTTCTTTGTAAATTATGAATATTTTGCAAGAAATATTTAACAAAAATCTACAACCATGCAGAACTGTATGAATTGAATTAGAGCTGTTTAGCTAAGTAACATTCATCTGTGCAGTAGGCTTTACATCTATTAGATAGTTTGTGATGTGATACTGCAAAAGAACTCATTAATGCTAAGTAAAGGTAGCTCTGATAGTTTTCTACAATTTTGAACATTGTAACCTACTTAGCTGCATAAATGTTTTTTGAGCTATTTACATAATAATTATTTGTGCAGAATCCCTGCTGATGTTTTTTTGCCATTGCTATTGAGTTCATGTTCGAAGGGTTGTTTGGGTAAACATTTCTGAGCTGGAAATTTTTCTGTGGAATATAGATCTCATCAGTATTTGTAAGAACATGTTTTTTTTTGGGGTAGAATTGAAATAGAACAGGTTCCTGTGGTACAACTTCCTCATTTTTATTTTCTAAAGAGTCTAGGAGAAAAATCTTTTTAAAATTAGCAAATACATAAGCATTAAATTCTACAAATTGTGCTATTGTTGGGAGTAATGGTGTCCAATGAAGAGTGTAGGACTTTGAGACCTTGGAAGCCCTCAGGTTTGTTCTGTAGGAAACATGAATTCATCTTGCCATGTTTTGCATGGCAACGAACAATGAAAGCACATTGCAAATTCCCCCCTCCCATACAAGAAGTGAATGTGGGCTGATTCAGGCTTGAAAACTATGTAGCCATGTTATTCTTGTTGTGTTAGTACAAATGTAATTATAAATGCTGTTGCAACCACACAGATAATTGCACAGGAGACTGTAGTATTTTACATGACTCACTGGTTTAGACAGCACTTATCCTGGGATGTGTGTATATTTCTGCTTGTTCAGTGAAAATAGTTTTATGAGGCTGCACAATTCACGTCACTCCTCTGAATCTCTTTTAAATCTCCCTATCCAAAGACCATAAATGCAATAAGTTCAAGGTTAACAACATCACAGGAATTTTAAGGCCTATGGGGAAAAGAACGGATTTAGTATCTTCTGTTAGAAGCAAGAAGAATAATCTTAACTTCTCTCTTGCTGGTTTATATTTAATTTAATTTTATCTGTGCAATTTGAATCTCATGCTAAGTTTCATTCTATTTTATGCTGATTTAAGCTTTGAAATATGACAAACCTTTCCGAATTTCTATTATGGTATTACTATTTCTTATTAGAATATATATTTCTTGACCTGTGGTGCATTTTTTTTTACTTTGATCATTTCCATTACCAGTAAATTCTATGCTTCAGTTTTTAAAATGCCACTGATAAAATCTAGTTCACATCAGTTACATCTCATATCTTCAATCTTGGATAACCTGTGTTACAGGTAGCAAAGCTCTGAAAAAGAAAAAAAGTAATAGTTCCTTCTGCTAACTTCTCTTTTTTGCAAGTACATTATAGTCAGGAAAATGGCTTATTTTGAGACTGTGATTATTGCAGATTGAAACTCTTTTTAAGTGGAATGTGGTATGGTATACCCTGTGTGAAACTCCTCTTTACTGATCCAGTCTTAGAAATCAGAAAGATATCCTAAATCAGCTTTCCTTTAAATGAAAGGGGTGGTCATGCTCCTCCTTTTATAGCAGCTCATTTAGTTCCTATCTTGATGAAAGGCATCCATCTGTGAATCCTACATGGATCACAGTTCCCTAAGTAACACAGATGCGAAAGAAGCAGAGGGAAATGGAAGATAATACTAAATTTGTGTTGTTTAGCATTAATGAGCTCCCTGTTGATCACACAGACTATTGTAGGTCATAATATAACTAACTTTCTTTTTGCACTGTTAGTCAGGCAATGCAGCAGTGAGCATCCTGAAAACTAGTGCTTCTGTCAGAGAATGGGAATTTCAATGTGAAATTATTAATTTCACTTCTGATTAAAATCAAAGCAGAATCTAATATTTATTAATTGCATATAGTCCATTTTCCCCTAAAAAACTAAGTGGCAGTGTTAGTTTCATGTTATTTCATTACTGCAGATGATCTACTATGTGCACAGTCAAAAGAGGACTGTTAATTTGTGTTTGCAATCTTTCTCTTGCAGATCGGTATTGTCCATCACATCTTGCGGTTCAGATATACTCCTGTTGTTCAATTGCTTGGTGAAATATTTGGGGTATTTCCTGAAGAATTTTGCTTGGTGCAATTCCAAAGTCTTCCTCTTTGGAAACATCAACCCTTTAGAATAAAGTGGACAACAGATTACATTAGTTGTACTAGCAGGGCAACATGATGCTTTCTAAGGCACTCTTCAAAAGAGAAGTTGGAATAGTTTTCGAATATCTTAAAGGTAAGAAATAAAACAGTCATGCTCAAAAACCTGTCTTATGTTCACATTGTTAATCAGAAAATCTTTTAAAGGACTGAGGATGGGATGATTGCACATTAGTTGTTTTGTTCTCCTTTCTACCCCTTCTGTCTTTCACAATCAATGGAAATTGAAGGAAAAACCCATAAAACTGTTTCTGTGTTGTAAGTCTAGAAGTCTAGTGTTGAGGATTATAGCACTTGGCACGACTTAGGTCCTAGTTAGAATAGCTCTTGGCATAAGCCCACGAACTTTACTAGGAAATTAGGTAGAAGATTAAAGGCGATCAACCACTTGTCCCAAATGACAAGCTAGCTCAAGGAAGAGGATAGCCAAGCTATAGAAACAACATGCTGATAACCAAGAAGTGCAAAGACATCAGAAATTGTGAGAAGTAGGTTGTGAGTGTCGACCACAGGGACAACAAATCTGGAAGTGACCTTCCTATAAATAAGGACACATAAAAATACTGGGATAGACAAGAATTTCTGAAAAACTCTCTGAGGATGGAAAGCCCACAATCCTGCACCAGAATCAAGAACATCTCTGTAAGTCACGGGGAATACAAGGAACAGAAAAGAGTCCAATGGACCCTGTGGTCCTGCCCCATGATCATGATTATGCCAAGTGTGGCTGGTACTGCAACACTGACCAGTCCAAACTTTCTCCAAGACTGTGCTATCTCTCCTGAGGGACAGGAAAATTACATAAGAAAATCTTGCATTAAAATGCCTAACTCCTTTCCCTCCCTGTACCATGTGCTTCACTGCAGAGAAAAGTATATTTGTAAAATTTAATTTATCTGTGATTTAATTGCTTTGGTATCCAAGTCCATTTAGCTTCCATAATGTCATTTGGACTCAAACCATGACAAGGAGAAATAAACACCTCCCACAGATCCTCTATATGCAAAAACAGATCAAGGGAGCAGACTACAGTTATCAAGTAACAATGTAGAATGGGCAGGAGAAGGAACCTGTCTGTACCTGCTTGAGTAGGACTGTTTTGTTTAACATAAAATCAGGCTAAAACCAAGCCATATATCTTTCCTGTATGCTATTTCTGTATCATTTTTTGTATGTCCATTGCATTACTGGTCAAAACAAAAATTTTTTTACCGGGTTACAAATGGTTGTAAAAAGCTTTATGAAAATTGTCTGATCCCAAAGTATCACCAAAGTGCAACCACCTTCTAGTTCTAAAATGGATGGCACTAGCAATTAAGACAAATAAAACTGCTTTTGTCTTATTACACCAAACATTTATTTTTGGGTTTAGCTACCCTGTATGCAAACTAAATGGTAGACAGCCTAATGTACCATACAAAAATTGCATTTGAACATGTGGGAGGGAAATAAAACTGTGTGAAGCTGTTTTCCGTGCATGTTCCATAATATTGAAAAATGCCCTCTTTCTAAAAGAAAAAAAAATCCACATTGTACTGGCTAACAATTTCCTTTCCAAATTGCAGCTAATACTTTTTTATATGCAAAGCGACATGATCTAATCCCACAGTTGTCATTTAGATAAAGTCCTATTTCAACACTTGAGCTGTTTGTGTATGGATTATTTGTGAACATTTTAACATCTATCATAGTCAAATTAAATAGAAAGTAGTTTGCAAGACTGCGGATTTGCATCTTATTTAACCTTCCATATCTACTTCCTGATTAGCTCACTTCTCATAGAAAGATTAGAAATATGAACTGGGCATATTTGGGGGCACTGATCTCAAATGTTCTTATTTATTTATTTATTTATTTATTTTTATTACAATTTCTGAAGCAAAATCACACCTTTAGAATTATGACATTTTTTCCACTAGAAAGTCCACAAAAATGAACTCACAGCAGATACTGGACAATCACTATTGCAAAGAAACCCTTCATTTTTCTTACACCAGCCAAATTCTCTGTATAAACATGTTCTTATTTTCTGGATTATGTTACCACTTCAGTTTTTTGTTTTTCTTGTTACTTAAAACCTAATTAGAACAAGAAGATCCTACAGCTAGGACATTTGCAGACTATGAAATAACTTTAGAGAAATGTTATTGTCCCATCCATGTCAATGAACTCTGGTCTTGATACCAAGTGGAAAAAACGGAAAAAACCAAAAAAACCCACCAAAAACCAACAAAACAGCCCCCCATACACACTGTAACTTTCATCAAAGAACCTAAAAAAATAAGTATAAAGCTATTGCAAGAGTCTGTTCTGATGGTTAGTGTGCTAGCTCACCCTAGCATTGCATTTAGAGGGAGTTATGTGTTTTCTCTTCAGCAGAGAAGGACCAAGAGCTACGGGATCCATTAGTTTGGACCACCCAGGGAAACCAAAGTGGAGAAACCCATTTGTGATATACCAACTTCTTTGACAAACATGAGTCTGCTCAGCTCATAAACCACCAAACAAAGCCACCAAACAAAATTCCTTCAAAATCATAACTTGATGCTTAATACCTCAGGGGTGGAACATATTTTAAAATTGAAGATTATTGCTTTCCTAAGTCTCCTGATACTTGAATAGCATGAATAAGTGAGATACAATATCAGAAAAAGTTGTGTAAGTATTGAATTTCCTTTGAAATGCTTACCTTGACACTCCATTTGATTTCTCTTCAGTTTTTAAAGACTTGCTTAGTGTGAGTGATTTCAGTGTTTATTTGTTTTCAAGACAGTACAGAAAGTTATATGAAAAAGGAGTTTGATGCTGAAAATCAGTATACAAAAAAAAAATAATTATATGCTTAAAAGCCTCTTCAGCTAACACAAACCAGCAGACCTTTAGATTTTATATAGTTCCTAGACAAGAGAAAGAGCTGGTAACATTTATTGTGTAAGTTTGGAGTTTGCTCATGAGTAAAATGTAGTTTTCAGAAATGTGTTTTTACATAGGTCTTGGCAGGAAATTCAAATTCTGAAAGAGAATCTACTCAATTTACTTAGTCATTTTACCCATAAGAAGTTAACACTTTAAAATAACTTTATTAGGGCTTTGGTGAAGGGTTTTAAAATTTTACAACATTTTTAATCACCTAGCTTCACAGACATTATTGCTCAGTTCTTATTGTGTGTATAATTTGGACACCCTCAAAGAAAAGAATAGCAGGCTGCCTTTAAGCTCTTTGCTTGAAATTATGCTGGGAAAGAAAAAAAAAAGATTCTTGATTTAAATGTCAAATACCTTTTAAAGAACTGTCAAAACACCAGTACTTTTAAAGGGTTTCTAGTCTATTTTTAATCTCACAGAATTTCACTATTTAAACGCTTGGTGAGCACACCAAATCATACTCATTGTTTTACCCTGTAGTTCCCTTGTTAACTCTCCCTTTTTCAAGGAAATTCTTTAATTTTTTTTGTCTTAGAAAAACCCCCCAAAAACAGTAAAACCGCTTCTATACAGTGAGAGTATAACATTCAAGGAGTTTAACAGCACCTTGAGTCAGCTTTATACGAATAGATAAATGAAATCACAGACTACCCTTCACAAATACTTTTTCTCTAGGTGACTGAGTGTAAGCAATTGTCTTGCTGAGGATGCTCTGTGGATGTAGGTTGCAATATAGGCAACTAAACTTTAAATCCTGATCATGTGGGCCATTTTGAGACTTTCATAGCCTTGCCAACACATTCATACACATTTCATTGCAGTGTCTGTTTTTACACATATGTTAGTATCATAATATTAATCCTATTTCATCTGGGGTATTTAATGGGATAAAAGATAAAAGAAGCAGCAAAGTATTACAGCTAGATAAAAACACTAGTGCACTTTGCAGATGGGTTATAAAACGTTCTCAGAGGATCCTGACTCAAAGCCACCATCTGTTTTTACAGAAGCTTAATAAGAACATATTACATAGTCACTTCAGGAATAAACCACAAGACATCTTGCAAGTTTTCAGTGTTCAAAATAAAGTCACAGAGCACAGTTCATCTCTACTTACAATTCACCAAGGAAACCCGGAGTAGCTAATATCTGTACACTTGCAAATCATGTAGAAGGCAACATTTCAAGGTAAATTTTTCAAATTATGTAGGAAACATATCCAGATCACTCTAGTTATAAATAATGCAATCTGTTATGATAGATGATAAAGCCCAAGGTTTGATTTCATTATATAAAATACAGAAAGCACAAACACTCTAATTTTAACAGGGTTGTTATTCTCTCTCTGCATCAGCCTACCTTAGCTCAGTTGTACTGCCTGCTGTAAGACATTGTTCATCAGGCAACATTTCCAAGCATTCAAGGGTCTTTCCTAAAGAGGAAATATTTTTTTTTTAAATCTACAATATTTTGTAATATTTTTTAATAGCAATATAGTACTAGTAATATAGTACTCTCATACTAATTACTACTCTACAATACTTTCAACATAACACAAGAGTTGAATGATCATTCTCAGATGTTTATTTTTCTCTTACTGGGAATACTTACTTTCTCCTATATATTTCCCCTTTCTAGAAAGTAATGTAGCTTACAGGTAGTCCTACTAGCTACAGTGAGGCTGCACAAAAGCTTTTACTCTGTTTTAATAAAAAAAATGTTTAAGAAGAACAAGCAATTCTTAAGCAACAAAGAAAAGGTGTATTTTAAAGCATATTAACTCTTCTTGAAAACAATACTTTGTGAACTGACCAAAGGAAAAACTTAACTGGTGTCACACTTGTATTACAATTTTAAGTTGTTATTTGGTTGGAAAACAGCAATAACATGAAGTTCCTCAGGTCAGAAAGGAGGAACAGCTAAATAAAAACCAGAAAGGGCTATGACATGCAAGAAGATAATAATCATAAAACTGCCTGTGTTGGAAGATACTTTAAAGATCATCTAGTTCCAACTGCCCTGCTATGGGCTGGGACACCCTTCACTAGACCAGGTTTCTCAGAGCCCCATCCACCCTGGCCTTGAACACTGCCAGGGATGGGGCATCCACAGCTTCTCTGGGAGACCTGTTCCAGTGTCTCACCATGTAGGAGAGAGAAACAAGAACACAGCATATTGAATATTGCCTGAGTGTCTCATATCTGGAAATTACTTCTTGTTATGTGTTGGTAGAAAGGAAAAGGGAAATCTCTTCTGAGAGAAATGAGGGGTGCAGAACAAATGAATGAAGGGGATTAATTATGACACCTGTGCCAGAAGAGTAGAAAAGCAGGCTAAAAGGAAAGCAAGTCTGAAAGCAACCTGGAAAATTCATGTTTACTTTCTTTTTCTGAAATTATATTCTGCATCAGCTATCTATATTCCGTAAAGATATTTTTGAAGCTTTTCTAAAATATCTCTGCTACTGGATATTTCATAACCTAGCCAGACACACTTACTCTTTGCATTATTACATTTAAAATTGGAAAATGTGTTCATTAATGCTTATTTCGTGTACATTGAGCTGTATTTTGAGAACATTACTTTCTGTTCTATTCAAAATATACATTAAATATGATTTATTCCCTCTCTCACTGTAGTTTGCCTTAATCCAATAAAATAAAATTGGCAGGTTATTGGCATCATCCAAATCATTAAGGAAAATATGAACCAACTTAGGCAATTAGCAACAGTAGGAAGATTATACTTAGTCTTAAAAACATTAACATTTTCAAAAATATTGAAAGTGTCAAGAAGTCTGATTTAATAACTAGTGAAAAGAAAGGATTCATAAATAAAGAAAAAGAAAGAAATTATCTGTGTCAAATGAGACTGGAAAGACGTATTTTATTGGTCTGAGGCAGGATTGTAGCACTGCGGCTGACATCAAGCTCAGAGAAAAGTAAGTGACATGGAGAACAGGGCCATAAAGAAAAGATGATTGAAACAAGTGCTGCAGGAAAGAAAGGAAAGAAGAAATTAGTATTCAATCAGTTCTGAACCAGCTAAATTTAAACTGATAGCATGAAACAAGAAAGGATGACAGGGAGAGGCTAAAGGAAAAAGAGAACCCGAGAGCTGAAAAATCTGTGTGAGATATTACTATAAGAGTTGTAGTCAGAGACCTTGAAGAAGAATTAATCATTCTCAGAAAGCATCCAAAACAAGAACATGCCAAAGTACAGAACCTTTCACATTCTTTCATTATCTGGTTACTGTTTTTGAATGTGTATTTTTGCTGAACAAATGGAGGAGCCTCTATTTTAACTAGTTTTATAATTTAGCACCTTTCTTTCTTAGTAAATCCACTGAAACAACAGGTAGCTGTCTTATGAAAGTAAACTTGTGACTATTCATGTAGCACTTATAATATGTACAATTAAAAATATTACATTTGTGGACTCCCAACATTTGCATTTTGCTTCAATGAGATTTTAGATCTAATTACTAGAGCAAATGACTACTCATCTACAAAGATCTTCAACGCAGACCACTTACAGTTTGTTCTTAGACCTGATTGCCAGGATAAAAAAGGTGATTTTAAAAGATAACAATTTTTTTGCTAATAAAAAAAAAATTGTTGAACAGCCTTTCAAATGGGTAAAATAATGAGCCTTCATTATTTTTAAGCTCCTGCTGATTTTTTACAGAGCCTACCAATGCCTTTAAAATAAAGTAGATTTGTTCCATATCTTGTAAAAATTCAATCTATCATTTAAAAATGCATCTGGTTTATCTCATATTTTAGCAAGAAGTAATGTACAGATTCTTCCTGCTTTTGATGACAACCTAACATTAACTGCTGGTGATTGCTTACTTTTGCAGTGAGATCATGACTGGGGAATAGAGTCTGAAAAAATATAGCAGGATTTTTCATTAGCAAAGAATTGAATATTAACTTTTAATTGCAGGAACAGGACTTCTTAATAAAGATATTTTGCTTTCTTCTTAGCAGTTTACTGCTAGCATGATAAATTATATAAATGTTGAGAGGGTTTTATTTATCTATCATCTACCTGTCCAGCTATATCTCTATCTATCTATCTACCTCAATACACTTTGTCAGCTAATTTTTTTAATACAACCTGCTTTTGAAGCATGGTATCAGCTCTTCCTTATGTCTACATTACTCCAGTTAAGTGCACTGAACCCTCGCAGCTCTCCAATCATGAGAGAAAAAATTACTGGAAGTTAGCTGGCCAAAAAGTGTAAAACAATACCTGTAACACAATCATGAATTCTTTTTCTTGAGAGTGTAGGAATTTACCTAATAGCTAAATATCTTATAAAACCTGTCAGTCAGTAATAGACTGGTGCAATATATGTATTCTTCTTATGTTCTTATCTCAAAAGTATTGCTATAATTTGAATGTTAGGAAACTGACATCCCAAATGATTGTTTCATTATCAAAATAAAGTTTCATTACAAAGCCCCAGCGGAAGACAAAAAAAATCCTTCCCATGAAATTAACAAAGACCTATATATATACATGTATATTTATTTTATAACATCCATACCCATACATGGATGGATGTCATCCATGAGAACAAATCAACAAGATAGAAATAAAACAAAGGGTATCATGGTATCATTATTATAATAATCAACCCCAGAAATATGCTTTTTCACCTTATTTTTCGTCAGTTCATTTGAACTAGTTTTATCTATTCCATTTTACTCTACAAGAGAATTATCCACTGCTGACACTGGTGTGATAGGAAGTAGCTTCCCATGTTTATTTCAACCTTGTCCATATAGACAACATCACCGATATTTCATGAAAATTCCCTTTCTCCCTGTCTTTGTACTATATGGCCATGCAACAGGGATGGCAGGAAGGAAGTAGATGAACATCAGGGACATTTTTTTGGAATTCAGGCGTTACTCATTTTGTGCTTCATTTTGATAAGGAAGACGGAGATATTACATAAATCTGTGGCTCTCTATTCCTTTCAGAAGTCAGCAGTTTATCTTGGTTTTCTTTCAGAATTCCTGGTAGCAAGCATAGTAACGGTGGAATAAATTCTTTCTTTGAGTAGTGATGAGCAAAAAACTAACAAAAACAAAAACAAACAGCAAAGAAAACCCATAAGAAAACAAAACCAAAACCACAAAAATCCCCAAAACAAACAAGCAAACAAAACATAAACCCAGAAAAGATTGTACTGTGTGTGCAATCTTTACTTTTTCTTGGAATTTGAAGTCTCCAAGGAGAACCTCATATTCTAACATTACTCCTGACACATAGTATTTACACCATTATCCTTACATTACTGAGATCAGATTGAAAAAAGAATACACTCTTAAAAACATATGTGTTGGTATATATTTTCTTTCTCAACTCTTCTGCTTACATAGGTGAGAAGGATGCTGCATATTAACTATTGTCTTTCATAGCTGCAACATCTTAATAATTTGTATTGGCTTTTTTCCTGAACAAGCATATTTAGTAGAGCTTTTTGATTTACTCCTACTGGAATGTGTGAGCCTCAACTCTAGCAAAGGCACAATTCCATCTTTAATTGTAGTGCTGTCAAAATGTGTTCCTGATGTAGTGCATTTCCCTGATGCATGCTTGATCTACCAGAACCTTTCTGTTAGGTTGTCTGCAAGTCACACTGTGGAATTAAGAATTTGGGTTTACTTCATGGAGTACAATAATTCAGTAAAGCATAAGAGCACAGATACCTGGTATATTCAGAAGAAAACCATGTGTCCTTCAGCACAATTACTTACAGACTTTGAAAATGCATATTAATGTCCAAAATAATCCACATATAACAGGTAGAATCACAACCTTTTTTTTTTCCACTGGGTGAAAAACCCATCACTTACATAGTGTTCTGTCTGTGAGCAGGAACAAACTGAATGTTTTCCAACTAAGTAAAAATATAAATACACTAAGAGACAATCTTTTGTTTTTCAGTATGAGAGATTTTGGTCCCATAGAACACACCTTCATGGAACAATGTGTGTCTTTTATATTCCATTTTTAATACCACTTTTCATTTCTTCATTCAGTTGGAAGGGAATAAAAAAAGAAACCAACACAAAAAACCTATGCACCTCTTACTTTGCAGTGATGTCTACTTTAAAAGTTAAGTCACTATAACTTAAGTGAATGTCATTATATAGTCATTCAAGCTGAAACTGTCCTTGGCAGCACTGTACAGGGCAATCTTTCCATAAGAATAAACAATTCTCAACAATTTCTCCAATCTATTAGGCACAAACATATTTTTGTCAGCATGAAGCACACATGTTTCTCTTCCAATTATTTACATTCCTTTCACAAATGCTTATAAATGTTTATCAAGGACAAAGCTGAAGAACTCTATATCTGTATGAGTGCTCTCCTTTCTCTCTTCTACACTTTTTCAGCATAGTAAGTTGTTACCAGTATCTTTAACAACCTGAATTCACATCTAGTTTCTCCCTGAGCCTCTAATGCCACACAAAAACTTTTAACAGGTATGGACTTTCAGTACTGGTATTTGACTGCTCTCAATGTCAAAACTCGATAGGTGTCTGCCATAAGCAGAATTAGAGAACTGTTTTTTACAAATGAAGAAACTGGGTAACAGTTGTTCACTATGTTTTCCTCTGGCAAAAACATAGATTAAATGTGTTCAGCAAGCTTACCCCACTGTAATGTGGTTTTTATTCCATGCATCTTGCATGAGACCAGTTATTGATAAACGCTGTGTACTGCAGCTCTCCAGCACTCAGGCCAAATATTGAGATATACATATCAAGTTTCCACTAAGCAGAGAGTGTGGCTTTCTTCTGATTACATTTAGCTTTTAGCTTGGTCTTTTTTTTTGTGTGTATGTGTGATATGACCTGGTTCCTACCTCTATTGCTAGAAGGAACCTCAGTTCCTGCCTGGATTTGGATTCTTCTTTCCTGTAAACAGCAACCAGGGTGTATAGGGCTGCTGTCCATCTTAGTGCTTACCCTAGAAAAGGGAAAGAACAGGAAATAAATTGAATGTGTAGCTTATCTGGATGTGTTTTACATATACATAAACAGAAAAGACAATCAACTGCTTACAAAATCCACCAAAATGACAAATTGTGGATTAATTTAAGTGAAACTGACAAAGGAGGAGAGATTAAATCAAAAAGCTTTCTAAGAAGAGATAAATACACACAGATAAAACAATAAAGGGATAAAAAATAAAAAAATCCTTGCTTGTAAGTCCTTTTGATCACCCAGAGGTAAAGGCAACTATTTTAAATAAAGTGTTACTTAGACAGAACTGAGGAACAAACATAATTAAAGAATATTTGCTCAAAAATGAGCAGATTTAGAGACCTTTCTTCCGATTACTTTTATGAGATACAAGTTAACTCCTTATTCAACTTAAACTTTAGTGAATGAATCATCTCCATGTGGTTAAAGAGTCAAATTAAAATTACTGTTTGCTGTTTTTAACCTTTGGTCTCCTCACTATGTAATCTCCAATATATTTCCACTCTGTGAACAGCTGTTTTGGAAAATAAAAATTGCTTTTTACACATGGCAAAATCTGTGACACTATATTGAGCAAAAAAGGTCTAAGTCTTGCCCTTTCATGCATCTGTCAGAATAGCAAATTTTAAGTATTCATAGAATCATATATATTTTATTTACACACGCACACATACACATGAACACATTGCAATAGATTAGAAAAAATGAACAGAACGGAATGCTGCAAACCTAAGCACTGGTATTTATAAAATACCATTATGAAAGTTGTTTATGCAGTTTTCATTTAATCTCCTTGTGCAAACATGTTATATTTTGTCTTTATTTGTGTCATCTGCATTGTTACAGTTATTCAAAGTCAGCAGAAGGAAACACTTAGGTACTGAACAACAACTCAGTATATTTGCTGTCTTTTCTTTTCTTTCTTTTTCCCTGCTTTATCCATAGCAGATCATTTTAGTGATTAGAAGCTATTAAAGTAGTTCTGAATACAAAATAAAAAGGTCAGGGGAAAAAACCCTGACCTTAACATAATATAAACCATAATATAAATCCCTAAATGTAGTAACCCTGGGAAGTTTAAATATTATAACAAAGATCTGAGATATAGAGATATAAGATAAAATTTTTTGGCTTATTATGAGTGTCTAGACTAAGATATAATTATTTTTAGGAGTCTTTAGCATTTTTTATTAGTAGTATTAGTATTTTCATATTTTCAGAAAAGCTGATCCCAAATCTGACACCCATAAAATGAACAAAGATGTTAAAACCACGTCAAAAATAATGATAATGTTTCATGATCAACGCACTCTGTAGAAGAACAAAATGACCTTCAATGTTTAACCTTGATTCACATCAGAATGAATCCTAATCTAAGTAAGGTAAAGAGTCTGTGAAAAATTATTCAATGACCATACATGAAAACTTAGACACAATGTCAATACTTCTGTGTTCATATTTCTGTTTCTTCTTAAGTTTTTTTAGGAACACAAGGTTTAAAAAAAAGTAGAATGTTAATTTCATGGAATTAGACAGAAACTCAGATACTTTTTAAGCAATTATTCTTCTGAAAATGTATCTAGTTGCTTTAAGTTTTGTGTAAGCTTCTTTCAGAAGTTCCTATGGTAATATACTCTACAATTCTAGAAATGCAGGAGAAACAACCTCTCTAAGGGTGTTTTGTAACAGTTTATATCTTTAACTACTTCATGAACAGTAGTTCTCACACATTTCAAAACAAGTGATTAGTACCTAGCTCATGTTTTTTACTTTTACATCTATTTTTATAAACCCTTACCATTTCCCTCTTTAATTTTCTAGATTTAGGTGTCTCCATAGGTCAATTGCTCTTTATACAAAATATTTTTTTCCATAGTTTTGGGTGTTTTTTTACTTTTCCAATAATCTTATACAATTCTTTCAAATGTTCCTTGAGATATGAGGACCAAAAATGCACTATTGTTTGATACACAACCATGGTAGGAATTTGTAAAATGGTATTATGGTGTTTTATTCCGTGTTCTATATTAAAATTGAATATTGTGAATTGTTTATCTCTTCAGTCACTTTCATCTTTACTGCTTTGAATATCTGTGAATCTATAGAAAATTTTCTGTCTTGTCATGAGGAAAGAGCTGAGGGGAACCTGGGGAACTATAAAATATCTTTTCTTGACAAGCTACTGCCATCTCAATGTTAAAGTGCTCTCTCTCCTCACAATGTTTCCTGCTTCTCTACTTCTAATACTCAATGTTCAAGGAATTATAAAGGTAGAGAGTGAGCATAAATAAAGAATAGCGTTAATTCCCTGAAAATATTGTATTTTGTTTGTTTTTAATACCATGAGTTTTTCTACTAATTCCTATGGATATGAGTAAATGCTTGTGAGTATTAATCTCATGGAGGTCTCTGTATAAGTATAATATCTAATCCCATACCTTGTTTATTTGTTTGTTTTACTGCAATATCTATCCAATACTAACTATTACATGTATTTTAAGAGTAAGAAAAAAGGGAAGAATAAACCTGGGAGTCCTTTTTGAAAGGCTTTGTTTCCTTCTGTGTCTGATGGCCAAGGGTCTTAGTTTTTTGAGAACTTCAGGAACTGCAGTCTTCTGAAGTATACTTACTTATGTTAGACATAAACCTCGCAATTCAAACAAAAATGTATTTGTACTCTTTTGCAATGATAAGATTTTTAAGCTAAAACACCATAAGACTACTAAATTTCATCTTGAGAAAGAGTTTCCCTGACATGCCACCAAAAATGCTAGACCAGTATTTGTTGAAAGAAGATAGAGATATTTATATGCTATGGAAGAATAAAACCATTCAAAGGATCAATAATATAAAGAAAGCATCTGTGATGTACTTGGCAAAAACCAGACAAGTATAGAAAATGCACCTCACTAGAAAAGGTTAACTCTTTGGCTCCATTTTTGCTCTCAATTTTAAAGTTTTATTCCTTGTATTTTCAAATGTTCATATTTTCCTTGATGAACTGAAGTTTATTTTAAATTTTTTTTAATGGACCTATATAGTTGAAGATTTTCATGCACTCTGAAACTCACAAACTAAAAATCCTCTAAACCTCAAGAACAGATTGAAGAGCCTCTAGATTTTTAGCACAATTCACAGCATTGCACTGTTGAAAGTGACGGATTTCTAAGGAAGTTTCCAAGTAATTTTAATTATCAAGGACCTGATCCTTCTTGTAAAGTGAATGGGGAATTAATACAGACATTTCCACTGTATTCAAATTTGGAAATCCTAGAGGAAAATTCTTCAACTTCTTTTTGATTTCTTGAGGGATGGAAGATGAGTAAAATATGTGGATGATCCTGACCAGGTCAAGAGAAAGATTTCCATGAAAGTCCCAATCAGGCAAGGAGAAATGATGTTTCCAGTTTTTCTATTGGACAAGGACAGAAGCTTCTGGCTCCTCTGATTACGCATGATTCAGCATGGACTGCACTTCATATTTCTTTTCTGAACTGCTCCTACTGATTACAAAGGCAGTCTGCTAGGTCCTAGTCTTCTTTGCAGGGAGAAAGTAGAGACTGATGATGGTGAAAAAGTATTGTAAATGACAGGCACTCAGACAAGTCACGCATTTTAAACTGGGCAAAAGACAAATGGATATGAATCCGAGAAAAATATTTAGGGTTGGCCTGAACCTCAGAGATTCAGAGAGCTAAATTTAAATACCCACTATTATAAGAATCTATATAACAGCTGAGTGTCTAAACTCACCCTAGTCAAAAACATCCATTCAGCACAGTTAATGATTTCCAGACATATTGATCACATCCTAGAACAGACATCTACATTTGGCGAGCTGGATTGCTCTCTAGAGTGAATGTATCAACTAGAAGAATGCTTCCGTTGCCTAAACATTAGACATTTACTGTGGTTTTAAATGCCCTGGAATATCTCACCTCATTAAAAAATGCTGATGCAGGCACAATGCAAGTGTTGCTCTGTAGTGTTGTGTCAAGCCTTGCCAGCTATTTGCAATATTTCACACATCAGAAAGGGTCTAAAATTTACAATTTATGTTTATAACTGTGGTTTAGGTGTTTGAATCTGAGGCTGAATCCTATTTCTAGATTTTAATTCAGCTGTACATAATTGTCTAGTGTCCTTTGAGTTGTTCTTGTGACAATGCCACCTAAATTTATTGTCACATGCCTCCAAAATGTGTTTCAGATGCATAAGGCTGAACATCCTAAACATCCTTGAACATCCCAGAGTATCTCAAATGAAGACATAACTTAAAGGAAAATGCAAGTCTGAGCCAACAAATCTGTGTAATTCCTCTGCCTATGTGAGCCAGTCAGGAGGTTAGGACTTTCAAAGGGAAGGGATGGATTTCTGCCATGAAGAAATGGCAGTAAAAGTCATTCTTTTGTTTTGGTCTTTTAATGTTCTACAGCCATATTTACTAAGTATGGAATTTAAATTCCTTGTTACCCATCACATTATAATGCGGCTATTTGTTGTGACAAGCTAAAGAAAAATAATTTGGAGTACAGACTGAGGTACTCTAAAACATTTTAAATGCATCAGAAACTGATATAACTCTTTGAAGCACCAGGTTTACCAGCTATTTGTGATACTATTAAGCTTTCACAATGTATCTAAGTAAACAGCTTTTCTTAAAGTCATCTCTCTTCTTCATAATCAAGGAAACAATCAAAACACAAACACAAAAATCTAAAGCAAATATTAACCCGTGACTTTTATTTTTTTAATGTCTCTCTTCAGCTAAAAGCTTTCATTTTCTCACCTTTCCAACATATTGTGAATTTGAGGTATTTGCTTGTAGAAGTCAAATGAGTACATACTGATTTCAAGCCCTGGAGATGTGTACTTTTCATTTTAACAAAATAATTTTTCTTCAGGGTTTCTAGGATCTGTAAATTAATTCAGAGAACCAGAAGGGGAATTCTTTTTATATTTCTACACTTTGGTCCAAGTCAAGGCTTTACTCTAAAGTAATTTAACATTTGTGAACACAAATAATAAAGGTTATATCTTGAATACACAATTTTATTATGGATAAAATAATTCTTGGTTGACAGAGTGTTATCCTGTAGAGAATGTGCTATTTTGCAAGAATTCCTAAGGATTATTTGAAATACTTCGACTAACATTAAAATAAAGACATAAAATTTTTGAAAAAATGAATAAATGTTATGTTTTTGGGAGGCTTATCAAGGTTTTTCTGGAACAGCTCTATGTCTATACTCAAAAAGTTATAATTTTCAGTGTTGAACACTTGTATTATGGAAAATTACTTTCATTTTCTCCAAAAGAAAACTTAAAAATGTGTTCTGTCATCCAGTGAGCCCAAAAGTCTTGGAGCAAGAGGTGTTTCTTTTGTTTCTGCCAATAACATCAAATATGTGACACTGAAAACAGAAAATTAGTCCAGACTATTAATTAACATATATGTCAGGTATAAATATCGCTCCTAAAATGTTTTAGTTACTGCTTTCTCATTCTTGAGTGAAACATTGANGGCTCAGTTCATTTTAGTAATTCTTTTGTTAACATCTTTTTTTTTTCTCCTTTGTATCTTGAGTACATCCAAAAATTTAATTTAAAGTTTCATAAACAGCTTGTGTACTGCCAGTGCTGCCTGCAAACTGAAAGAAACGTATTACATAGCATAATTAACTTAAAATAAATGAAACACAATTGGATTTGCCTTATTGAGTTTACATAAAGTAGTTAAATTTACCTAAATCTTTGTAATTACAATATGGCACATTCTGAAGTACAGAAATTAAATCTGCTTCACAGATGCCATTTATTTTAGATTTTGAATATTTATCATTTAATCTGTTCTTTTGAACTACTTTTTTTTTAACAAAGTTGATTGCATGCAGTTGAAGCTAATTAATGAAAAATAGCCATCTCAAACAGATTCAAATAGAGAAATCCTTCTGTAAATTCACCATTTGATACTGAAATTAAATAAAGTAATCAAATAGCCTGACTCAGCCAGGTAGTAGGATGATTTTATTTGAAAGACTAAGCAGATGCTCATAAAAGCTAACACTGATTATCAGCTTCTTAATTAAAACGTATTTGCTCACTGCATTGATGGATACATCTCAGACAGGATCATCTCAGTCTAGTAATATGAATTTGATATTTCTATTCCTTAGCTGTTGATTATAACTTTGTAATTGTACACAAGGGATACTCATTAAATACTGAGCAAACAAAAGACCCAAGACTCCTTATTACTGTATAGATTGTATATTTTATAGGCTGCCATGTATGACTGTGCAGCTATGCTAAACTGAACCCTCATTCATGCCTCATGTCAAGCATGATGTCTCAAAATTTATTCACATAACCTGAAATGTTTTATGTTCTGCTCTATATTCTGCTTTTTTCTTTCATTTTTCCTTCTTTTTATGTATATTTTGCTTTGTGACTTTTCCTGAAATTAAAAGTCCAGTTTCAGTGTCTTCTGAAAGCAGGTCCTTCTAGAATCTCTAATTCTAATTCTAGAATCCTATTCCATACTGAACTTTACTTGCCAGTGCAAAAAGTAAAATTCACCCTTTTCCGTTTAAAAGCATGGATTGTCTGGGAGGCTGTAGCTGGAAATTATAGTATTTTTGAGAGCTAAAATGTTTCCTCAACTTGCAACATCACCTGAAAATTAATAGTAAGTAAGTTACGTACTGCACAACCTTTCTAGGTGAAAAGGTTCATTGGGCAAATCACGTAATGAATCACTTGAGTTTTTAGCTACTACTTATGCTTGGAGTACATTCTTCTGATTGCCTATGTTTGAGATCTAACCTTTACTATATTTCTTTTAGGCATTTAGTATTTATTCACTTGTACTTGTGGAAGCTCTCAGTACAGTCGAAGAGAGAACAGAGAGAATTCTCTCAGGCTTCGGCCTGGGAAAGTTAGGAGAAAGGATTCAAACAATTATTATTTCTCTTTCTGTTCATGTTGTTTATAATTATGTTCTTACAGCATGTGCTATTCATAGCTCACCAATAGAGTGAAAGGTTTTTACTCTGAGACCAATCATATTTCACCTTAGCGAGTCACATTATAAATAGACGCGCTGCTTTTGTGAAATGTTCTTTCATGCCTTCTGAACCGTGTGGAGTCTTTTCGTCCTGTCCCTGACTCAACAGCGTCAAATACTGAGAAAATTGATTTATCATAAATAAACACCTGTTCTTCTCTTACAGTTAAAACATGTTTGGATTAGCATTGGATCAGCATTGGATCAGCCACTCTTTTGCCAGCAGCTGGTTAATTACTTCATTCAAAGTCCAACTACAGGATCTCAAAACTTTTTGCTACTAATCAGCACTTTCACAGAAAATTTAGTAGGAGATTATTTCATTGTCTGGAACACTTTGAATGACTTAAGTTTTATGAAATATATTTGTTGTTGGCTGTTGACATACAAGCAAAGCTTATTGGAAATTGAAAATAAGAGTAGTATAGATAGTTAGCTGCGAGAAAACATCTGGTTTACTGAAATGCCTAACACAAAGGCAAAAATATAGCTGATGAAGATTTAAGGAATGGTGTTAGGTATTGGACCTCTATTTCACACAGTGAGAATTTTGTACTTACATTGTATTCAAAATCTAAAATCTACCCTTCCTGAGCCAAAATATTATATAAAATTAGTTTGATTTGTAAATTTATGTTTGCTTAGAAATGCACAACTCTTATGTTTCATTGTTGTTGCCAACAGCACCAAGATTTAAAAGCCTGTCTTGTGGAAAGAAAGTACTACTGTGCAGTTAAAAGAAAGCAAAACTAGATCTTGCCAGAAAACCAGAACTGGCAGAGATCCTCTAAGGCTTTATAATAGGTCAGTTTGAAAATTGAATAGAGATCATACTGTGGCACTTCAAAGGCATTTTTGAATCTTACTCAAGGAGATTTGTACATAAGCAAGAATTCTGATGGCCTTACCTTGACCTTATTCTCCCTCCCTTTCTCATTTACAGTAAGACCCCAGCATAAAATGTTCCATTGAGCTAGAATCACATAAGTCATTGCCAGGCATGCAGAAAAAATAGAGGGAGACAGTATCCTCTCTTTGTGCATCAAAAAGGGAGCATTGCAAGGCCTTTGTAGTCAGAGAGTATCAGTGCTATCACTGTAATGCAGTTGTCACAGCACTTGCTGCACTCTCATGGACAGGGTGGACATGGACACCATCACAGACAGGGTCAGGATGGAAATTAGAGACCAAAATTCTGCTTTTGCCTCTGTTGTATTGTCAGACAAGCTTGCTTGTATAAGGACCACATCTGCCCAAAGGTATTTGCCGATATTGTTAAAGGCCACACTGAAAACACAACACTAACTACATTTCTTTGGTAGTTGCATGAATTAAAATCAATCAAAAATTAGCTAATAAACTTGCCTGGCATAGTGTCTATGTTCAATTGTGTTACACAGTGCTTCATGATATAAAAAACCACAAAAAATCTAACCATTCAAAGTTTTGAACTAGTTGCACATTAAACAAAATATTTTAACATTCATTAGAACAAACACATTCATCTTTTCATTTTCCCAAAGAGGAATGAGCTCTTATTTACTTTATTTATTTCTTTTCTTATAATGTGTCACATATAATGAAAAGTAGTTTATGTGTTATTAAAAAAAAAGCAAAATCAACAACCACAGGGCTACACATAAACATGTGAATGAAGCAGAATGCTCAGATCCTTTTTCATTGTTCTGATTATCACCAGCTCACTTGATACATCATCCATAAGCAAACAGCTTTGTGTCTTCCTCTCCCTTCAAAAGCTTAAATATCCTGATTGCCTGTAAACTCGATGTGTCTTGCAAATAATCTTTGTAAATTATTTCTATTTAAAATCTTTGAGAATCTATTTAAGAGCTAGGGACAGAAGCTATAAATTTTAAGTGCATCCAACAAAAACTGTTAGAAGTTTAACTGCACATTTAAGGGTAAACCCTTTCTACTGCACTTGTATTCAGAGCTACAGGCCCATATCTGTTATTACTCCATTTAAGTATGAATTCACAAAGGTTATAAGTTGGCTAGCATGTCATAGTTCTGCTGCTGTAGAAATGATGCTCAAATTCTCTTCCTTTTTTTTCTTTTTTGAAAGAATTTGACTATCAAAGACATACATGACAGGGAATGAAAACTGAAAAGGCATTTTGCAGGACTGGGGACATTCATTATCACCAATTGTTAAATTGTATCTGGAATTATTTTCAAATAAGAATGTTCACTATATCTTAAAATGTTCAGTACTGATAATACAGGCAGACTTAATGATTTGTATCCCTTTAGGTTTACAGTCTTAGAATAACATGAATTTCAAATAATCTTTGACAAAGAAATATGCTGTTAAACAATCTAACTGCCATCAGAATGGAAAAAGAAGTAAACATGTGGACATGCTGCTACTGATTTCCCACAGCCTGATTCTTTATGGATGAACTACTTTTATTCCAGTCTGATTACTCTGTCATTCACTAGAGCCTATCTTGTCTGCTGCCGTCATGCTTGGTCTTTGACATTAACAATAAGATTAGCACCAGCTCTGACTGTCACACCAGTCAGAGCCTAGAAAGATACTGGACAGCTTGCTTTGGTACAATTAAAGCTAAAAACAGACCTTTAAATCTGTTCCCCTAGGCAATGATTCTCAGCCTAGGCCTAGGGCAGAATACTGAATTCCATTTGCAAAGGGGAACATCAGAGCTGTTTTGAAAACTCACAGCTTAAATCTCTGAGATNACCCCTTCCCCTTCTTAAGCTGTCCAGAGGCCGTGGTTGCTCTCTTTCTTGCCGCGTTCCTTTCAGCTGCCACGTGTGGCGNATATGTATATAAATTGCATAATTGATCTTATTGTCTGACTATGACTTACGTGTATAAAATGCATATTTTCTTTCAAACTAATCGTTGTCTTTCAATTTACCAGTGTGTAGCTCTCCCTTCTTATGATTCATATAAACAAAAAATTATGCAGAGTACTTTTGGAATTGCAAATTTTCATTTACTGTAGCAAGACTATCAGTAAATTTAGTATCCCGTGAACTCCCTCCACACCTCCCCCCACCCCCACCACCGGCCAATGCCCAAGAGCATTGCACCATAGAGCTCATTCCTCCTGGGGGAAAAAACAAGACTGCCCCATGGCCTTCTGTCTCACTGCCCCCTAGTTTTTCCTTTCGCTGTTCCCTCATTGGTTGGATACCCCTGGTGGCTGCACCCTCTCCCCTGGAGACCAGTCCCCTCTGCCCAGCCCTTAGCTCTGCCCCCCACCCCTTCCCCTTCTTAAGCTGTCCAGAGGCCGTGGTTGCTCTCTTTCTTGCCGCGTTCCTTTCAGCTGCCACGTGTGGCGTACTTCACTGAAATAAAACCTTGCAGAAAGGAGCCTTCTGCCTCTCTCGCTGAGCCAGAGGTGGTGAGTGTTGTGTGTGGATCTGTGTTGCCTGAATGTTTACCCAACCTACTTTTCTACGGGAGAGGTTTGTTGGGAACAGATAATAGGCAGCAGCACCTACCATCCAACTCTTGCATTTTTAAGTAAATGCCTTCAGTTTCTTCCAGAATTTACACCGGTATCTCCTTCAGGAAAGCAAAGCAAAGAGTATGCAAATGCAATGAAGGTAGAGGGCAGTAACAGGTACATCCTTAGATGTCTTGAGAAAGTGATGTGGTGCTGAAAATAAAATAGCTAAGACAATTGGGTCTCAAGCAAAGAGTACAAGTGGAAAACAAACTGTTAATCTGTACTGAATATCATAGTCTGACAATTTGTTTAATTAAAACTCCTATTTTAGATATTGCAAAATCTGATTTTCAAAATATTATGCATTGAAATTTGGCATATTTAGTCTTTATCCAGTGAGAAAGAGACAAATTGAATGTTGCTTTTTAATGGTTCTAACCTTGTTGTTGTTACTTACATTAGAAGCAACTAAATTAATTAACTGTGGCTGTGGATGCAGCTTAATAAATTTGAAATTCTAGACCTTTTATGACAAAATTCTTCTTTTGTCTTTTTGTAGTACCCTCAGTTCTACATAACTATCAAAAACAAACACTACAATAGAAATGTTTGATACTAACAAATGAATGGAAAGAAAAAAACTCGGCAGATTATAGACAGATTATAGACACACATCTTCAGGATTCTTGGGTCAGCAAGGGGAGTGCAGAGCAAGCTTACTACCCTGGACTTCAGCAGGGCAGGCTTTGGCCTCCTCAGGGATAAAGCCCTGGAGGAAAGAGGGGCCCAAGAAAGCTGGTTAATATTCAAAGATCACCTTCTCCAAGTTTAGGAGTGATGCATTCCAAAAAAGTGTGAATCATGCAAAAATGCCAAGAGATCTGCATGGAGAAACAAGGTGATACTGGACAAATTCAAACACAAAAAGGAAGTCTACAGAGGATGGAAGCAAGGACTGGTAGTCTGAGAAGAATGCAAAATAATTTTCTGAGGATCCAAGAGTCAGGTTAGGAAAGCCATAGCCCCAGATGAAATAAATCTTGCTAGGGTGGTCAAGGGCCACAAGAAAATCTGCTGGTGTTAAAAGAAAGACATGGGGAAATGTTGGCTGTCTCTAGAAAGAAATGGGAAACCTGGCTACCTGGGACAGGGAGAAGGCTGAGGTAGATATTCAAGAACTGTTTTCCTCAGTCTCTCCAGCAAGTGCTCCAGCCACAAAACCCAAGTTGCAGATGGCAAAGGCAAGGCCTGGGAAAATGAAGAACCTATAGAAGAACATCAGATTTGAGACTATTTGAGGAGCCTGAAGGTGCGCAGGCTCATGGAACCTGTTGACATGCATCCATATCCTGGGCAGTGCCAAAAGAACCATGACCAGCAGGCAAAGGGAGATCACTCTACAGTACCCTTGTGAGACCCTACCTGGAGTATTGCATCCATCTCTGGAGGCCTCAGCACGAGAAAGATATGGACGTGCTGAAGTAAGTCTCCAGAGGAGGCCACAAAGATGATTAGAGGGCTGGAATAGCTCTCCTGTGAAGACAGGCTGAGGGAGTTGGGGTTGTTCAGCCTGAGAAAAGAAGGCTCAGGGGACACGTTGTAGCAGTCTTCCATTCTTAGAGGGGATCTCCTTTCTCAAAGTGGAGTTTCTAATGATGTCTGTGTGCCTTCTTTCAAGTTCCTGTGGCTAATAATCAATATTTTTTCAAACAGCACTTAAAAGCTTAATATTATCTAATAGCTTACTTTCTAAAGGGATGTACCTGACTGATCCAAGTGGCCTCTCATGGAACAGAAAATTGATTTTTAAAAAATAGTTCACTTTGCCAAGTTTTTTTTCATTTTGTTTTAAAAATGTCCAAAACATACACATTTCTACCTCTTATCTCTTCATTTTCAAGTGAACATTTTCAAAACTGAAAACTTACAATTTTTATAACCTAAAGATTAAAGAAACCATTTTGATTCCTTAGAAAAATATATCTTGTACAGAAGGCTAGAAATATATAATCCATCTTCTAATTTTAAATATTGAGGGACTGAGGTTAGCTTGAATAAAGAAAATAAAATTTTAATCCCATCTTTTAAAACATTAAAAAGTTCAAGAAAATTTAAAAATCATCTTTAATCTTCAAATAAATTGCCACCAGTGTAATTTCTGAATAAAAATATTATTTTTTTTCTTATTTAATTTCATTGGCAGATTTTTTCCCCTTCAAACCAAAGGATTGTTATTTATTGAGAGCTTCCACATACTAATTTGCTGCTTTTAAATCTTGCTGCATCTGTATCTACTTTTGCTGTTTCTAGAATAAAACTAAACAGATATAGTAAGTTTTCTTTTTCAAAATAGAATAAAATATACAAGAGCAGACAGTAACACAGGAGAAGTTACACAAAGAGAGGTGTCTTCCTAGTGCTTTCAAGTAAAAGTTTAGAGATTTCCAGAAATACATTTCTTCAACAGGTTAAAATGCTTTCCTCATTAATAAGAAAAATGTTACCATTTAGCTACAAAATGAACCCTCGAGCATGACTCAGTGTGATGTGCTAAGAAATTGGAATAATTATATTTCACTGTGAGTTTTTTCTGAAAGCTATAGATTTTCAAATCCCACAAGTGGTACCTCATTTATAATCTGATATCCTCTAATTATAGTATAACTTGTCTTAAGAAACTTAACCTTCCTGAGGCAGGGAAACTAGGTTTCAAAAGAAAAAGGAATTCAGTCTTTCAGAACGAAAAAAAAAAAACAAACCAATATCACAGGTTTTTCAAAATAAACTAAAGAATTGAAATCACTGTTTTGCAAAAAATGAGACTGATGGAGGTCTTTTAAGTGAAGAAATTTATCTCCATTTTTCTTGTTCCCTACTTACCTAACAGTGTCTCATCTTATGAGCATGGTAAACACACATGACACATGCATCATGTAATCATGCCTAGTTATCATGATGATTTGTTGTGGATAATTAGCTACTATGGCTGAATCCTGATTCACCACTCTGTTGTGACAGAGTGTATTATATGCAATATGTAAATCCATAGAGGAGGTCACAATCCAGGCTCTACATCACAGGGTTTAACTGCCTAAAAAATTATTTTGTTTTGCTCTGAGGGTAAATAATTTGTACAGTATATGGAAAAGCTGAGCATGTTTCCCAGACAGCTTTGGGAAAGATATTTCTGCACTTTTCCTTCAGAGATGTTCTCATTTAAAAAAAAAGTAATTATGATCCTTTATTTTTTTCCTCTTCATTCTTGAGAACTTGCTATTGCTGGCTGCACAGTGAGGCAACTAGGACTGCTAAGCCTCCTAATTCCCCATTCAAGCCCTTTCTGCTCTGGAAGGCCCAGAGAAACCTCCTCTAGCAGTGAATATGATAACATTTTGAGCAGAAGGTGGCATTAGATAAGATCTAGAAGTCCGTTCCAGACTAAATTTATTGTTTATTTTGAGATCCAGTAAGTATTACAGTAATTGTTCTTTAAATGTGTTGTGATTAATAAAATTTTTCTGAAGTGATAAAATATTGGTAGCAGGAGAACAAAATCATTCTTTTCTGCTTCACAGATCCAAGTAGTGCCACCTAAGACACTATGGTCATCTGTGTCTTGCTCTGTGTTTCGTAAAGAGTGACAGGACATTATAAAGGATCTATGTACTTAATAAAGACACCACATATGATGATGAGGTCCCTATACCAATTTTTCTGTTTGGTGGTGAAATTTAAGGGAACTGAAGATTACTGCTGTGTAACAAGTCTAATGTATCATAATATACTTAGTTGCTTTGTGAAGAAGGAATGGCAAAATTCGAGGCATAGATTGAACAAACAATTACTGAATAAATGCAATTGATTACAGAAGGTCACCAAGCATTTGTCATTGCAGCATCTGAAAATCATATGCAATAGTTGCCTAAATTAAGCACCACCTTATATCTAATACACCCTATGCAGTAACGGATGGGAGAATGTAAAGGAAAAGCTTCAGCAATTGAATGGATATGTGCATTATTTTACTTAGCTAAAAAGAAGGGAAGATTGGGGGGCAAGGAAAAATGTCAAATTGTAAATTATCACACCTTTGGAAGAAATAGCTTTTGAATAATCTCTCAAGTCTAGCATTCCAAACATTATATGGTGCTAGCAAATTGTGTGCATCAGTAGAATTATTAAATACGTCTACAACACATGAATGCATACAAATCAGAAATCATTCACTCCAGTGGAATTTATATACCGTGAACATTACTGTAATTACTTTGAGATTGACCATTTGTAGTCTATATTTTTTATTCCTAAAAATGCAATATATGTGGCAATCTACACTTCTAATGTACCATAAATAATAGCATGCTTTAGTTAACAAAGTACCACAGTCATGGAATGTTAAATGTTTAATCAAAATTTTCTCATTTATTTTCAAGTGCTATGTATTATGATTTGAAAAATTAAAACTTTTATATAAGGCGTATTCAATAATTACTTAAATAAACAGAATTCAATATAATGAATGGTTGAACAAAAAATCAAAGAGAGAAACAAAATTTTATGTAAGATATTTGGAATTTTTTCTTAAATTAATAAAAAATAATGCTACCTCCGGGAAAAAAAAATTAATCCAGTGGCAGAATTTGATCCTAAGAGACAATTTTTCAAACATAGCTTTCAGGATGTGGTTGCATGAAATTGTAAATGCATCTGAATAAATAAGCAAGTTCAGATTTGAAGAGGCAGAGCTGGTATTGTGTTCATGGATGTAAAAGATTGAATGACATTTACATATCTTTTATTAAATCTGAGAATGAATAGATTGAATATGCACATTTACCTATGCTTTCATTCTTTCAAAGCCAGATGTTTAGCAATGCCAGAGTAGGATTTACATAGCAGTCGTGATGAAGATTTTATTCAATATGTTTATGCAGAAAGATTCCCTAGTCTCGGCTATTTTTTATTTTACATCAAATGTTTGCTTGTACCAGGCCTTTCCAATAGAGTAGAATTATGGTAGTATAATTGCACTTCACAAAAGAGCAAGGTCTGTTATGCAGGACTACATCAAGCTAAGTACATATGCTTCTCCACCTTCTATTTTGCAAGAGTCCTTAAAGAATTCTAGGTGGCATAAGTCACCTTTCAAAAGTCATTATTAGTTTCTCCCTAATGTATTAGTTTTGTCTAGGTGGTTTATGACTCCTCCATTAATGGATTTTTTCGTTTTGTTTTGTGTGAGAACATTTTTTCCTAACACCAGAATAAAGCATATCAGGCAGTAATTTCTTGGATCATCTTTAGCGCCTCTTTAAAAAGAAGTACAATGTTGTCAGCTCTCTCGCTCTCTGGTTTAATAGCTATTTAATGATGAAAGGTCTAATTCTGATTCCTTTGTCACTAGCTGAAGACTCATTAAATTTAGTGGGAGCAGAATACAATTTAATCGCAAAATTTTCCTACCAGCACTGCTCCTCTTTCCTTTGATTTCACTGGGATTCTTGGACAAATGCCACAGGTGATTGGTGGCTTATTTTTTAACTTAATTTCTCACACTGGAACATTTCCTTTGCTTACCTATTTGCACTTAGCTGCAGGTAAAGTCTCCTATTTTCAACTGTATATGAGAGAAATTATGTGGGCTCAACCTCTACATGGTGTAGTTACAGAATGAATGACACATATTGCTTGAAAAGGAAGCAAAATTTGCCCCAAATCGTGAATTGGCAGAGTTCAGCAAATTCAGTTCTTAAAGAATATTAGCAGATTTCAAACCTTGGAAATTTCCCCTTGTGTATTACAGAATATTTTTAAAGCTAAAATTAATCTTCTCATAACATTACATATCTCACTGAGTCAAATATGAGTTACTAGCTATTATGATCCAATCATAAGAGATGTCTCTGCCCAAATTAAGGTGCAAACAAGACCACATGCCAAAGTCAATACTATGGATTTTATTTAGCAATAAATGTGACAGAGAGAGATAAAAAGATATGGGAAGACAGAAACAAAGGGGAAAAGGAAGAGAAAGAAAGTGAGAGAGAGATTATGCAAAAGATGTCACCATCATGTGGATTCTTGTGGCATCCCTCTGGTGCTTCTTCACCCTGGTATTGGTGTTCAGGTCCCAGAGTCATTCTTCTGGAGATACCACTTCTATACAGTCCAAATCCTGTATCCATAGGACACAGATGCTATTCCCATAACTTGATGTGGCATGTTACAAACACTTGCTTCCTTTCCCTCAGTTCGCCATGGTGGTAGTTGTTTTGTCTGGATCTGCTTCACCAGGCCTCCAATTATCATCTTCCTGTTGTTGCCGTCTGCATTTACCACAAGGTCTGTTGTGGTGGCTTATTTTATGGGAATTTCCTTCTTTGTCACTGTTTTGAGACATGCAGCTGCATTGTTTAAGTCCTCTTACCAAGTACTGGTTACACTGATACTGCTGAATATGCAAATTTCAGACAATAATCTGTACAATAATCTGTAGTTTCAAAATTGAACAGAAAAGACTATTCTGTGTTCCTATTGCACAGTACTTGATCTAAATCTCCTTTGGGATTTGTGTCATGCCTTTTTTATTTTAAGTTGTAGTTCCCATTCTGTATTTATGCAGGTGCTTTTGCAGTTTTTCGTTTTAACTTTCAGTTTTATAAGTAATCTGAAGGTTGTGCTGTAGCCCACATTATTCAGCAATAATTACTGTCATTACCAAAAGAATCTGTGAATATATATTACTTTTGTGGAACAGGAACATGTAAGGAACTTGACCCAGTGGCCTGTTACATATGAAGTGTCACCTGAATGAATCTAGGCTTTGTTTTGGAGTCAATGAGAGAGTGGATCTCAAAAGAAAACATCTGACTGAACCAGAATTCATTCATTGTAGTCAATCAAAAAATGTATCTCATAGTGATGTGAAAACATGCAACTTGACAGTGTTGACACAGCTATTTTTGAGGAGTTGGATAATGTTTACCTCAGCAGATTTTAAAGTTTAGTTTCATTGAAAGTGTGCCAGATACAGTCCTGTGAAAGTAGAAGTACTGAAGTTTTGTTTTTAAGGGAAGCTGTCAAGTGCCCCATCCCTGGAAGTGTTCAAGGAAGTGAAAGGTGTTCCTTCCCATGGCAGGGGGTTGGAAATAGATGATTTTAAGGTCCTTTCAAATCCAAACAATTCTAAGATTCTATGATCTGAGAGGATCAGCTGCTGAAAGAAAACCCAGGTAGCAACAGTCAGAGTTATGTCACTTGCAGGGAACAAAGATGACATTGTGCTTGGCACTGGATCAAGAAGTCATCCTATAAATATAGCCATCTTAAAGCCTTCTAGAACATGACCAGCTTTACCACCAAGAAGTTCTCTATTGAGACACCAATTTCACAATCATTTACTCACAAATTATTGAGATAATCACATAAACATAATAACAGCAGCAACAACAATAATAATCACCAAGCAGAATGATTGGCATCTGGCCAAATCCAGTACCAACATTTCAGAAGACACAATAAAAGTGTTTAGGAACTAGAGAAATAAAAAACATTAAATTAAGAATTGGCAAGAATCTATCAAGATTGCTATTGTTGATATATATTAGGCATACTTAAGATTAATGTGGATATTAACTCTTACTAATATGATGTAGATGGGCAGTTAATTCCATGTGATGGTTTTGTATTAAAAGTATGAAATCTGTGAATGACTTTGATGAAGTTACTTTAATTATTTTAGAATTAAATAACCTGAATAGGTAGAGCTGTAAGTACTTTCCCAAGACTGTCACAGATTTCTTTTACAACTCTGAGCAGCATACAGAGGATAATACTATGTAGTCCTCACTTATAAACTTAAAAAACAACTTCTTAGAGGGCTTTAATAGTGCTTCTCAGGCAAGTGGCTACTCCTGGGAGTTCGTTCCTTTATCTTGCTTAGTTTCATCTTTCCTTTGAAAAATGGAAACAGTAATACTGCTGTGAACAATAAAATCCTCAAAGAAACATTTGGGAGTTTTCAGACAGTATTTTAAGTTCTCATTTGCATCAAAGAGAGATGCTTATTTTGTTTGATTTTATGCATATTTGAACAAAAAGATTGGCTTTATCTTGATCTCTTAAAATTTAAAAGTGGATAGAACTGGTGCATACACCTTACTGAAGAAATAACAAATTGTCTAATAAGCAGAGGGCACTGTACTGCCACTGCAGAGCCTTTCATCTGAGCAGCTGTGAATACATGTGCAAGTTTTTTAAGCCACCTTCCACTTAGTATTAAGGAAAAATATAAAGAAATTTAAGGAAAAAAATCTGTAGTGGCCCTTGTATGTTTTAAAATGAAGGTAAGGAAGTGACATGGAAAGTGTGAAGGCATGAAATCAAAGTTGAAACTGTGTAATTGTTGCAATATCAGCAATTGTCAAAGCTTAATAATGTATGTAAGTGAAAAGGTAGAAAATGTGAGCAGAACAATGAATTATAATCTCGTAAATAGCTATTTCTGATAAAATTATTTTTAAAATAATGTCTATTCATAAACTGTATGCTTCGTGCTACTTTCCAAGTAAATATTAAAAATTCACCTTGGAATGTCAGCAGATTGACGTATTTTTGTGATTTAACAACTTTTCACCAGTAATTTCTGAGGGAGGATGAGAAGTGAATGAAAAACTCAAATGAACTCAGTAGCACAGTTTCTGTTGTTTTCATGGCTACTGGGGAAATATTTATCCACTTACAAACAATACAATAAAATTGGCTTCTTTAGCCATTCTCTGCTAGACATCTTTAATTTCAACTTAATCTAATTTGCATACATTATTTTTATCTTTTATACACAGCAGCCAAGCTACAGCACTGTGGAAGTCAATCTAAAAGCCTTTTATTACATTACAGCTTAATTTCTTATTTACTACGCTTGCTAAATTATATTTTTGAACAAAACTGGCAGCTACTCTCTCAATTGACCAGAATGTTGTATTTTTTAATGATTGAAGCTGGAAACAGCTAGAAGCTATTGTTTTAAGCATAACCTTAACTCTGTTTGCATGGTAAGTAAATGGCTATGCTGACTGTTAACTAAACAAGATTGAGGATGGTAGGTAATAACAAGATAGTGACATGAATGCCCTGAAGACATATAGTCAAAGAAGCCAAGTTCAAGTCCTTTTATCCTAAGAAATTGCTTCAAGAAAATGTAGATCAAAAATATTTTTTTAGTGAATTACTCTCTCCTGACAGTTGAATGTCATGGAATAGCCGAGCTGATTCCTGTTTGCAGGAGCCAGAAATTAAAAATAGTCATTGGAGGGAAATATGATGACACAGTACCCCAGTATGTTCATCACATAGGCACAGTGCAGAGAGGTATATCCTTTCCTTGTTATCTATTATTATTATGGTATAATTTGATTATTATATTCTGGACTACTGAAGAAACAAGGTTTAGTGAAAATCTCAGTATAGTTTATGAAGTGTGAAATTAAGAATACTGAAAAAAAACCCCAAACCCAGAGACAGACTTTAGTCTGTCTGTGTTAATTTCTCTGAGTGACTGGCATATGGTAGATATGTTCAAGGGTGCATTTTGATTCTTTGTAAATATCTCATTCTACAATCGAGAAAAACAGTCTGACTTGCTGTCACTCTGTTTAACTGCAAATAAAATGAAGAAAACAAAAATTGGTGATTTGGTCCTCTAAGAGTTAGTTTGCCTTTAACCTGCTGGATCTTGTATCTTGCTGATGATTCATTTACTGGCATAGTTGCTACAACTGCAATATGTTCTGGAATTATTGAACCCCTTTCATCAAACACATATATAAGGCTGAATATCTTGCAGAAAACTACTGCAGTTAAAATAATACTAAATGTTTGTTTAAATATTTATGAATTTTTATGGTTTTATAGAGTATCTTTTGGTTGGTACTTGTATTAATTGAAATACACATATTGATTCTAATATTTTTAATAGCCTTCTCTTCAACTGCATAGGGAAGTTTCCTCAAAACTAGGCTCCTGTATTTCTACAAGTCATACAGTTTTATATTTCACAGTTAGTGTTCCAATACAATTATGGCTCAGGGCTGGGAGGCTGGTAAAATAACTTTCTTCAGTTTGCATAATTTTGTATTTTATAAACTTTAATAATTCCAAAGATGGTGATTTTTGGTGGTTGTAGAAACTTTTAAGCATTTAACTTGCTAAATAGATAATAATTAGAATCCAAACTAAGCAATCTGGTGACTACTCTTATCTAGATACAGACATCAATACTGTAATTATCTGCATCTGAACTAGCCATCCTGCATTCATATGATAGTTAATGTGGAGAAATAAGCACTTTTTGGGTGTGATTAATCTAACCTGTTGTATGTCTGATTTAGAATAAAATAAATTACTCTCTAGAAAGTGCTTAATCTTTTCCATTTGCTCTAAATGAAATTTAGGATGACTAGCTGAAGAGTCAGTAGCTATTTTTGGTGGGTGAATACCATCATGAGTGTTATTCACTAAGAAAGGAAGATGCATATTATGAGAACAGACATAAGAGCGACTATTCTCCATTCATGCACAACATTTAAGGAGAGAAATACAGAGAAAATTCATATTCTTTCCTAATTTCCTTTGTAAATATGTTGACTTGAATTATTCATGGATTTATTTTGGAAAAAACTTATATGAATCTTAGAAATTACAGAAATGAAAGACATTATTAAAGGATAAGTACCTATTTTTTGAATTACTGAATTATTTTATGATCTTTTATTCTTTAAATTCTTGTTTGTTTCGCCCATGACTCCAGCTCTAGTGCTCTCCTAGAATGATTTTGTTAATTAGAAGCCTTCTTCCAATTCCCAGTTCTTCAATTTATCCCCATTTTTTGTTATCTTTGTGTATTGCATAACATCAAATAGAGACACAGATATCTGAGATGTCATTACAGAAAAACAGTTCACAGATGTCAAATAAGATGCTATTGAAATTTTGATCACCTATTTTAAATAAGTACCTACATTTTGATCACAGTCTCTACAAAGTTCTGAGCTGATATTTGTGGTAGCTGGTATGGAAGGGAGATTGTTAATTGTACAGAATTTAGTCTGTCAAAACCTTTTGGTTTTACAGACATCTAAAATGAATGTTCCTTTTACAACATTAACTCTTATCATGAACAACGCATTTAGCATGTACTGCTCCATTACCATTGATTTTTCCTTTCTTTGGAACATTTGCACCACAAAGTCTGTAGTAGCACATTATTCATTCAGTTTTTTAATATTAAAAGAGAAATAATATAATTTTAGATTGACTTGACTGGCATAAAACAACAACAAAAAATGCAGCAGAAGTCTATTTTGGATGTCTATTTTGGATGCAATACAGGATACTTAGAATTTTTGAAAAGGATGAAAAAATACTGCATATGCTTACAGTTGACTGTATATGAAAATCTGATCCATATGCAGATATAGGGATAACATTGCAGGAGATACCTACAGAAATTATCTTTAGTGTTTGAAGCTGTAAAAACTCTTGGATTTGTTCAAAGACTAGATTTCCTGTGACAACTCTGACATTTTCCTGACACATCTCAACATGCAAGAAGTACAAATTAAGGCAGGTGTTAACATCTCAGGAGTGGCTTTGTGGTAAATTCCTTCGATTTTGAATATAGATTATGTTTTTCCCAGGCTAGAGATGATTTGATGGTTGAGTAACTGTAGTACTAGGGTCATGGAGCTATAGAGACCATCAGGTTGTAATTCTCAGAGACTGAAATATAAAAAATAAAATATATGTTCACGTAAGTCGGGTTGACCACAATAATTGAGAAGTGATCTCAGTATTTGGTCCAAAAAAAAGGGAATTAAATGAATCAACACTCTTTTCAGTGAAAATATATGTCTACAAAACTTTAACAAATCTGATTTAGTCACAGTTTGACTAGCTCATTATATTTGCTTCACTACCAACTTCTGATTTACATAAATGTTCATTACAGTTTTAATTGCATTTTCCTTCATGTTACATTTTACTGCTACAATCTATGGCTGTAATTGAAAAGGACTTAATTTTTAATCAGGGCTGTTTTATGTAGAAAATTATGTATCACTTTAATGTGACAGAAATGTGCTGTGTTGGATAGAACTCTGGAAATGTAAATATAAATATTGCAACAAAAAAGTATTAGACTGGCAACCAGTATTGCTATAGGCAAATGTACAGACAGACAGTCCTCTTGGGTTGGTTAGGAAATGTTTGACAAAAATATTTTAGCCCCAAATTTTAAACTACCAGGTAAGCAAAATTAGAAATGCTTTCATGGTTTTTGTAAATCTGCAGTTTTTCTAAATGGTGCCTTATGGGGCAATCCCCAACCTCACACTGGACAATGAACTGAAGTGATTTCCTGCATTGTAAATAACTGCACTAGAGTAACCTAAAATTAGAACTGTTCATAGGTTGACACTGAGTATATATTTTTTTCTAGAAGCAGCTTCCAGGGATTCAGCTATGAGTGCCTTCTTCCTCCATTCTGGACAGCCCCAGTTGCACTACATGACTTTCTGACACATATGTGACTTTCTGACAGTGCTCTGAATTACCTTTATCTGTATAGAATTTTGCATTCAGTATTTTGCATATGCTGTCTTGAATATACTTTCACAGATAAATCTTTGGGAGTTTATTGCTAAACTCAACATTTTAACTTTACATCTACATTCAACATACTCTATTATTAATATTCCACTTGAAAGTCACTGAGAGTATTAATGCTCAGTCTTAGTCAAGATTGGGTCAACAGAACTTCCTTTTGATACACTTGCTCTTTGTGGAATAAAAACATTTTTTTTATGGCTTTGAAGTAGTTTGTCCTTTGGATCAAAATGAACCATTTTTAATCTAAAACCCCTTCATAGGACTTTTAAAGAAGTAGCCATAAACTGCAGAAGAACTACCCAATACAGAATTTAGTTTTCTTCTCAGTTAAAACTATTCTAATATACTGCATATGACCATTGAAACAGGGAAAGAAATAATTTACGGTCCTCTGAAAATACTGCTTAAGAGTTTATAGAGCATCTTCAGTGAAATAGAACTGCACAAAATACAGTTTCAGGTTTTCCTACTAATGAAATGCATTCTTTGCTCTTTGGCCTTGTGAAGGGTATTCTACTTAGTAGACTGATGTGTGAAACATGCCAAGAGGAATGGCAACTATGTATGTCCTTAAACAGATCTAATAGGTCAGAAACTATAGACTGTCTAACATTTCAGCTTTTAGGTGAAAAGGAAGGACTCTGGAGAATCTACTAGTATGCAAGTGCAGTCTTTCCACTACTCATATTTCCCTGAACAAATCCAGCTCTTCATGTTTTAAATCCGGAAAGAGAAATTTCATTATAAAGACTAAGGCAGGCAGATGTGTTATATTAATCATATAGTATGAGAAAATGAGAGGCAGAAAGTTTGGGCAGTGACTGACCTCAGCAAAATTAAAAAATTGATTGCATGTTGTGACCCCTCTCTATTTAAGCTGAGGATAACAATGAGAAAACACTCTTATGTATAGACTTTTTTCATATAAACAACCTCAGAGTCCTTCCCTTTAAGATGGAGGTAGCCAACATTAGTCATAGGTATTAAGCAGCTATCTTTCAGGTATTGAAATTTCAGATGGTAACATAGTTCTTGTAAGTAATAGGTATATTGATCTGCTTCAACACCCTTGAGCAGCAAGAGGAGCTGAAGATTTTACTTAACGCACCTGAGAACAGAATACTGGAATACTGCATCAAGCTCTGGATGAGTTTAAGTCATAGATGTATTTACCCCCGTTGATTTTTTGTTCACCTCTGTATGAATGAAAAAGTTATTCTGTGTGAAGTTAGCATTATATTTACTTGGACATATGTGCAGAGTATATATTTGTTTACCTACATTTCAGGTGCAGAAAGCAGGCGATGAGTTTGCACATTATTACAAAACCACAAAAGTTATGGAAGACCTTTATGTTCTAGTAGCTCAGTAAGATGTGAAAGTTTTGAAGTATATGAATATTCATGTCACAGGAACTTTTCTGATGTAAAGATAGTCATCCTTTGTCCCAAATAATCAAAACATATAAAACAAACAACTCAAGAAAAAACAGGCAAACATACCTCTCCCGGGCACACTTTAAAAAAAAATCTAATTTTTATTTTAATATTCAATCACTCCCTTCTATCTTCTTGTAAACACATATATGTCTTTGGTATAATTATGTAAGCATTTATCTGTGATTAAAGCAATTAATTACTTTCCGCAATATTTTTACATTCCTGAAGGCTATAATTACTAAAATAACTGAAAGAAACCTAAATACCTTCAAAATAGAGTCATCAGTGATCCACAAACAATATAGGACAATTCAGCAGATCATGAGTACACCGGTGAGAAAGAAAAACTGGGCAACAGAACAGTAAATCAACGTTTCATGCTGAATTCACTGAAGGTATTGGTAAGCTATTATTACCTGGGGATTAAAAAAAGAGCTAGATATACCCATAACACCATCAGTTTCCATGAGCTGAATGCTGTGAGCTTTCTGTGCACACAGGCAGTGGTAGCACCCCACACTTTGTGCCTGAAGAGGTTCTTTCCAAGCTTTATGCAAATCCCCTGACCCTTCAACCACTGCACATTCTTCAAATAGACACCTACCTTCAAAAGTGGCAGCAAAAAATAATGTAACAAATGAGCCTGCAGTCTGCACATGTGCAACACACTTTACCTAGAATATTTGGATGTGATAGAATTAAACTGACCTCTATGACAAGGACACCTTAATCAAAAGAGTTGGAATCAAAGGGTAGGTGAAGAGACGGAGCGCAATCCTGATGGGTCCTGTGTTCTACCTTAGCTGCCTGTTGGGTTAGGACATTTAATCATTCTGTCAAGATTTGCTGTGCATCTCTTTACTCTGATACTCACATTTTCTTGACTGAAAGAATGCTAAAATGTTTTCCATTATGTTATATAAAGGAGAGGCAAAAAACTCATTGGAAAATTATCTTATAGTCTGCTATGATTAGCCTTGAGGTAGGCTGTACTTTAATGAATATTGCTACTGGAATTAAAAATGCTGTGCTAAGGCTTTACTTTCACATACCACAAAGTTTAACCTGGCTTAGGTTGTTGTGAGAGTCTTTTTCTTCCTTTGAAAATGAGAAGATAAATTTTGCACTTCTAATGTGATTTTTGCTAATGAAAAAAAATATTGAGAAAAAGAATAACCAAACCTTTCACACTGGTCTGGCCATTGTAGGTAATGTAGAAATTCATGATTTGCTGCTTGCTTTTACATGAACATAGTCACTACCCTGTGAAAGTTTTATGGTTTCTTAATAGCAGCAATAAAATTTTAGAAAGCACTACAGGGTACTCTTTATATTTGTCTTGACAGACATTTGGCAACACATATTTAAATTAAAGGGGGAAAAAAGGTGCTCGCATAAGTTTATAAAATTACCAAGTGATGGAAACATTTGGTAATTATGTCTTACAGACATTTAAGAGTTGGCCTTGATGACTGAGTACCTAAGAAACAGCTTAATTTTGCATTTTCAGTGGTTTTCTGAAGTGATAGAGTAATTCAGTTAGCACACCTTTGACACTTTATTTGTTGTGAGTGTTCAAGATAAACTTTTAAAATAAACATGCAAGGTAAAATGTGTAGAAAATAGGCAGCTGGACTAGTTTTGAGATTATGGCCCAGAGTCAGAAAGGGAAGTGGGGGTATCAGAAGTGTGCTCCAGGTTGACTGCTAGGTTGCTCTGAGACTTTATGAAATCCCTATGGGTCTGCATCTGTCAAAGCCCTATTGACAAAGGCATACAGCAGCCAAAGATTGTGTATCTCCTTTGCTAGAGCAAAAGTAACATTGGTAATCAGCATGGTACTTCAGCATTCTATTACATAAGAAGTCTGCCGGGGAATATCTTTAAATAATTCAAAACTGTTCCAAGGCTATTGGATCTGAATTATCACTTTTATTTATTCTCCCCTTTTATAATTTTTATTTTTACATATCATATTACATTCATTTGATATTCATATTACATACATATGATATTCTATTACATATCATATGTAATCTTAAAAAATTACATAAACTGTATGTTTCCTCTTAATCTTGTTCACTGACAAGTGGGTGAAGCACAGTTTTTAAAGGGATCTACATGCTCACAAAAATGTTTGTTGTAGAAATATACTCCATCTTGCAGACAGACATGGAATAGTAAATCTCAAGATTTAAAAATCATTATCTTCCCTCAACAAAGTAAAAATATTTTCTTAAAATTATTTTTTTTTCTTTTTGATTTTTAGTTACCAAGTTATCACAGCTCAGCTAGGTCCTGATATCTTGCTGTACTTTGCAATGGTACAAGCCAAATATTTTTATTAAAAGACAAATTTGCCACATTTTCTGTTGAGCCTGGATGTATGGATTCAGAAGAGAAAACCATAAATTTTTCAGACTTAAAATAATACTATGATAATTCTTAATAGATAAAAAACTATGACGCAGAGATGTTATAAATGCCAAATATTATAAATAGTAATTGCAAAAAACCAGCATGTGGTTAGCTCATTGAATAAACAAACTTCTTTGATTATTTGTCTTGTAGAAAGGACATAACTGTTTCTAACAGTTCAAATATAAATTTTAGATTTAATTTATGTTTTCTATAGTTAATTGTGACGGCAATTTTTTTGGCATTATGGAATTTGTACAGAAGCAAAATCTAAAGAAGAATAGCAGTATGGGTAATAAAGATGAAGAAAAAAAAACTTATTGAGAGATGCTGCTGCTGGGTAAGATTGTATCCATTGTCACAGACTTGACATCCTAGCTACCTTGAAAGTTTTTCTCTTGAAAGATTCTTCTGGGGAAGGAAAAGTAAGATCAACAACAGAAACATTAAGGAAAGCAATTTCATTTGAGGAGTGTTTCTAAAACTCTTGTTTAGATTCTGTTCAATTTAGTGTTTCACATTAGCAGCTGCTAAATGCCTCCCATGTGTCAAAGTATTTGGATTTAATTTAATTTGAATGTCTATCTCCCTGCAATAATTGAATGAATAGCAAGACAACTTAAAGGAACATTATGTAGTAGACAAAAATCACAAAAGAAGTTGAATTGCATTAAATAAATTGTAATATTGATCAACATAAACCAGTATTGAGTTTAGTATTGGACTTCATGACTCATTTGTTTAACTTTCTTTATTAGGTCTTTAAATAGATTGCAAAGGATTGGAGAAATTAAAATTCCATTGAAGAATTTTAGTTTGAGAAAATACTTTGTTTCTTGTTTATTTTAGTACTGTAAAATTTACTTGAACATTATGTCATCAGCTCTTGAAATTATCTTTCTTTGGAAACTGTGTACTAGTATTCTAGTGTGTGCATAGAAATATGTTTTAATGAAAGTCACAAATTATTTCTAGCAGTGGAATAGAAGTCCACTTCACTCATGGACTTGCCGAGATTAAAGGTTTTTTTGTTATAAGGATCATCCTATGATGCTGATGATGAGATGATGATCACTTCATCATCATCATCTGAATGGCAGAGATCAGAGCTGTGATCAGTGCAGTAGAATCCAGTTGGAGGCCTGTAGTCAGTGATACTCCCCAGGGATCCCCCAGGCTGACCTAATGGAGACCAGCTCTGCTGAGAAGGGCCAGTACTGTATTAGTGGATGAAAAGTTGTCCATGAGCCAGCAGTGCCTTTGTGGCCAGGATGGCCAATGTTATCCTTGTTTGTATTGGGAAGAGTGTGGCCAGCAGGTCAAGGGTGATGTGAGGCCACATTTGAAGTATAGTCTTCAATTGTGATCTCTACACTTCAAAAAAGACAAGGAGCTATCAGAGTGTAAACTGCATTATGTGGCCCTACCTTGAAACGGGGTGGACTGGGTGATCTCCACAAGTCCCTTCCAACTCCAAGAGTTCAGTATGCACCTCAGGTAGTGTTTATCTTACGAGGACAGAACAACTGGTTTTGTACATTGGACAGTGTTCATTCTCTCAATTTTATAACTAATTTATTCATCTATTGTTTGCTTAAAAGTCCGACCTCTGAAATTATTAGATCAATTAACAGCACCACCTTAATATAAACTGAAAAAAACCAGAACCAAAACCAAACCCTAAAAAATTCCAAACTGCCAACAAATTCTAGGGACAAATAGTTTAGGTGAGCTTAGGTTATGTACATTTAGAAGTACATGTACACATATGAGTGCATGTGCCTGTGTGTGAAAACAGAGGAATATAATTTGGACGTTCTTGCTAAAATATTATGTTCATTTCTGACATGTGGAACAACTGAAAAACCTTCAAAAATAATATCAGTAATGATCATAAGGATCTATCAAGCATGACTTGCTTAAACACATCAGTGTTTAAAAGGCATTCGTACAATGGGAAGGCTGATGATCAGCAAAAAATACCTTCAACTGTACAAGCCAACAAAAAAAATTGATAAAAATAAAAGGAAAGAGCTGCCTCTTTAACCTTCTGCAAATAGAGTAAGAAGAGATAGGGCTAGAATGCATGAGGGAAATTTCTCCAAAAGATATTGTAGTGGCCAGGAGAGTTGAAAACCATTTCAGAAAATGAATTGTGTTCATTATATGAAACTGTGTTCATTATACTTTCTAACAGCAATTTAAAAAGCATTTTTCAGACATAGTTGGATAGAGCTGGTCATATCTTTGGGTAGGGGGCAGAGTAGGTCTCTACCCTGAATTCCTTCCCAGCTTCACTTTCCACCGATCTATCAACCAGTAAGTAAAAAGGCCCTGAATAAGCCATTTTTGTGTAGATCTGACTAGTTATTTTATACTACATTTCTCAAAAAACCTTAAAAAGCAAAGAAACAACACCCCCCTTTCCCAAAACCCAATAGAAAAATATTTAAAATAAACCTAAAACCAATCCCAGCCCACTAAAAATAGGAAGGCAGTTTTGTTGAACACACCTATTAAAAATTCCAAGGCACTTTTAAACAGTGAAAGCTTGAGGAGATTAAATCATAAAAAATTTAACTGAATAATTTATAATTTTCTTTTTCTATTGCATCCAGGTGGATCATACTTTAAGGCACCAGCATATTCTGCAGTCTCTAGATTGTGAAAAAGTCTGCTAAGAGAAAACTCTGATCCTTCATTACCTTCTCCTTCCATCCCCATGATAGCTGGACTGTCTTTTTCCTGTTACTCTTTTTCAGCCTCTCTGCTCTGTGAATACTCCAAATCCCTGGTGGTACTGAGCCCTTTTCACACTTCCTCTCATTGTATTTTGTGTAGTTTTCACCCTACATGCTTTAGAGCTTCTCTCCTGGGGCATACCTATTTGTTCAGCAAAGAAGATGCAATTTCTCTAGAGGTTTTCTTCTGTTGCAGCCACTCTCTTTTAAAGGAAAAATACACAAACCAAAAACAATTCTAAAGGTATCATTGCTCATAAAAGAACCCAAAAAAGTACATTGAATTTTTCTGAACTGAATTATAACTCATAGAAGGAGAACTTTTGAGAATGAGAAGGTAGACAAATATAGGTGATGATATTACAGATATGTTCCTAGCAATTCTGATTTCCTGGATAAATTTGCCCTATATGCTAAGGGTCTAAACTCTACCCACCATTACACTTTGATGTTTATCTTAGTGAAAGAAAGGGAGGCAGGCATAATCTTGAGTGGCTGGATCAATTCTTTGAAAGCACTTAAATGACTTTTTAGTATCAATAAAAGGAGAAGGTACTAATTTAGATGTATTAGTACTTATTCTGTAGATTTTCAAAAATTATTACCTATATTTTAAAAAATCCACATAAAACCTCACAGAAACAGTACAGTTTTAAGCAGAGTAAGTTTCTCTTTCTGACTAATACAAAGCCAAGCATCTGAAATGTTTGTACTGCTCTAAATATTGTAGGTTTCCTTCTGTTCTTGTGCTGAATATTTGAGCAAAGATAAAATGTTGTCAGATGAGATTTGTAAGTGGGATATCATAGCCATGGTAATATAATAATGTTAAATGATGCCCCAAGAGTTAAAAAAAGACCACTTCTATTGGTTCTGAGAGACCTTGTGGAGGTTTTTACTTCAAAACTCAGTCTTATATCCAACCCATCAAAGGATCTGCATCTAATGGAAGTGTCAGTGGAATAGATTATATAACAATATATAGAAAGTGTAAGGTAAAAACCTGCCAATTAATTTTTAAATAAATCTGCAAAGAAACTATAAAGCAGGTGTTTAAAATTTTTGTAGTTAACATGTCAATGTTGAAATAAAAAAATCTAGCAGTTTAGGTCTAGTATTTAAATTGAGTGATTATTAAACATATGTTACAAATTATATATGCAATTATTTTATAATCTCCTTGGAAATAAATTGACTACAGCCTACTATTTTTGACCAGTTTAGCTAGTATAAAAAGAAATTATGTGTTATCCCCAAATATTTTTTTTTGTAATAGCAGTAATATGGACAGGGTAAATGAACTGTCTTTGAAACTGCTCAGTATTACTAATAATGGCAGAAATGAGAAGAAAATGAAAAAAACTTTTGATCATGAATAGAAAAAAGAAAATAAATTATTTTCATTTTAGCACCAAATTTACCTTTGTTCTGGAGAAAAGATGTCTGCTAGTTAAAAAGAAATAAAAAAAAATTATTCCTTCATTTAGAGTTGCAATTACGTTAATCCATTTTTAAGTAGTTTACTATTTCAAATAAATATTTCAGCAAACCAGTAGCCTCTTGTTAGAACATGGCAGATCTACACAAATGACTTATGTGCAACAAGCTACTGAAAATATTAGAAGAAGCAGCATCACAAAAATATGTGATATATATGAAACAATATTTGTACTGGTTTTTAATTTACTTTTTTAATTAAGCCAAACATAAGGGATAGAGTTTGAGCTATTATTTTTATCTCATGAATTTAAATGAAAATTAAAAATTCAATGTAATGAAGTGCTAGGATAATAGGTTAACTTTGATGCTGACTGAGAACTGAATGTCATCTCACTTTTTTTCTAACTCAAGACTTTAATGTAAACTTTAAGTTAATAGTGAAACTGGGACAAATGCATGTGGGTATTTTTTACCGTGCAGTACATGTGAGACAGTTTACCCAGTGTGCTCTCCCTATTGTCTCTTCTGCTGGAAGATATTTTACTTTCACTGGGGAAATACTGTAGCAGAAATATGGGTGATTATTTTGAGGGGGCTGATTCATGGTCCAAACATCATCTTGGTGGAAAGTTTGTCAATTACATTATGAGATGTTGCAGTTTAATATGCTTTCTTACATAGTGATGACCAATCTATAACTTAAGGTGTGATTTATGACAAGAAAAAAATACATTTATTACTATGAAACTGTTGGCAGATGCAGTTAAAACTTAGAAAAACGATTTCTAAACTAGATCTAGATTCCTACACTTAGGGTTTGATTACTTTTTAATCTGTAGATATATTCTTTAGCATGTGTTGATTTGGCATAAGTATATTAAAATTCTGTATTTTTTTTTATAGGGCATGACTGCAATTAATATAGAACTAGATCACAAATTTGAGCAAATTAAACTCTATGTTGATTAATGTGAACTCTATGTTTCTAATAAATGCACTCCAAAATTTCTAATATTAAATGGAGCATTAAAAATCCCCACAAAACAAAAATGGGTGTTTATTAAATTTGTCAGTAAGTGTCTGTTACTAAATTCTGTTACTGTGAAATGTCAGATATTTGAACACTTGTTTAATAACCCTGGAATTAGCAAAACGATTATTTTGACATAATTGAAAGGACATATGCAAAGGCAAGTGCATCTTGCTGAAGGATTGCAGAACAGAATTAATTTCCAGTCCAATGCATGTTGCATTGTCATGCAGTTAATTTAGGATAGAGGAGACAAACACAGTTATGCAAAATTCCTGTTTGGAGTAAATTGGCCAGTAGGAATATCAGATAATGTAGTTGTAATGTGGTCATTTGGAATTTGCTTCTGGGAAGGTTATGCTGTCCTATTAAAAGCAAAATTGAATATTTCCTTAACTAACAATAAAGGGAACAAAACTAAGCTGCATTATCAGACTTAAAATAAATTTTAAAAAAAGGTCAAAATTAAAGCTTTTGTGTTTTCCAGATAAATAAAATTTAATAAAATTGGTCACTATCTGGAATGTCCCTGCACAGTAATCCATGAGACAGTTAAACTCATGCATAGAACTTAAATGATGCATATTTTCTTGAAAATTCTGAATGGATTTCATCCACACTAGAACTAGTGGTTCTATTTTCCATAGAACCAAGAGGATCAGGATAGATAGGAGCAGCCTCATATTCACAGGCTCTGCTCCTCAAGGGGCACTTCCACCACCCTGATATCTTCTGGAGAGGGAACACAGCAGTACAGGAGGTTCTCAGAGTGCATTCATTACTTCCTTTTCTACATGGTAGAGGAGCTAATGAGCACAGGTGTTCTGCAGAATCTCACGCTCACCAAGCAGAGTCAGAACAAGAGGTTATCCTTCTTCTTTACTCAAAAACTGATGAACCCACACCTGGAGTACTCTGTCCAGTTCAGAACTCATCAGTACAAGACATGAGCACACTGCAGAGAATTCCTCAAAGGACTACAAGGATGATTAAAGGAACAGATTGTCCCTCATGAGGAAAAGCTGAGAAAACCAGGACTGTTCAGTGTAAAGAAGGCTCAAGGAGCAAATTATCAATCAGTGTATATAAATACCTGAAGGAAGCGTGCAAAGTGATGGAGACAAGCTCTCTGCAGTGCAGCCCAGTAACAGGTACTGGGGGTAGTTGACACAGGCGGTTCTGTCTGATATTCAGGGAACACTTTTTCACCGTGAGCATGACTGAATGCTGCAACAGGATGCCCAGAGAGGCTAATGAGTCTAAACAAGCTATATGGACACAGTCCTGAGAAACAAACTATGATTTGTCCCCCTTGAGTGAAGGAGTTGTTGAACCATATGACCGCCAGAGGTCACTTCCAGCCTCAGCCAATCTGTGATTCTGTGATTTGCAACACCACTTTAAAAATTTCTCTGATGCCTTACTAATTTTCTTCTAGATCTTTTCTTTTACTACATGTATGTCTTGGTGCATTAATTTATTTTAACCGAAAGTAGTAGTTGCACATGTTTGTTGAATTTTGCGGTTTGTTTTTTTTTTTCTTTTCTATTGGCTTTTTTGCATGCATTAAGGACCTATGTTTGAAATTGTTTTACATGTAGATTAAATATTCTGCAAAAGAGAGAGATAGTTTTTGAAAATGTTAAGTTCAGTGTTCATAATAAAGTAAGGCAGTTTGGGACTTCTGAAAATAACAACTGATTCCTTACGCTTCAGGCTACCTTTATCCTTCAGAGCTCTTTCAACATATTTGCATCAGGTCAGGGAATTACAGTGTGTGAAAACTGATCATCATAGTTTTGGCAGAAACCCCAAATATTTCTTTTTTGTCAAATTTTTATTATTATTCTCCTAAGAATAAATGCAATAAGTAAAAATACAACTAGAAATTTTAGTACTAGGTTAGTGTTTAAAATACTTTACAATAAGATAGGTTTAAAAAACTTCCAAGAATACATCCTACTTAATTATCTACAATTCCAGCTATTGAGTAGGAAAACAGGGAGATAAAAGACCAAGTACAGATGAAAAAAACCCAGTCAATTAAAATGAAAATTTAATTATTTTTATTCTTTTTTTTGCTAATTATATGTGCAATTAAAAGTCCTTAATCAAAATGAATCAGTTTTACCTCATTTTTGAAGATGTTACTCTTGCTCTTTCTGTATGCAACATACAGGGATGAAATAACCTCCACAGAAAGGAGATATTCACAAGGAAAATGTATTTATCAATAGCTACTTTATATGGATCATGCTCAGGATTGATCACTGACAGCAGGGGTAGATTTTATATTTTAATAATCAATGCATATGAACAGGAAACTTCAAGGGGGCGATTAATCTGATTGACAAAAGGAGGCTAAGCTGGGTAACTTTGGGTTATGTGCATCTAAGCGTAGGTATCTAAAGTTAGGGCAGAGGGCAGAGAAGTTTCAGCGCAAGCATCCATGACTAACTTATGCTTAAAAAAAAAAAAAAAAAATTCATGTACAGCAAAACCCTCAAATTTATGAAAAAAAAAGCTGGAAAACTGTGTGATTTGTTTCTTGATTGACAGACACCTTGTTCTTTCTCTTGTGAGCTTCAGCGTTTTTGAACTATGGATAGAAGAGGCCGTTGAGAGGGACTAGTTAGCAGTTATATGACAGCTAAACCAGTTTCAGCACTTGGTTGAATTGACATTCATCAATGTCTTAAAAAACCACAAAGGTTAAATGTGTCAGTGCTCTGCTGATCATTTCCCTAAGAGAAGAAATTATAATTTTAGTAAAACTGTCAAAGAAAAGCTGCATAACTCAATAGAAACAGCAGTCAATATGCAAAAAAAAAAAAAAAAAATCAAAAAACCACTACCCAAACCTTCAGTTACATGCTGCAAAACACAAGCCAAACCAGATGACATTTAAGCATTAAAATGGTACTGTACATACTATCTGTACATACTATCTGAGGTTAGAATCCAATAAGCACAAGATCAACAATTTAATTTTGATGTTCATAATTTGTCATGGGAAGTTGCTTCTACGTTCCTGTTGGCTCGCTAAGGTTTCAGAGACGAATATATTTATGCAATTGAAGTATTTCCTCTAATGTGGCAAATTTCCCCCTACTTTCATGATAGATGGAACTATTAACAGCCACTTCTTTTGTCTAGTCTGGAAATTCTAGCTCAACATATAGTATGACTTCTAATAGCAGATGCTTAATGACAGTACATACCAACTCTCTAAACAATTCCTTGCTTAAGGTAATATTGCATAATTTATTCTATCAGTTACTAAGTCTAAGTCTAGCAACTCAGTTAGTCTAAAGTGGACTAAATGTTGTGACAGGAATGTTAAATGAGTGTCCAGTGAGAGATGCAGACATGAGGGCAAAGCTAGCAACTGGAACATACAGTGACCTGAATTTTGACCTTTTTTTATGTTTTTAATTCTTAGGCTTGCACACACATTTGCTCCATGATGATATTAGCACATAACTGAGAGGTTTATGTTCAAAAAAATACTCAATGCTCTTTTTCTGTTTTGTTTTTTTTTTTTTTTTAATTACATATTTTACATACAGCTTCTCTACTTCATTTACCTGATTGATGTTTCTGCTTTACAAACAAATCTCAGGAAATTGTTTGAAGACTTGAGAATAAATCTTGATCTGAAATTCCTTGATTTTCTCTATACTTTATATCACTGTGAAGAAACAAGCACAAGGCCCATGTGTTCACTGACTCGTTTTTATATATTTTAAACTCCCCCAAAAAACTGATGCACTTCATACACTTATATATAAACCACCATCCACTTAGAAACTACAGCCAGAACAAATCCACCATTTTTGGTAGAAGACTGTAAAATATTCCATCAGAAGGAGCCTACCACTTGGAATCCAAAGAGTGCTGTTAATTTCAGGATTAGCAAGTACCTCCATGACACATGAACAAGAACCCTCTGTGCCTCTAGATAAAATGTCCTGCTTCTCATCAGGGTCAATTAAGCTTGTGTTGATTGCTGTGCTAACATATTTATGCTTCTCTTGGTACCCTGACTTGCCTATTAAGATGCACCTAAGATATCTGTAACAGGCAAGCAGACATAGGCTTGTTGCACTTAACACTCATTGAGACAAAAAGCATTTAGTGGAGAGCCACCTTCCTCTCCAGAGCCTGGTACACACAGTTCATTGAAGCTGATGTTAAAACTAGTATTGATTTAAAAGGAATGAGAAAAAGACTTAACAGTTTTCCAGAAATGGGTATGAAGCTGCAGAGGAAGAATAAAGTCAGGGCACAAGCAGTGTGATGGTGGAGAATGGAAACAGTCAAATACTGAATATATTCTTTTTATCTTCTCCACAAAAGAAAGATGGCCCTAATATAGCTATTAGACTAGCAAATGGGAAATGCCAGCTTCCTCAAGCACTCATTGTTGTCACTAGGCATTTTAATGACTCCATTTAGCACTGCAGCATTTCTTTTGCTCAACACTGACTAATAACATGCTGAGATAGTTACACGCTTTGCAAGTGGAGTTTTATTGAAGAATAGAAAGGTGAATGCCTGGGGATTTTGCTCTTAAAACTGTGGAGGACGCATTTTGGATACAGTGTTTAAATAGGAAAAGAAAATTAAACAGGAAAGGTTAGCAAGGGAGATTAAGGGTGAAGGAGAGAAACAAGGGGAGAGCTAATGAAGGAAATGAAATGGATTGAGAGTTACTTTGAAGAGCAACTAGCAGCAGATAATAAATCATGGTGCTGTAAGCACACAAAAGCTGAACAGTAAAAAAAGTGATGTAGTAAAAATGGCACAATGCACTTTTCAAAAATGTAAAGTGTTATCTGCAGTATGTTAAATACTGTGAAGTTTCCACCATTTTAAAACAAATTGCCCAGCTGTACCTTTCTTTCTGCTCTCTTTATTCTAACATGTACAACATCTTTCAGTGACATTACTGCAGCTATAGAGTTCTGCCTGCAGCTCCTGCAAATTCAGGCCGTCAGCAGATGTACTTCTGTCTAATATGTCAGATGCTGACTAGTTCCTTACACTTGCTAAATACATATTAATCTGTCCCTCAGAATCTAGGACTTGCATTAGCATTGCACTAACACACCCCATATGTTACTAATACATAAGGGTACCATTATTATAGATTCAAACTGTCTACACATGGTTTATTCACCTTTTTAATATTAATGCCTTAGAAAGGAAACATGGCACAGGCAATGTAAAAAAAAATTGGATTTTACAACAAATTTACCTTGTTTTTTGGAGGATTTATCTAATTAATATTTTAATATTTGCACTAGTAGCCACAGAATAGTTTATGAGTTTTTTAATCTGTTTTTGCTTAATTGACTAGATTTTTTAAGATTAATAGCTTAAACATGAAAAAACACCCTTTTCAAAAGTGTTCTTTTTAAAAAAATGAAGAAAGTACAGTATGCCTTTATTTCTTAATAAAATCAGCTCTTTTTCCCTGATCATGAATGCATGTATGTGCAAGTATTTTTGTGCTCTGTTGCACCTTAGGGTTTGGTCATCTAATTGACTGTTAATGTTCACACTAAGTAAGCAAGCATGCAAAGAGTTTTTCAAATATACTGAATATTGCTGATAATACTATTCTCCTGGATTATTCTTCTGGAATTTCTGCTTTTAACATCTCTGTCTTTTTTGCATATGCACATACCTATATTTATTAGATATACATTTTTATGTATATACGTGTGCTCTATGTTCTGTACGTATGTACAGAATGCTTCTGTAACTGAAGAATTCCCTTTGTTTTTGAAGTACATGGACTATCCACAGGCAAATACAATCTGATTATGTCCATATTCAAAACCACTATAACCTGCCAAGGGGTTTCAATATTATTTATTGATCACTTCTTTTGCTGACTGGGTGTGGAGAAAAACTAAGCCACTCAGACAATCAATTTATCCTTCTTTAGGAACAATCTCAGCAATGAAAGAAGTGAGGATGTATTTTGAGGGGAAGAATTCTGCCGTACCCACCATCAGCAGAACAATTAACATTACGGTCTGTGAGTGCAGAAACTTTTTCCCCTTTAATTTTTATTCATTTGCTCTCCCCCTTCAGTCACCTGAAAGTCATCCAGATGCAGTGATAACTGCTACAAATGATGCAGCTGTGGATGATGAAAGCAGCACACCTGCATATTGCTCAAAACAAGCAGTTTATTTAGGACCCGTGGGAGTGTCTTTTCTGAGTTTATCACTAAATATTGTGCTGCTTAAATCTATGTATTTTATGGGTTAAGATCCATAAATTTTAAGTAAAAAAAAGTGACAGTCCTTTTTTATTACAAGAGTTAAGAATATATTCAAGCCTACTTAATCTCATCTTAGATTTATCTTTGCGTTTTTTGACATTATCTGAAATTTTCCTACATAAAGTGAAATTTCCCTCTGATAAATTAAATCTCCAAAGATAAAGAGGAAGGATGTTTTACTTTTAAGAGCTTTTCTAACTCAAAGATATTAAATCCTTGTTCCAGCCTTCTCATGACAGTGTCACAGAAACAATGCACCATGACTGAAACAATAAAGCAACATGATTTAGTCAATTAAAATTTGTATTGTATAGTTAATTAATGTGGAAAGCCTGTGTATTACACTGTGTGTAATAACTGATGCCCACAGATATTTGAAACAGATAATCTGTTGATATTATTGGATAATCTTGCATATTCATATTTCTTGTGTGCAAAATTTGTATTGAAAAATTTGATTGAATCCTCCGAGTTGTATGAAAAAAGAGGTATATATCAGAACTGGAAAACCTTTTATGTTGTAAGCACCTGAAATAACTACACATGAAATGTGCATATAGAAAATTTTGGGTGCTATGAGCCTGAATCAGTGATCAAGCCTTTTTAAATCCAAAGTAGACACATCTTTTCAGAAGCTGACACTAAAAGGGCAATGAATTAAAGCAAATCAATGTTATAGATTTCAATTACTTAGTGTCAGATAATTTTCTAAAGAGAGAGCAAAGAACTTTAAACATGAGAATTTTCTACAGATTTTGCCTGAATGAACTGTAATAAAAACTAAAACAACCTTTCTGATTTCAATATCTTGCACTGGCAGTAAGATCCTTTCTGCTATAGCTTCTGGCTGCATTTTAACTTTTTTAAAAAAGAGGAACTTTTTGAGAAGACTTAATTTTAAGTTTAGCATAATTGTTTAAAAAAATATTTGCTGAATTCTTCACAACTTATTATTTTCATGAGGGTTTTACACCCAAATCAGAAATCTAGATTTTTATTTGCTTTAAAATTATTCTTTTTTTTTTTATCCCAGAAAAATAGAAAGCTAAAATATGTTCAAATTCTAAGAAAAAAAAACAAATAATGAAATCACAGTAGCGCCCAAAGTCCTGGAAATTTGGATGAAGTTTTTGAGAAGCATGTTGTTTATTACAACAGACATGAGATATAGAGAGAATGATGTCTGTTTTATTACTGCCATCTGAATAGGAATATTTTGTTTTCTCCATCTTTTTGCTTTGGTGCTTGATAAATGCCATTATTGGTTTAATGAGGTAGAATTCTTTTATCTATGGATTGATTTTAAAATCGTCTGTGCTCTGAAAACTGCAGGTTTATCCAAGAATGTATTAGGTCAATGTGCAATATTAAAGGTTTGGATTAATCTTTCAAAAATTGCATAATCTTTTTTAATAAAGAAACTTTTCAAAATTTCATGTGGTTTAGTTTATTCATGATGTCATATAGATGCAAAAATGATAACGGATTTGATCCCTGGAACATAGCTTTGAGCTCTCAGCTCTCCTGCTCTTATAGAGTTTAAAAAACCCAAAAAACAAAACAAACAAAAAAAACCCCTCACACGTGCAAAGAAAACAAACAAAACAACCCCAAACCCAAAACAAACTAACCAACCAAACAAGCTAACAAAAAAGAAAGAATCCTCCTCCCAAAATAATCTTATTGTCATTTATTTTTTTCCCCCACAAAATACTGTTCTCTTTAACTTCTTTTTTAGGAAAGTAATTTTCAGTAACATTATAGGAAAAAACCCCAAAGACATATATTCTCACACCATCTTAAATTTTATGTTTTTATGGTCATGTAACTAATCATATTTTTAGTTTTCCCTAAAAAATTCTCTTTATGGGGCTTGAGCAGCAATGTCCCAGGTAATTAAGTAAATTAATACATAACAATCCTTAGAAATAAGAACAGTTTACAAAACTTCTCAATTTTTAATGATATCTGCTTACGTTTGGGTTTGGGAGTTTTATCTAAACTTTGCTTCACTTGTGTCATTTTTTGTCTACAAATAAGTTAATTTTAGGGTGTAACTCCAGTTGAAATTCATCATACCAATATACCATCTACTTGTGGTCAGTAGCACTTAAAAACAAGTGATTATCAGAAAATCTCCCCCTCCCCAAAAGCCTGATTTCCATCTTGCCAGTCATGCATTGAACTAAAAATGGAGTCAAAGGCCATTTCTCACTTTTATTTGCAGATATACATGAACAGACCATTGTGGGCACTTTCAGCTTCCAGCAAAGCCATTGTTGGACGTCTTGGAGAAGCTACAGTGACTACATAAATAGTGCTTTTCAGAAGAGACACAATTTTCGTTACTTTTTTTCATTCACTTAACATTGTTAATAGTCATCTGCCCATTAATTAGGATTGCTATAGATGGTCATAACCACCTATAATACACTAATTTATTATGTGTTCCATCTGAGAAATGTTCTATACTCTTGATAGTCAAGTGCAAAGATCTTCCCCTCCCAGTCTGCTTCATTAAGGACAGAGATATAAATGAGTGCAAAAGGATGGGAGTGAATAAATGGTGTAGTATAGAGCACATTATTTTAATTCCACAGTTTCTTAACTCATAACATTTTTGAGAGGGTTTGATTTGTAATTTTTCTAGATGTATTGGTAAGAAAACTACTGCATTATTAGTAGAATTTGGAGTTCTGTACCTTGCGTTTTCACTACACTACTACTTAAATTTATGGACTTGATATTTATGGTACAATATACCAAACATTATAATAAAAATATTATTTTCTGATTTTTCTTGGCTTAGTGTACTAATATGAGTACTTTTGCCATCATGAATAGTTAAATGAAGAATGGTTACTTATATTTTGTAAAGATGGATTACTCTCATCTGATTTAATAAAGTTAATTTAGATGCTGATTCATCAGCTATTTCAGGTATTCATTATGAGTAAGGGCTTCAGATGGCATGTATCAAAGCCCTGATGGCACTAGCAGAACTTAATGACTCTGACCTTCTTAACCTGGGACACACACACACCTATAAATGAACCCAGGAACTTCATCCTGTGTGTGTGTATGTGCAATTCACTATTTCAGACTGGAATACCCAGCAAGTAGGAGGAGACCTTTATACTGGGTAAGTGGGCCCAGGATCTGAGTGTTGATATCAGATGTGTTTAGGGCCCATGCAGATGTTCAAGAGCCTTACCTAAGTATGAGTGTGCTTGTGGAAAGTGTGTTTACACTTGTGAACTTCAGTCCTGATCAGCCAGAGGTTAGGTGCAGGACTTGGCTGTTTTTCCTTACCCTTTATGAGCACTATCCGTGTGTGCTGCTGGGTGCAGTGCCCTGGCAGCAGTAGTCTGTGTGGCTGTTGGCACCAGTGTTCTGTGTGCTTAGGGATCAGCCTTGAAAGTGGATGGATTTGCAAAGGAGAAAGCATCACTTTTATCTAACAGCCTGGGATTGAGATGTCTGCATCTCAGGGTGTGCCATGAAGGAGTCCCTGGGCTCCAAAGGCTGATGGTTTCAGAGGCTTTCCTAACATGTTTAACACTTGCCCTGAATGGAAGTAATTTTATCTTATCTTTTTGCAGTCATAAAGACTGTCTAGTAGCAGGTAACTACTCCATAAATTTATTTTGGCTTTAATTTAACTTTGTGCAATCATGTGCTGCAATTCCCACTGTTAGTAGATGGTAACTACAGGCAGCTATTCATGTGACATTGCTGATTACTATTGCAGAATAAAATATCACAGCCATGTTTGATTGTACCAAGCTTAGGTAGAAGAATTTTTTGTATGACCACAGGATGAATAGAAGAAATTCAGAATGAGAATGGAGACAAAATTTATGGTAAATACACCTTTCCTACCTTCCAGGAACATTGTGTTTGAAGACAACTCCTGTGAGCTCCCTCCTATGAATCAATGGGCTTATTCATGGCTAATTAAACAGAATGATCTGATCAAAAGGCAGTATGGAATAATTTAGTCTGTATAACTCATTCTTTAAAGTGTTTTCTTAGTTGTCTGAAGCAAGCCATCATAGTAAAAGAAGTTAAAAGTAGGTTCTCAAATATCTGTGTAACTCTGTGGTTTTGCTTCACTGAGAGCATTCCTACTTTCATTCTGGTCTTGGTTATGTTTATTATAGAGATTTTTCAAAATTCTTTTTTTCTTTCACCTTCTATGTTTAGAGACTCCTTTCTGCTTGAGGTAAAGAAGATTTGGGCATACATGATTTCTCCAGGGCTGAAGTGCGGTCATCTGAATTCTACACACACAAATCAGGAAGTGTCTGTAGGACAACATTACAGAAAGAGGTCTCGTACCCTTTCCATGAAATTAATATAACTGAGATGTTCTCTGAAGCTCCTGTATGCTAATGCACAAACAATGGGGAGCAAAAGAAGGGAGGTAGAGATCTGTGTGCAGACCAAGGGTTGCAATTTCATTGATTTCAAAGAGATGTGGAGAGACAGCTCACATGGTTGGAGCGTTGCTGTGGATGGGTCACTATTTCATCAGGAAAAACAGACCAGGGGAGCAGGGGAATTGTCTTTTATGTGAACAGAGAGGACAGAGGGAGTACAGGGACCTTTGAACATAAAACTTGCTTTTCTTTTTCTTTACTTCTCCTACCTTCTTACCTTTCTGTCTATCTGTGTCTCCTGTGAGGCTGATTAGTTTGCTAAGAGAGGTTGTAGAATGTCTATTTTAGGAGATTAAATAGACATTTAGTAGAATGTCTATTTTAGAAGATTAGAAACCTGATTTCACAATATTCTGGACAACCTGTTCTGTGTAACCACACTTGGAGCAGGAATGCTGGTTTAGACAGCCTCCACAGGGTGGTTGCCTTTCTCCTCATACATTTTGTGAGCTCCCCAGTAGAGCACCCCCAGTCAGAGTCTGTTTGAAGACACAAATACCTTCAGCTAATAAACATTTACTAAATCTTAAATAATTCTCCCTTCCTTTTTGTTCATGTTGCTTCATTAACTTGATGTGTTCTCTTGCAATGAATTTTATGGAGTAGACCAGAAAAACACCTTTAATTCAAAGGATTTGAAAATTTATTCTCTCAACTTGTTAGACAGATCTGTGAGTCTTGCTTGCAGGTCTTGCTCTAAAGGAAGGCTTTTGCTACAATGTTAGGAGTGTTTACATACACATACACATACATATACACACATACTCTGGGAATAATAATTTAAAATTAGAACTAATGTATTGTTTCAGATTGTGACAAAGACAGTAAGCAATTCAAATACTTCAACAAAAAAATATGTGACAGAAGAAAAGGTGAAGACAATGATTAGGCTGTAGCGTAATTTCTGTGCTTGAGGAACAACCAGACCATAATCAAAATTTCAGCGTTGGAGAGAGGTAAAGTCTATCAAATTGTGACTATTGTAGCAAGAATGAACATGCAATGACAGTTTTTCTATTTCCAAGGTAAGAGCTAGCTGAAGCTGGACCTAACAGTCGTTGCTTCAAAACTTCACCAAAATAACATTCAGCATTAGGCAAAGTCTTCCAAAATGAAGAAGCTTGTCCACCTAAATGCACGTGGTCAAAGCTATACAGGTGTGATGGTTAATGGCAGAGAGGACTGTGGATGGAAGTGAGATTAACTAAAACAACTTCAAAATACCTTTAGAAATAAAAAGTTTACTACAGCTTAGGGAGGAGCCATCTAAGCTTCTAGCCACTAACAGTACCAAGACAGCAAGATGAGGAAGGAGAAAAATATGAACAGCAAACATCACGTACTCTTTGGCAGGAAAAGCAGGAAAGACAAAGGAGACATCCAAAGCTGTGCCTATGGCAATAAAGAGGCTTGTGCACCAAGTGTTGATGTGAAGTGTGATAGATTTTTGCTGTGCAAAGACCTGTACAGCCAGCATGATGACTATGCATAACACATCACCTTCCAGCATACTGCAGTCATAGTCAGAGGCAGAGACCTCATAATAACCTACTTTTTATATAGGGTTTTAAGTAATTATCCTTAGGTTTTTGTACATAAAAATTTTAAAATGTATAAAAAGAGAGTGTAATTTTTTTTCACAGTTTAAATGCCATGCATTAGCAGTCATACTTCTTTAGAAAGGATTTTAGATTTATCCTCCTCCTGTAGCCATTTGGATAACACTGCAGACTTTCAGTAAAAGTTACTAATAAAGTTTAAATGAGGGTCAGTTTTCAGGCATCTTGCTTGTCTTTCTACCTGCAACAGACAGATTTGTTACAATGGGTAACTCTTTTAGCATCACTGTATTATGTATTTAAAAAAATACAATAAATCAAATGTGAGATAGCTTCCTAACCTGTAAAAAGTTACCATCAAAGTACGTTGTTCCTGCTTTGAGAAACAGAAATCAGTAGAGCAAGGTTTATGGGATAGGTTAAATAACTGATCTTTAAGCAGTTTGCTTCAAGCACACACGTTCAAACTTCACAGGTGCTTGAATTTCCATCATTCTCTCTGTTTTTTCCAGTTTCTCATTCAGTGAATTACAGAAATTGTCTCCAGGGCAGAGTGTTCTCAAGGAAGAAAGTAATAAAGAAGAAACATTTCCTAGCATTATGGTAAAACTGTTTATTTCTTAAGAAAAATAAGTTGTATAAATTAGTTTGACCTTTCCAAATTTCAGGTTTTGGGGAAAAAATTGCCTTTTTAAATTATATGATTCCACACTGAATTGCTCTATATTTCTGACCCTCAAGTTCTCTTTCTTTTTCACTTTTCTCAGTGATCTTTAGACTAATGCTGTAGTCCTCAGTGCCTCACTTTACTGTTTGGAGGGGAAAAGAAATAAAAGACTTTCTATGACAGCACTTTCTAAACACTTCTATGGCTTCTGTGAAACTCACTTTAAAAAGTAAGCCAAACAGATACTTTCTCTACAACCCTATTTTAGAACTATTCACAGAAATGACTGACAGCTAATAGCTCTAATGTTTCCATAATTTTCTGGTACAGTAAATGTCAATGTTATCCAGCCAATCATAGCAGCTTTTTACTAATGTTTTTTCATTCTTTAGCTGCCATTTCCTCCACCTGAAGTGTTCACATGCACACACATGCACACATACCAAGCTGGGACATTAGTAGACAAACTCTAATGCTAGCTGTAGGGTCTGACTGTAAGTTTTTAAAGAACTCCCTTATATTCCTGTCTATCCCAAGGATTTTCTACAGTCAAAAATTCAAAAGATTAATTTAAAATCTTTGCATGAAAATACATCTTTTGAGAGTTTCATTCAAGAAACTTAAATTATAGTATTCAATTTGACCAATTGAGAAGGACACAAATAATAAATTTTTTGCAGGTACAGAATGTATTCCATTTCAGTGGGTTTCACTAAGTAGCTGTTCAAGACAAAACTTTCATAACAAGCAACTATAAGAAGGAATGGCTTAGCTACCTTGCTCCTGGTGCAAAATTGGTTTCTTGTCATTGATGAATGACAAGTATTATCTTTTTCTTACAATTAACTCTGATTATTCATTGTGTGCTATGGGTGAAAGTAAAACATCCTGTAAACATGTATTTTAACACTGATTTTCGTAAACTTTTACCAACTCCTTCAGTTCATTTATGCCGTCTAGATATCTTCTTTGGGTGCATTTCTTAGAATTGAAAATGCAGTAGCTAGAAAATTATTATCAACGTTATCTTCTGAGAAGCTGCCATACTGAGACAGATGATACTTATTAAAATATCATACAAATATATGGTCAAGATTCCTAGTAAAACATACAGTAAATAAAATATATCTTGCAGGACAGTGTACTTCAAAAATTGAATCATCATCTTTTGGTACCTTTACGATGGTAGCAACAAAAAAAACTTTTCCACTTCTGTGTTTGTTGAATTCTAGCTTGCAGTGTCAGCAAAAAGAAAGAGTACAACACTGGGATTTATCTTTCAGTCACCATAGGAAAAGATGTAGAGTACAGGGAAAGAGAATCATAAGGAGTAAAAAGAAAACAATGTTTGTGTTTATGGATTGCAAAGATAGGTGCCTCAAAAATGCATACAGTTGGTAGAAAGGTATCTTAGATTATTTATTTCCAGAAGAAAAACACTTCCTATACACTATTTATAAGAAAGGACTCTTCCCTTTTAGTTTATGTCCACAAAACTTGTTCGTCTTGCAATTCAATAGTAAATGCAAGATTGTCGCACTTCAGCTGGTACTCATACTAGATGTCTGTTCTTGCCATACCGTTGCCCTGATTTTTAAAAGTGTTAAGTTTTCTTTTATAGCTCTTTTATTAGTTTTAAAGTTCTTTTAATATTTTTTCACCTTCTGATGTTTTTTATAGTAGAGTCATATTTCTCACGAAAATTCATGTAAAAATAGAAACTGTTTACATTCCAGAGAATTGTTTTGAATTCTTGCTCCATGGGTGGAGAGTTTGATTGAATGATATTTTGACAAGTGTGGTTGGAGAGATGGTGATTTCATCCTCCAATCCACAGGTGTTTTTAGAATCCTATAAAATTGACACGAATTATAGTTCTTCCTCTTTTTCTGTGCTCGAGTCGCTCTGACTCCTGTGCGTTCTTTCCGTGTCAAAGAGTGACAATACCCAGTTAAGATATCTACTTAACTAGTCCTATGGTGGTTAATAGAGCTAGAGAGGAGAAATCAATGTTTTCTACATCTTTGGTTTTCCTAGTTTTATAACTAATTTTTCTTTTTTGCTGAAATTAAGTTTTTCATTAACAAAAGACAAATCTATCTTTGCTTTGGAGGGAGAATTCTGTTCCTAAAGCAAAGAGAAGGTTCAAAGTTAATAACTCTTTTATGTGTTTTGCATATAAAACTGATTCCAAATTTTAGCTGAAGTAACACATTTCTCAACAGTTGATTATTAAGCTGATTAATGCCTTCTAAGAATTCTAGCTCGAAAAGCTCACTGTTCACTCAGAAATATTCACCACATAACGATGATAACAAGCAGATATAGGCACAAGACCTCTTCACTCTGTGCTCCTCCAACACTGAATAAGCATATTCTGTAGAGCAGAGATAATACCACACTCCAGCCTCCACTAGTAAGGGCCTACCTAACTCACTTAAATGACTCACACAGGAGAAACAATTCACCTACCTGTTTTTCTTCTTGGAGAAATGATAGTCACCAACTTAGTATGCTTTTAAACAAGCTGAGTCTATGCTGGATCCACATGCGTTTTCTGAAGTATTTAGTGTGTTTGTCAAAAATATGTTTCTAGGGCTGCTCAGTTAAAATAATTCAGGGAAAAAAACCTAATATTTTTGTCAATAAAGCCTGGGCATGATGCATTTAGGAAAAACAAATTGTTTAGTTTTGCTTGGGTTTTTTTTCACATTTGCGGAGCTTACGCAATTAAAGCTTGATTAAACATTTTCCCTTGTTTTGTTGTTTTTGGTTAAAGGCGACCTTGATAAAAATGTGGTTTTCATCATACGATTTGATCTAAATCCACAGAATATCACTGGTTAGGGAGAAAAAAATAAAGGGCTATGTTGTGGTTGGCCCATACGGGGAAGAGATGATGCTGAGTCTAATTCAGAAGGCTGAATATTTTTATTATAACTATATTTCAATATATTAATATATATTTAAAGAGGAGCTCTTAAAACTACATCTTAACTTCTAGCTATCGTATCTAAGTACTGTCTTGTAAGTTAACTCGTGACTCCCTCTCAGCAGGGAGTCTAGACACACGTGGATTCTACTGGCCCTCAGGGCCAAACAATGTCCAGCAGTGTCTAATCAACTAATCACCTCAAGTAAACAATTCTCCAACGCATTCTACATAGAAAAACAAGGGACAGGAATAGAAATTGTTTTCTTTTCCTTCCTCTCTCTGCTCCTCTATGAAACTTTCTTCAAGGAGCAGAAATGTAAGCACTACAGGGCTACATTTTCACAAACGTATCTATGGTTGCATAGCTCCTTTTCCTCTAATTGCTCATTGCTTAAAGTGATAAAGTACTATTTTACTTTTTAATTAAAAAAAAAAAAGAGAGAAAAAGAAACATTATCCTTTCACCCCATTTGTCTTCTAAATTGCAAAATAATCTATACACACAATTCTAGTTGAGACAGTTTTGAGAGGCTTGCTTTGCAGTAGCTGGTGTATATTACTTTCTAAAAAGTCATAAGTTAAGAAGCCTAGAGCAGCAGAGGTGCAGTTGTCTGCTTGCATATTCATACACATGCAAATATTTCACACACAAAGAGTACGGTAGCCTCAAAAAGATAAACTCTCATGAAATTCTTGTATTGTTCAATGTAGTTAGCATCTCAATGTTACTTGGTTCTTATGGTACAAGTCCTCGTCTCAAAAAACATACGTAGCTCTTACAAGCAATCTTACAGCTCAGTGAAGGAATAGACCAGAAATATTCACCCAAAACACATCAAAAGATAAAACAATTTTTGCATACCCTCTTGACATTTAGTCCAGCCACACGCCATTATTATATACTAAGTTTATCTTATGTTTGCTGCTCCTTTCATTTTAGCTAATGTATCCACTTGATCATTCATCACTACAGTGAATGTTATAGCAATATTTTAGAGTAATTCTAGATTCTGACAGATGTAGTGTGTTGCAATGGTTTAAAAATTGTTGCCAGGGTTATTTTTAAAAGCCTTTTCTTTTTACTATCTTCCTCAAAAACAATTTAGTCTCTCTATTTGAAGTGAAAGAAATAGATGTAGAAAAAAAACCTGTGTATGATAGACATGACAGATTCCAATACACTGTACAGGATTGGGTTTTTTTCATATTTAACGACGGTGTTTTTACAAAAATAAAATATATTTTTTAATATTATGTACTTTTTGGAATTGCATTAAGAATACAGATGCCTCAAATATTGTGGCAAATTCTCTGATACCTTTAACCATAGTGAAGATAAATTCTATCAAGTATATTAGAAATTTTGAATCACAGAATCATATGAAAATGAAGGGTCACTTACTCCAACGTTTCTCTCACTACACCAAATTATGTATTCTGCTGGCTAAAATTTCTCCTGAGGAAGAAAAACCCTGCATGATTCTGATGCTAACATTTTTTTTTCTGTCTTGAGAAGTCTTTTTACTTTGCGAATGTAGAATATGACTTGTCATCAATAGACTAAAACAAAGAAATCCATGGGTGCATTGACTCAGAAAAGAGAATGTGTGTAAATTTTAAAGGAATTTTTTGTCCTTGGCATAAACCTTTTCTAAATCTCCTTTCTCCTATAGAATACTTTTACAGGTTTTCCTGCCTTATGATGAGGCATTAAATTAATGTAAAAATCTCTGCAGAGTTGGCATTATTTTTATTTATTGCATGTGTGCAGATACATGTTCACACACATATAACATTGAGGAAATTATTATTTCCACTTTCTATGCATTTTCAACATAACAACAAGAAAATTTCAGAGAGGTCTTAACATTAATCTATGAAGAACTTATGTAACTTCTAGTGAATGTTAAAACTTAATATAATATTAATTCAATGAGAAGAATATTAACTAAGGACAGAAAAAAAGAGAATATTATTGTTTACATACATTCACAGATGATCATAAAAAATAACCACCCCCCCCAAAAAGAAACAAACAAATGAACTAACAAAGAAGCAGACAAACAAAACCCACCAAAACACTGCAGTAACAACAATGCCCATGACCAACAACAAAGACATAACTGACATTTTTCACAATCTCATTGTAAATGTGTTTTGCTTCATGCTTCATTGAAGAATTCTGTAAGTCACCATTCTGTTGTTGCTGGATCAAAATCAGGGTTTATCACATCTCTTTAGATGTGTAATAGGAAAATCTTTGGATGGTCTATGGATTGCCTGATGTTGAAATATCCATGACTCAAATTTTTCTTTGTTGTAGCCTCTGGATTTTGGTAATGAGAACTTGTAAAGGCATCAAAGCACACCAACACACATGCAGCCACTGTCCATAGAATGAATTATACTTCAGCAACTGCCTTCAAATGCACAGGTAAACAGTAAGTCATAGTCAAACCTATCTGTATTCTTGACTGTTGAATTCTATAAATCTAAAAGCCTATTTGATTCTCCTTCCCTCTGTTATTGCAGGGAAATAAAGTTTTCAATAATATATAGCATAAGAATAGAGACAAGAAAAATAATGTTTTTATCTATTTATATACACTATTTCAGATTACTGTTTCTGAGAAAATTACATAAATATAGACAAGCTTGTAAAATGAAGCTGTAATTTTGACAAGGAGACAACTTGTCTCCTGTGTTCTCCTCTAGAATTATAATAATATAAGCAACAAAAGAATATTGAATTTCAAAATAAATTTTATAATCCATCACACTATTTGTTGTAAGAGGATTGTGTTTCAGATGAAAGGCAGTTGAAGAAAACTCATCCGTTTCATCGCATTTCTCAGAAAGTGGACTTTCCCTTTAATATATATTTCAATCTGAAGAGCGACGTGTTGGTGAAATGAAAACAAATGACAGTGCTATCTCCAAAGAGACAATGTATTATTTCAAAATGTATGAAAAGGCCCTTGCTTTGCCCTTATGACAGTTAAATGCTCAAAGTGAGACGGGAAAAAAACATGGTTTACTCATTCAAGGAGACATGAAAAGTGACCCTCCTTTTTTTCTTCAGTGTGAGGAGACAGAGAGAGGATGAAGGGGGCTGAGGAAGTGCATGTCTAAGTGTGTGTGTGTGCATGTCTTTGTGTGTGTCTGGGTGAGTATGTGTTTTAGTGAAGCCTCTCTGCGGTATATGCAAAATGAAACAAAATCTGAATCAGAAAAAGATACTTTTGATTTACATGATGTCTAAATGTCAATTAAAAGAAAATAAGATTGACTTGCAACACCACTCATATCATAACAGGATGAGAATACAGCTAAAATTAATAAGGGTGAAAGATAAAATGATCAATTTAGATAGTGATCACAGTGATGATGAAGTCTGAATAAATGCCTTGTTGTCCAATACAATTTCTAATTGCAGGACTGAAACTTTATTTGAAGGTATACATAATCACTAGACTTAAGAAGAGACTTGTTTCATTTTCAGTTTGGGATCATGAAATATTTTTTTCTCTTATTAATTATTTCCTTATTTAAATCTGTCTCTTCACTGTTCTGAATAATCATGATTAACATTTGAATATGTTTTGAGATATTTCTTTGGAAAATTATCTGGAAGCATAAACACACACTCTTCTACAAAATGTGAAAAATAGAACAGATTTAATAACTTGAATACAAGATACAGTCTGTTCTGTTTCTGACAGAGGTCTGGTATCAGAGATTTCAGTGGAAGTAGAAAAACCCACAGAAGACATTTATGTTTTAAAATCACAGAATCATAGAATAATTTATGTTGGAAAAGACCTCCGAGATCATCAAGTCCAGCCATAAGCCCAGCACTGCCAAGTCCACCACAAAATCATTTCCCTAAGCACCACATCTACAGGTCTTTTAAAAACCTTCAGGGATGGGGGCTTATCATCATCAATGTCTGACCATCCTTTCAGTGAAGAATTTTTTCCTAATATCCAATCTAAACCTCCCTTTGTGCAACTTGAGGCAATTTCCTCTTGCCCTATCTTTTGTTGTTTGAGAGAAGATACCGACACCTATATTGCAACAACCTCTTTTCAGGTATTGTAGAGAGCAATAAGGTCTCCCTGAATGTACTTTTCTTCAGGCTAAATAACCCCAGCTCCTTCTGCTGCTCCTCATAAGGCTTGTACTCCAGATCCTTCACCAGCTTCTTAGGAAGAAGCATTTTCCCTTCTCTGGACATGTTCCAGCACCTCAATGTCTTTCTTGTAGTGAAGGGCCCAGAACTGGACACAGCACTAAAGGTGCAGCCTCACCAGCATCGATTACAGTGGGATAATCACTGCTCTGGTCCTGCTGGCCACACTATCTTATACAAGACAGGATGGTATTTGATTCCACCCAGACTCAAAATGGTACAAGATTAGTTTAACAATAAATGCAAAAACCGTACTGCAGAAGTTTTATCTTTCAACATCATAAAAAGACTTACCTGTTTCTTATTCAAACATCCATTTTCCTTAATATTAACATTTAAAATACCTTCTCTAGATTCCACTTTTTAAGACATAAATGACATAAATGACAACATAAATGTTGTTTATGTTTATGTTGTTGTTAGTAGAAATAATGCATTTAAGCATTTTATTTACACTACAAATACGAATATGTCATTCACTGTTTTTGAAATAAAATATTATGTACATATAGGTTACCTGGTGTTTTATATGTGTTTGAGATTAAGTCCTTGTTTCAAAGTTATAGAATGCCAACTTCATTGTCTTTGGATGTGTTTAATAGAGGCACTAAGATGTGTTTAACTAGATGTGTTAAAAATGAGGCACTAAGATGAAATAAGTAATTTCCTACTTACATTCATCTTGAAGTAGTAGTTCTGTGATTTTCTAATACACATCATTCTGGAATTATACCATATTCCATAGAGAGTTTTATATCTACTTTATGCAAAGATTATGTAGCATCCAAAGTAATCCTATTAATCTGTTAAAGTAAATTCCTACAGTCTTATAATTAAATGTACTAATAGTTGCTGGAAGAAAGATGAAAACACAGGTCTTAACATCACTAACAGTATAAATTATAGCAAGTTTAGTGATCAGTGTAGACAAGAAAAGCATAAGCATCTTAGTGTGGACAGAAAAATATTAAACATTAAGAAAGGATGGAATTTTACTCTCCATTTTTGCTTATTGAATAACTTCTATTAGGATGACTATAATTACTCGAAATTGGTGGCAGAATATTTCAACCATCTACTAATGCTTTGTAGTACTAACTGCCCTAGAGTTTTTCAGTTTCTGATTGGTTAATTTAAGTTGAACAAAAGGAGAGAGCTGGCACTGTGCAAAAACCTGCTGTGTATTTTTGAATGTTCATGAAATGTACCTTTGCATCTGCTGAGGTTGGACTAAACAACAGAACATGGTGTGCAAAAAATGAGAAGTGAAAGCTAAGGTGTAGAGCAGCATATCTGCTCACTTATGTAAGTTGAAAAGAACGAAAATATTGGGAAGGAAGATAAAAATGGGTAGAAAATAGAAGTGAAAAAGAGTAGTTGTGAAAATATTTAGGTTCAGTTGTAAAACAAATTCTTTGTAACGAATACTCTAGCTTCACCCCAGCTTCATATGAAGCTCCATACTGCTTTGTGAACTATATTCTTGGAATGAAAGAAGAAAAGATGGAAATCTCTTTTCATAATAAAAGTAAAATCACAGAACACAGCCATTTGAGTCCAAGATGATGAAGATATTGTATATAGAAGTAAGTAAATGCAAAAGAAGTTATAATATATCTCTTTTGAATAGATTTTTAGGCAGATAAATTACTCTCTGTGAGGAGTCAATGCAAAATTGGTCTGCATTTTTGAATGATTGTAATAAAACTTCCATTGTTTCCCCCAGTGTGAATGGAGTTTTCAACACTATTCTTGAACAGAGTAACCTTTGATGTCCATTTTCCATAAGGAGTTGTAATCTTTTTCTTTCTTTTTTTAAAAAACTAATCTCATGAGACATGAATATCTTGCAGCTGTAGAAGTCTGTATGCAAATTATTGCTTTGTCAAATAAAACATCAATAAGTCAAATTTATTAACATATGAATACATTCAGCTTATTAGGCAAATTGTACAAAGCCTATTCAGCAAAAAAACAGGTAATTCCTTGGACAGTGGTATTGTATTTTTAAAACTGTTTTAAGTATTCCTGTGAGCACAAAGTCTCAATAAAAGTACTGCATAGGAAAACTTAGTTTATGAACTTTTGTAACAAATAGATCGCAAGCATTAATTTCACTGTTACATAGAATGCATTTAAACTAGTCTCCAGAGCTAAGCACTTTCTAGGTTGTCTGGACATTATTTCAATTTAAATCCCAATGTGAAGCTCCGCAAATAGTCATCTTTTTCTGTGCAGATTGAAAGTGCGAGGTGATTGTTTATGGTGTTGGAATGCATGTGATATACAACATGTGGATGTGTATCCTTTCAAGAGCTGAGTGACAAGCATGAGAAATGGTTCTCTGTAGTGATGACTGCACTCCTAGCCCAAATGACAAGTGTGTGGGTATTTCCCTGGAGGGCAGTATCAAACTGAGAATCACAGTAGTGACTAGAGCTAAGCTAAAGAAGAGCACTGCAATTACCTATTTTATGAAAACCATACTTTCTGTGAAATCTGGGCAGAGATAAAGTTTGGATTGATTGCATTTATCTTTTACAAAGATCGGAGACAATAGTGGTACTTCAAAAAATAAACTATTTTTTACCAACACTTTGTTTTTTCTTTATTACTATACTTCTGTTTATAAAAAGATTTGCATTGTGCTGATACAGCCTCCTGTGGCATAGATGCACTAAAATTGTGATAAATACATCAAACAGTCACTGATAACTTTAAGGATAGTATCTTTATGTCTATACATACATACTTTTTCTGCATCAAATTCATCATGAAACATAGAGCCCTATCTATTTACTTATTCAATGCATTAATCAGTCCTGCAAATCATCCTGTCAAGTTAATGAAGACTTGTTTACAAATTATCAACACTGCTATCTGAAAATATTAAGATATTGCAATTCTGACTATTCCATAGTATGTGTTTTATTTTTAAACCATATTATTTGCATGTTATGTGCAGTCATAGATACACAAATGATCTCCTGCGGTTTCACCATGATAAGGATTACTGTTATACTCAATATACACTGAAAAAAGGCTGATGAGCAGCTGTTCCTGTTTATTCTCCCTCCTCCTTGTCCATGTCTCCATATATCCACCTGTACCATAAAGTTGTTACTGCTGTGTGTGTAAGTCTCTTTATTTCATCTTTCCATTTGCTTGCCACTAACACTGGATCACAAAATCAGAGATTAATTTAAGTTGGAAGGGACCAGCTCTAAAATGGATCCACTGTAAGACACAATGAGAATGGAATGAAATGAGACTTTGAAAACAAGGATGAGGGTGCAGGGAAAGGTGTTTTAATTTTTAATCTCTTTTCTCACCAAAAAAATCTATCTTTACTAGCAATAAATTAATCTCCCCAAGTTCATTTTGCACATAATGATAATTGCTAAGTGATCTACCCATCTTTATTTAGACCCATAAGTGTTTTTGTCACATTTTTCCTTGTGGGTAGGTATCTCACTACTGCACAAAGTTAACCCACCACAAATCCACTGCTTGAAGCTGGGTCAGTTCTATCAAGGTGTTGAGGGCCTTGCCCTACCAAAATTTGTGTATCACCAGTAATGGAAATTCCACATGTATCTCAGAAACCCTACCACGTATTCCACTATCTTTGATAGCTCTTGCTTCCTGCATCAATTGAGAATATCCTCTGTTGTTAACTGCAGTCTGTTGCTTCCTACCCTGTGTGTTGTTGACACACATCGAAGATCCTAGGACCACCTCCACAAGCTCTGCTCTTAGGTATTAGCATTAATATCTCCCTTTTCTTTTCTCTTTCTAAGTTTGAACAAAATCCAATCCACTTAGCCTTTCCTGGTACTTTAGGCTTTCCAGTCCCAGGAACATTGGGTAGTTTCGTGCTGGTTGCACCCCAATACATTGGTGTCTTTTTATATTGTGCAAGGGAGCTCAAAATTAGATGTCACACTCCAGATGTAACCTCACAAGTAGTAAATAGATAGAAAAAAGTAATTTCTGCCATCTTACAGGGAGTCATCTCATTAATGCAGCCCAAGATGTTGTTAACCATTTTTGTTACAAGGATTCAATGCTGGCTCAAATTTCTACTCATCTGCTAGGACCCCAAAGTCCACTTTTGCAAAAATGTTTATAGACAGTCAATCTCTAACCTGTACTGGTGTATGGGATTATTCCTGCCCAGATGCATGACTTACCATTTGCCATTTCTGAATTTAATGAGATTTATGTCAGTCCTTCCTCTGGCCTGCTGCAGTTTATCTGAATAGCAGCTCTACCCTCCAGCATACTGACTGCTCCCCTGTATGTGTTACTGTCTGCAAAGCTGCTCAGAGTGTTCTCCATACCATCATTCAGGTTTTTAGTATACATATTCATCAGTGGTGGATCAATGATTCTTGAGGGGAAGCACCAGTTACAGGTGATTCTTCTGTTTGTGTCACAGTACAGTAATGATCAACTTTGATCACAATGGTCTAGGCAGTTTTCTGCTCATCTCATTTTCCACTTATCCAGTCCATGCTTCATCACTTTTGCTGTAAGGATAATATGGGATATTGTGCAAATTCCTTGCTGAAGTCAAGCTATATGACATGACATAATTTCTCTTCCAGATTATATCTTGCATCATCCTGTTATGCAGTATTTTTCCTATTCCTTGTCTGATAAGCATTTTCCCTTATATATCCTTTATTATATTTGTTTTCCTATTCCTCCTAGCTTCCAGTCATCTTTTGTAATGTTCATCTCCTCTTTACCACTTCTACATATTTGCTGCATGAAAAGTCCATATTTTCAGTCCTTTGTTCTGCCTTTGGATTCATTAAAGGGCCAGAAAAGGTTCAAACACATAGCTAAATCAAAATAATATCACTTTTACTTATAAAAATCCAAGAACATGAGTTCACATTTCTCAAGGTATGCTGCGCCTTTGAACCCAAACATATGTGCAGAAGACAGCCACTTCTGATGTGACCTCATAATCACTTCTAAAGACCGGACAGACTTCTCAATTTGTCTATTCAGTTCTACCTGCCATTGTAAGCCTACTGGCACTACATCTTTGAGCCTAGGTGCTCTGTAGCAAATTAGTATTGCAAAAATAAAAAGCATTGCAAAGATTGAGATGCACACTCAAAGGGCAAGAACTGCAATAAGTAGATTCAGCAGTCTCAAAGCCTTTGATGGCTTTAAAATGTTATTGATTACCTGTTTCTAGGTAGCCATGATAAATAAAAATTCATTATCTGTGGATGAGAGGATAAATTTGTGTCGAAGGAGATTTTGAACTAAACTGAACTGTGACAACTTCACTAGAAGGAATGAATAAATATGTACATAAAAAAAAGTGAGCCTGTAGAGTGCAATGCCACAGAATGAGGTTCAATGTACCTTTACTCTAATTTTCAGGTGAAATAGGCTGTCATAATTCAAAGTCAGTTCATTCTGAAAATGTATTAGAGATGGAAGAACAAGGTAATTGCAAGAGCAATGGTAAGCAAAATGAATGAGATAATTGTCATCGAGATTAAGTTTATGTAAGAAGGAATTCTTGGGGTATTTTTGAGTTTAGTGTCATATTGTTGCTATAATTACAAAAAGACATCAGTAAAAAGTTATATATTTATATTGGATTTCCCTACCAGGGAAAAAATTGAATTATTTATTCTTGCTTTCTCTTCTTGCATTTGTGACAACACCAAATCAAAGCAAAGAAACATAGGTTTTCTGATATTTACAGGATGTGGCGATTTTTTCAATCACAAGTAAAGAATAAATTTTAACAAAATAAATATTATCCCAGAAATTATTTCTGAATTTATGTTAATGGTAAAATAAAAAATATTTTTTCTCTTCAGCTTCTAGCCATGAGTTTGACTTTTGACTCCTGAATCAATATAAGAAAACTACCAAAACTCAGTTAGGCACCTAAACTCTGGAAGGAAAGGCTTTCAGACAGGAATTTTCTTCAGTGTTTCTAACTGATACATTATTTTTATGCAAATAATTGTGGAATTCTTTCTGAAGTGCCAAGGTCTCTTTTACCCATGCATAGTTATTTTATTTACAAAACTACCAAGTCTGCAGACATTTACAAGATTGCAGAGAAACAGATGAAAATACAGGGGGAAAGACTTAAACCAAGATCCCTTAAATTCAGGTGCATTAGATCTTTCTTCCTCTTTGTATGCAGCTCACAAGACAATAGGCTCATGGTCAGTAGAAGTCTTTTTGTGCCAAATAAAACCTCATAAGGCCCAGGTTTGGGTAAATGGTCTTTCTTCTTGTGGCTCAGCTCCAGCATGAGAGTTCTTTGAGGTTTAGAAAGTGGTCAACAAGACATTAACCAACTGCATATTAAAACATTACATTCTGCCTCAGTGGGCATTGTTCACATTTCATTTTCATCTTTTTCAAACACTGAACTGTGCATTACATTCAAAATATAAAACCTGACATTCATATACTTTTATAATAATGAGTTTAATGCAAGTTGTTTGTTACTGCCTTTAATTTCAGTCATCACATCTGAGACAAAAGACGTTATGCTAACCAATTATTTTTGACAAACTGAAATCCAACCCTGCCAATGAAAAAAACACAAGAGAACACTTTAGGAAAAAAGATCCTTTAATCAGAGAAAGTACATATTTCTCTTCCTCAGCAAGGGTATCCCACATTTAAAATATCTTACTTAAAAAAATCCAACAAACTAAGAACTATCTGAAGAAAAATAGTAAAGTCTTCAAGCTGAACAGAATTCTCTGATGGTTCTTCACTATACATGGTCCATTTTATAGTTTAACTATGCTTTACTTTGGATAAATTGAAGTATCCTAAAAATGTCTTCTTGATGCTTATTTCTACAAATGGAATTCTCTGTGGATTAAGACATATTTTTATCCTTAAGTACACCTCATGCACCCAACAAAAGCTAAAATTGTTGTTATTTGCATAATTCTAGAGATGGGAATAGAGTTCCTTTAATCATTTTCCAGCAGCCTATTCAGCTTTTCCTTTGAACTGAAGCAACTCTGCATCCTGTTATACCAGGTCTTGTTGAAAAAATTTAACGGAAATACCCTTGCTAAACTAAATTCCTTTGAAGGATTTGGGCCTGATATTCCTTATTCTGTGCTCACTATCAAGTTATGAGGTTTTAGAGTAATACTTCAGTAATGCTGTTACTCTGAAATAGCCAGATGGCCTGTCCTTTCTCTTTCCTTCTGTTTCCTGGATTCAACTACAACAACAGATCTGCCTATCCAAAAGAGTGAGCCTACAAGACAGTAACATCTGTTTGGACCGACTGATATTCTCCAACTGACTGGTATGAAAAACAGAATAACATTTTCTTTAAAAGGGTACCAGAAGTGATATGAAAGTTAGCCTTCACCAAAACTAGCATTCAGTTCTGTAATAGCAACTAATTTACATGGTTTTGTAATTTTTTAAATTCATGTATAGTTGAGAAAACACTGACTTTTGTCTCAGCCAGAGAGCCTTGCTTGCAGAAAAGGTCCCACTGCAAGATGTTTGATGTTCTGTCAGCATTGGTGCTTGGCACCAGTTGACGGTGGATGGGAACTGACTGTCACCATCAGTTTATCAACCAACTGTAAAACTTCCATACCTTCTCTCTGTGAGTTCTTACAGGCAGCTCCTCGCAACACTGACTCCTTTTCTCTTCCTTCCGCATGGCTGGCTGACTTCTTCCTGTCCCTAGCACGACCACCTAACCCTTCCGGTCCCTCACAGCACATACTAACCCTTACTGTCCCTAGCACAACCACCTGCACCTTACCCCTCCCAGCACAGCCAACTGACTCCAGCTCACCTCCCAGCCAGCTAACCCACTCTTTTACAACACCCATCCTTATTGGACACAGCTGTGACCTGTTAAGGGCAAGGTTGTTCCTACTCTTTGGTAGCTGCAACCAAATTAGCACAGCTGCAACTCCTCAGGGGCAAGATTGCATTCAGCGCTATCTCTATTCTCTTATAATCCATCCTCCCACAATGTTCTTTGAAAGGATTTTTTGTCTTGTTTCTGTGATTGCTGTTCTGACAACAATTAAAACTACGTGAGCATCCTAGGTAGGTATTTTTTACAGCAACTCTAAGTTTATATTTTTCTTTCAAAACTAGTGATAACTGTTAAAAAGCCAGAAAGCTTTCTGAATTAAACATCTGTAAATGTACTCAAGAATGAGTTAGAACAATTTATGTTTCTAATGATTTAACTTAACATACAGCACTGCTCTTCTGAAGGTTCTTCAGCTTCCATATGTGTGAAGAGCTGTACTGAAAACAGTGGGAATAAATTGTAAATGGGATGCAGGTTTCAGCAGAAAGAAGAGTTGACTATGAGGCCAAATAGCTAAAAGGGAATTATCTGGTTCTGGAAACAAACCTTTCTCGGTACTGACACAGATTTTGACAAGAAATGCAGAATATATTAGGAAAATGGAATAACAAGTTGGAGATCTATTACATGCTGCTTATTGTTCACTGTGACATCTACGTTAGCCAAAATGCCAACAGAGAGATAAAAAAGACGTATATGTTTAAAAATCCAAGATCCAGAAAGTAATTGAGTTTATGTGATTTATAAATCTGCCTACCACTGCTGATGATACCCCGTTTAGCTTGAGGATAAGATTCCTACAGTTCTTAGAAATGTCTTTCCATTAAGGTAGGTATAAGTCTTTCACTTAACACCAGGGAGCTAGCTGGCAAAGTTGACACCTGCCTTTTTAATGACAGCACAGAACTAAGATCACCCTTTACAAAGTGCATGTACTTTTCCTGTAATTTTTGAGAATTGCTGCAGAAAAATCCAGCAACAGTTCGGAGAACAAAATGCTTTTTTGCTTGTGTCTAGCCTGTATTCACCATTCAAGAGGAGCCAGGACTTTTGACTGTCAAAGGGTATAACTTCCAAAAGAATTGTGAGGACAAGTTTTATGCAGAGCCAACTGAAGACTGAGCCTTAGACTACTTTTGCAAAATCCTAAATCTCCTCACTTCCTTAACAAGTGGTTTGATTACCATCTTGTTACTGTCCTACTATCTTGGCCAGTAACCTGATTGAAGGAACATGGTTTAAGTTTGGCTAGATATTTGGACTTTTCCTGCAAGTTATATGAAGGGAAGATTATTTCATGCCTTTTCACAGGAGGCAACTGCTGTTCTAATCTGTCTTCTAGACAGATAGGTGTGGACATTTAATCCAGTACAATTTCATATGCCAGAAAAGGGTCAGTTTGAGGCCTGATGCATGATGGGGGGGCAGAGCTATCTTTGGAGGCTAGAGGAAGCTCCTACATGGCACTCTTGAACATCTGCATCCATGGAGTATTTTAAAAGTCTAATTGCTTTGCTGGGTTATACTGTCATTCTTGAAATATCTACCAATTTATCCATATGCCCTTCATTGTTTTGCAGAGTGTCGTAACTGTAATTTTGGCTAAATTTAATTTTTCTCAGAGTTGTATAAAACAAGCAGGAAGCAAAACTCTTTGCAGTTTTAGACGTATCCTCCATTCAAGAGTCATTTGATGTAGAAGTTCCAAAGGGTGGCTTAAATAACCTAGCTCAGCACAGACAGCTTTAACTTCCTTTTAAGTAGATAACAATCTGGTCTCTGCTCTCAGCTTGGTGAAAAGATGAAAAAGAGTGAAATCTGTATTTTCACTGCAGTTCTGTCTTCCTCCTCTATGCACTTAGTACCATCACAGAACCTGCTTATATCACACACATAGTAGCCACTGCAGAAATAAAGCCTTTTTTCCCATGTTTATTGCATAATTAAATATTAATCACTTTATGTCCCTGCATTGCCTAGAGTTCTCCAAATTTTTGAAGATACTTTAGGCTTAGACTTTCTCCCCCATTTGACTTTTCACAGCTATGAACCTGAAGGAGTTTTTCAACTCAGTGACATGCATTTTTAAGAAATTCTAAATAAGTAATGCACATTTTAAAAAAATGGTCTGAGGAAGACGAACTAAAAAAGCTCACACAAGCTGACAGCCTCAGAGAATGCAAAACAAATGAGAAAGCCCCAAATCTGTTTCACACTGGGGTGCAGAGCTATTTCGGAGACAGCTGGTCAGTCTTCCTGTAAAGTAGTACTTGTAAACAAAGTTCCAAGCAACAATAGAAAACCTGCTCTCTTCTGGTTATTACTTCAGAGGATCTTTTACAATACTGACATTATTTTGAATCTTTGGTTACAAAATGATCATGTATGATTTTTAGCTATTCGCTGTTGTTCATTCATGAATGGCTTTATGAAGCATTTAAGCTTTTCACCTGACTATATTGTGCAACATTTTTTAGGAAAATGCCTTGTTTTAAACATTTGTTTTCCTGAATATCTAATTTCAAATTAGAGTATTACCAACAAAGAATCATTTGAATGCTTCTGCCTCTAGGATATTTTAATTTTTTGTGCAAAACACAATAACTTGATAAGCAAAATGTTATTTACAGAAGAATTGTGCCGTGAATGTGAAGTATGTGATAAAAGAAAAACTGAATTCTGTGTCCTGGGTAGATAGACTATCCTCAACATGTGAGTTAAATAACTTGGATTGTTCCTTTCTTTTCATATGATTTTGTATATTTTTCAATATGTAATAGAACTCAAGATGACCAGATCAAGCTTCAGGCCCACACAGGTGAAGAAATACTTTGTTTCTCCATCTCACTGTAGATATTGTAGATGTTAACAAAAACTGAATTTTTTTGTATAATTATGAATAACAGACAGCTGAAAATGCTGATAAATACTTTGATCCCTGAAGTCCTCCAGTGCTGAAAACATGAGTTAATAGGTTTTAGCTGCTTTCAAAAAGTAAACTGAAATTCCTAGAATAACAATTTTGACTGTAGATACTGTCAGTCAGAGCTGATTACCTCTTGAATACCCAGTATTTTTGATGAACTAAGTTATAGGGACTGATATATTTTAACATCTCAGGCCAGATTCCTTTATCCTATTAAAATTCAAGCATAACTATAATGCTACTTCCCCTACACTAAGCATGATACAATTTTATCAACAGCTTGTCAATTACTTATCTTATTTGCATAGTACAATAATAAAAACCTATTCCTAAACAAGATAGCTGTCCCTTTTCACAAACTAAAAATACTTGGGGCTCATAATTGTGCTAATTAAATCATTCTCACAAAAATGTTTATATGACTTATGAAATCAAGTTCTACTTAGTTTTGTTTTTCTTAGTCATGGAAGTAGTTGTTAAGTACACATTATATCTTAAGGAAAGAATGCTAATATTGTAAGGATTGTTTCCTGTATCTTGAAAAATCATGACTAAGGCAGGCAGGTACATCTGCTATGTCTAAAGAGGTCAGGTACTGTCATCCCAGGGCAGGAGGCAGCTATTTCAATAAGAAAGGATTTTAAAACTAGACTTCTATTTATATTCTACGAACTCTTAGGAATGTCTGCAGCTCCATATTGATTACTTTCTGGTTGGATGGTGAAGACTTTGCCCTATTATATGTCCTTGAGACAGTAACCTAGAAATCCATTTGCCTTACACTTAACCTTTCACACAGCTGCTGAATTTAGTTACTGTGTGTATGGGAATTTGGAAATAACTATTACTCCCATGGCAATACTGGAAATGAAAGAAAACAAGCACTGCCCCAAAATTACAAAGCAGTGCCACTTGCCACATGTTGTATAATGTTCGGAATTACACCCTTGTTAAAACCCTTAACTTTTCTAATATACTTCAGCTTTTACTAGCACGTTCAAGTGAAATTATCTACTTAGCTTTTCAAAATAACAACTGCATTGTCTGGTGGGATATCCATACTTATGTATCAGTGTGGTGGTCCAGCAGCAACATGTTATGTGTGGTTTAATTCTTGGATTTGGAGCCAGACAAGGCTTCCAACAGACTCAGAAACACAATATCAGCACAACTTAGATAAGCCTTACCGTAGGGGAAAAGATGCAACCCCAACAGACTTGCAAAAGAAAGAGCCATATACTGGCTGATGACAATAGACTGCTGGGAAGTATTTGAGAGCATGAGAAAACAGCAAATAAATAAGTGACATGGCTTAAATTCAACAAAATAAATATCCGGCCTTTGATTTAGATATTCATTTTTCATCATCTTCTGGGAAAAAGATTGTTTTGATACCTGGATATAGCACACATACCTTTAAATAAAATTGTGCTCATATATTCACAAGTTTTTAAAATCATCACTCTTCTAAGAATCCCACAAAGCAATGCTGTTTATGTTATTAGCACTATTTGATGCTGACAGCACAACATTAGGAGTAGTTGAGTAGATTAATAGGAGAAGATGTGCAATATTACAGTACCTATATATGTGTGTGTATATATATATCTGTGCAGGTTTCACCATTTATCAATCTATATGAAATGCAAGAATGGAAGATTTATGTTTCAAAATGTACCTTTCGATATAAACAAAATACTTGAAAGGTGTTTTGATTCTCTTTATGAAAGGAATTGTCCATAAAATCCCTTGGACATCCTTCAAGATTTATTTATGTTTTAGACATAAATAGATATTTTTAGACAAATAGTGGATCAAAGAAAACAAAACTTGAGGACGGCTAACTGCGTGAAAAAAAGGGGAACAAAGTCACACTTTAGGCTTTCATCCCTTGAGCTTCCCAAACCAAAGTATTTATATCCACAAAACACTTCCTTTTTATCTGATTTGCAGTTTAATCATTTGCTGGTGATTCTTCCGCATGCTACTATTACTATCATGAGCCAATATCATTATAAGAAATTCATGTCAACTTTTTCCCAGTCATGAAAAGATTTTCATCATCATCATACATCTCAGAGCAGCTGTGACTTTTTCTCATCTGTTGGTAATCCTTTTGAGTCTATATTGTTTCTTCAGTTTATGGGAGACACCCTTGGATCTGTTTCTATATAAGAACTGCGTAAAACCTTGTAAAAGACTTTAATGTATCTCTGTCAATTCACACTCAGAGAAGAATTTTTTTAGTGGTAAAAAGTCTTGATCCCCAAGTTAGCTTTGTGCATTATGACACCTTCCAATATGCTCACAAACACAAAAGAAAAAACTAAAAGCATAAAGCTCAAGAGGAGATGGAAATGGAATCTGTTCAGGCACAACAGATGGTGGATGTAGCAAAATTCTGGTGTCAGAGAAGAGGATAAATTTTACCTAACTTTGTATGCTGTACTGTGTTATTATCTACACTGAGATGACTACTATAAACTCTGTTTAAATTTAGTGGGGAAAAATCACACCTTTGGAGTAACAATTATCTGATCTATTTATATTTGCTCTTTAAGATAAGAAAACGTACATACTGAAATTTCTTTTTTTCTTTTTATTGATTCTGAAGGTGACCAATGCAAATACTCTGAGGCATATTCTGAGTTATTAGAAACTTGTTTTTTATTTAGAAGAGTATAAATTGAGCCATGTTTAGTTATCTAGTTGTGAAGTATCTTCCTTCACCTTGTGACAGACCAGAAAAGTGAAGGTTCATCCATTTCAGTCCTTGGAAATGACAACGTATATATTTCTCAGTCTTCATAACAATGGGAAGAGTTTTTGCTGCCATGGAGGTAAGCAATAAAATGCTTCGAGCTCAGTCCTTTCACAAAGTCCTAATAAAATTTGTCAGAAACTTTTCTTCATGTCTCATCTTTTATATTCTATAAAGGCAGAATGGACTAAAACATTACATTAGTCAATTATTCTAGTAAAAATTCTGCCATTTTTATCTTTGTAACTACGGTGGGTGAAATTATTTATATGGATCTCTCCTATTAATAAATATTGCAGCTTTACAGAAAACTTCCTACTAAGTTCTTAATATTTTTAAAATAAATTCTATATTTAAACTTTTAATTTCTCTCTACATGTGATGATGTTAAAACATCCCTGATTTTGTTGTAGGAACTTCATGACATTGACTGGAGCAAGGCCAGGCAAGTGCAGAGTCCATTGTGGTAAACAGAGAGTTTTCAGCTGTAAGAAGTAAAGCAGGACCCACACCTGCCATGGCTGCAAGGAACAGGGACTAAGCATTCTCTTGACAGTAACTAGTAGGCAGTGTGAATATCTTGCCTTGTCATTCAAACTCACTACCTTAAAAATTCATTTGGGAAGACCATCAGGAAGACTTTATTCTGTTAAGATTTTGTATAGTTAGTTCACAGGGAGTTAAACTGCTGGGGACATAATAATTTCTGAATAATAAATTATTCAAAATAACCTCACTTTTAGATAGGGGTTGCATACTTAAAAGGTATACATGACATTAAGTCATGTTGGTTTTTTTTAATTGATGAATGTCTGGTAAGATGGGATGCTTAAAATCTTATTCCATTTACCTGAAATGTTGAAACATGACCCTTGTCTTCTTTTTAAATTTACAAACAAGCATCTCATTTATGTGAGATATTTACTTTGCTGCAGAATTCACAGGAGAAACCTTCCTCTCAGAGGAGAAATCTTCCTCCATATTGTTGTAGGAAGACTGAACTTGCCAATTGCACATTATCACATAGTGGAATGACACAAATAGTTAAACACAAAGAAAGCTGATATCAACAAAAAACAACAAGCAAATGAACATAAC